>LOND01000046.1:43210-116887 GCA_014220965.1 Paragonimus kellicotti
GTATTTCGTTTAGTTTGTAAAGTCATGGTTTTTGTGAGCTTAGAATACTGCCAGGTCGCCCAGACCTACGCAGGAGAGCGATTAGGGCCCTCAACCAGACTTCTTTGGCTCAAAAGCCTGTACCGCAAGGCAGCAGGTGACGCACACGCACACATACGCATCAATCACCTGAAACAGGCTCGACAGTCACAACCCGAGAAATTCGGCACATTCACACAGAGATAGTACTGCAACGACAAACCGACCACACACACGCCGAATCAGATCAGGCAAAAAAGAAATAAAACAACATCAAACCGTTCCAAAGCACAGCACAGCGGCACCATACACAACGAACGCATCTGCTTTTTGTCTGGTTGCTCCCCTGTGGAAAATCTGACATGGTTAAACCTACATCGATCAAAGTCGAAGTCAGCACAGCCCACCGGATCAAAACAACACACAAGCCTGACCACCACGCCAAGGTAGCAGAAAAAGGTCATAGAACATAGAACAAAGAACGCGAACACTAATTTGCATAACATCTGTTGGACAGCAGTGCACAGTCATTCGCCTTGGTGACACGTCACACACAGTGCATATACACGTTTCCAATAGTCACCTCTGGTTCCTCGTTTTCCTGACGTTGAGACGTGCCCTTTAGTTCCCGCGCGTACAATCCGTGCCATACTACTAAAAAACGGGTATTTATGGTATACAACAGTAATAACGACGATCCAGTGCGTAGTCAGGAGAAATTAGTTAATACCCGAGACCGTTGCAAACGATTGAGGAAGTTCAACGGTTCAAATATGCTGATTAACATAATGAGAATAAAGACATATAGCCGAACATATGTGTTCGATCACCCCATTCAGGCCGGTTCAACTATATAGAGAAGTGATACAGTTAGACCGAGATATCCATCGGAGTCACTACAGAGAAACTAGACCATCCGTTAATCAATCAGCGATATCTTGGCTGGCTCATTGCGTGACGCCAGTCCATCGGTTCAACCACACACGTTGGCCATCGACCCGGTGGAAACAACGTCTAAACAACTGGCCTTTGATGATATAATACTGTCAAAAATCCCCACTATAATAGCTGCGAAAATAGTGTTCTCATTCGCACAGTTTATGATCGGTTACTTGGCACGCGATAGACAACTTGAGGGAATTGATCAGTGTTCACCTGGCGTTCACGTTCAACCAGGTGCCTGAGGATAACACTGTTAACCGATCGTCTGTTACTGTGCATCAACCAACGTGGATGGTGGTCCCGGGGTTCGTGTTAAAAGCTGTTTTGGAATTCAATCAGTATAACCTCCTCCATGGTAAAAAGTGAGAGCAGATGCAGACAGATGAAATCTGAACTGTCAGTCTGTTTTTGTTATAAAACTGGGAGGACTGGGGATGTGATGAATTGGATACGGAGTTCAGCTGGTCCGGCCGATTGGCTAGTTGAGTCCATCTGCCAGCCACACTGAGGTATTGTCGGCATTGGACGACACTTGAATAAACACGAGATTCTTCGTTATGTACCGCGCTAAAAGTTGCGGTGGCATTTGACGATATTTCTAGAGACAAACCGCGCCGAGTAGCCGTTATCACAGAGTACGTTCTTTATGAATTCAAGCTCATTGTTCAGCGTATCTGTTAAACAGAGTAGTTTCGATCTGTGAATCAGGCAACGCGGTACATTCATTTTGTTTTAGAGATACAAAGCTGTGAACATTTGCGTACTAACCTATCCAGGTATTCTTTCCGTGAATCTTGCGTTGAATGGTGTCGTCCATTCGTCGACGTAAATGAAAAATTAGGAGGAATATTTAGCTTCCAGTCTCCTTCTCAATCGTAAACGCAATTGACCCGTAGGCGCCGTAGTACATGTCGAATACTGTGCACAGATAAGTGTCAGAGCCAGTGATGATAAACATCCGCGTATTGATGATACTGACTGAACTGGCTGATGGTGGACTGAAGCAAAGTTCGATTAAGTCTTCCGATCATATGGTGAACCTCAGGTACTCGGTGAGCGCTTTAACCACTCTGAGCTCCTTGGTTAATCTCGGCGTTTCAAATACGCCCATTTACATAATGAGAATAAAGGCACATGGGCGAACATGCTTTTGATCATTCATTTTCAGGCCGGTACAACTATATACAGAGCTGATACTGTTAGATCGAGATATCAACTGAAGAAGCTTCGGCAGAATCCACAAGTTTTCTTAATAGACCAAATAAAGAAGCTGGGATTGTCCTCATGAGCAGAAGCGATTATACTGAGAAGGTGAGTGCTATTCTCGCGAACCACAGAAAGTTTTGTAAATTCGCTAACTGAAACAGAAAAACTGATGGTGCTGAATATCGGATCACTAAATGTCAGAGTTCTCATATGTTTGAGGATAGTTTTTTATAAAACCCTTTTGCCTCATTTGGAAGATAACAGTGTATCAACTAGAAAAAGGCCCACTGTATGCTAATGAAACTGTGCCTCACCATCCGGATACTGATATGCGGTCAGTAGTATGACTTACAATCCTATGAGTGTAACTGCCTTTCGTCTGACTGCTCCCGTTTGATCTGTCTGACATGGTTGTACCTGGTAGAGCCAAATTTCTAGTCGCCACAGCCCTTTGGAGAAATACAGAGCAAAAGCCTGATAATCACGTTAAGATAGCAGGAGAGGTCATAACAAATCCGATTACCTTATAATTCGACTGCACAGCAAAAAAAGCGCTGCGCTGGCTAGCGAACAAGCTAGACTCCAGTAGTCCATAGTCTCTTAGTATGTAGGAGCCGTAGAAACAGTCAATATAAAGATATACAATAAGCTCCACTCTTAATGTACATTTTCCGGCACACAAGAATTTGAGTATAAAATTAAGGCAATGTCCAACGCTTTAATTTCACTATATATATTCATGGTTAAGACAGGAACACCATACTGCAAGTGTGTTTTACGGTAGGCACTGGTCCAACTTTCCCTTTGTTTCATTGACGTTCATTTATATAACAATGAAGAATATTTTTCAGGAGGAGTATCTAAGCTCTTAATTTCACTAATGTGTATTTATGGAATACGGATAAGTGATAAGGGATTTGACCGGTAAAAATTGAACAACACTCACAGTCCACTCATAGCTCACGAATCCAGACAGATCTCTCAGGTGGTTCTTTTCGGAAAAATCGCAAGACTTGAGCCATACTTCTGCTTACCTCTGATCAAAACAGACAAGCAAAATGTGGTGAGGGTGACATGAAGCGCTGCCACCCATACCAACAACCAAACACAGCTACGGGTTCAAATCTCAGTTGGGTCGACCGCTCTCGCGTGGCAGCAAATACTAATTAGTGCAGAAGCGGATGAGTTTCTTGATTGCTACCGCTAAGGTTGCATGTCCAAAAATGAAGTCAGTAAAAACCTCCATTTTATTTCCCATTCACACACACACACTGCAAAATATTTCTCGTATCACCGTTGTGATTAACTTTGACAGTTCTGAGTTTACAGGCTTTGAATGAAATATGATGTATTTTCACATCTACAACGTCGACCGCGCGATGATGAACGTTGTGTCTATTCTTTCACATGGATATTTCAGGGCAGCATCACCATCAGAAGAACTCGATAATAACTAGAAAGTTCGATCGAAACATGTCTGAATGAAATGAATAATGGCAAGTTTGGTAAACATCCATCTGAAAACAACAATCCTCAATAATAGTCTCAATTGATTGTGAATTTTGGGCTTAGTGAAAACAATAAATTTTACTAGTGTTGTGACCGCAAAGACGCGTGGCCAGCAAATTCGTTTATTGCACGAACTCCCGTACAGATCGTGTTAAACATGGGACCACAAACGTGCACACTCATTTGCACGGCTGATATGCGTTCACATACATTGGGTAGCAGTACGTTGTCATTCGTCCTGGCGGCACTTCTTCCATAGCGCGTGCACACTATTCCAATATTCACTTCTGGTCCATCCTCTTCCTGGCGTTGGGGATTGCCTTTTGGTCGCGAATGTCGCTTGTGAGTAGTATACTACTCACAACGAAACTGCTTGTTATACAACACTAGCGGTTTACGTTTACTACGGCCATATATATAAAAACTGAACCCATCATGATTTCTACGGCGCTTATTCACGAACCCACGTTTTGCGGCCAGTGTAAACTTCGTCTGAAAGCCTCAGAAAGACATAATTATGTGCTTCTCAGAGCGCGATCATCGGGTCAGGAAAACATGTGCATAGGTGCAACACGCACGAAATTAGGAAAGGTGACCTCTAATGATGTATGGTATATGTATGATGTATGATGTATGGTATATATATATATATATATATATATATATATATATATATATACCATCCATCCCAAGCTGTGTTCCTGAGATGCTTATCATTAGAGGTCACCTTTCCTAATTTCGTGCGTGTTGCACCTATGCACATATATAAAACAGAGTGGCAATCATGTCAAACCATAAAAAAAAGCATTGCGCAAGGCGAAGGATAGAAAAAAGGTAGAGGGATAAAGAAAAAGTCACAACAACACACACATAAAATCGAAACACGAGCGCCGTTGACCTTTATTCTTCACTTTATCGGACAGCGTCCTCAACCAAAGGTGTTCATTGTCCTCTGGACCCCAGCCAAGAGGCCGGGAGTGCCCAACCAAAGCAATCCTACTAACGACAATCACGAAACGGGATACATTCCAATTTCCAAGTAATGTTGTCAACGTTGTTTGGCAAGTAAACAACTTAAACCACCACCAAAATTTACATCGCCTAGTGACTGACTACAAAAATGCACTGACTAACCTGCCAGTTAGCACAATGAGTTTCAGCGGACTAATCACTGCTGTGAGAAAAAACAGGATTATACTTGGTCCGAATCCGATGAGAGCACATCCAATACCACCAACTCTAGTCATAGTTAACAAAGAATGATGTGATGACGACTATCGCAAATAAGTGGAGCTGCCTTTTCCAACTGTTGGTCTGAAACGAAAGAAAAACAGAAAATTACAAGGATAATGACGTCTTCGCAGCGTGACTATTAAGACGAGTGGTTGAATAGTCCGTCACAATGGAAGAAGTTATTGTAAGCCTTTGCATGACCGCCACAAAAAGTGATTTGCCTTGCACTACTTGCGGTTCTAAGCACATACCCTATCCTGTGTAAGCTTGGAGAAAGAAGACAAATGCTGGTGGATTATCAAGCGGGAGGTGAGAATATTCCAACACTTGGCGGAATACCTCAACGCGGAGGGAGGTCCGTCCAAAAGTCCACAGCGAGCATATCGGAGACAAGGTAGACGACTGGATGAGTCATCGCTCAACGGGCGAGGCATGGCAGGTAAAATATGATGGATGACCTGATCGGGGGCGCGGTTATTCTAACACTTAAAAGAATACCTCGACACGGCCGCGGAATACGCTCAAAGCCCACAGTGGATAGATTGCGGACAACACCAGCGACCGGACGAGCCATCGCTCAACAGGATCGGATTAACGGACGAGGATTGGCAGGCGGAAAACCACCCGGTAGAAGGTGCCGACCACACACATAAACCCGGCAAAAGTGCATATGATGTGTGAACGGAAACGGGGCATGCTGTGGACTGGAATGCTGACTCACAAACGCGAGTGCGTGCGTAGCGTGGTAACTATCGTGTTGGACAATAAAGATTGTGCTTTATTGGACTCCTTCTCGCTACAATATGAGGCTTTCATGGTCCAGTCGGCTAATGCTAGATCGCCAGAGGTCAGGTTGTCAGAAAAGCGAAATCCTCATCTTCTTCAAACAAACAAACAGAGAAACTACTCTGATAGTCAAACATTGGAAGGAGAAACTGAAAAAGAGGTAGACGGTTATTTAATATACGAGTACATACTAGTGCAATCTGTATAGCAAAAAAGGGAACATTTAAATCTGGGCCGAGAACCAAATAAAACAAAAACCTGCAGCATCCGATGCACCGGCACAGCCAAAAAAAGAAAAGGTAGAAGACCACCATCACACAGGTTTCTGAAACACAACAGAACTAACAGTTCGATGAGTAATGTCAGTTCAGCAGCAAAACGCCTCCGTTTCGCTGCGAAGGCAGTCATTGTGCGCTCGAACAATTCTTGTCCACTATTTCTTTTTGGCCATAAAATCACAGGTCAACATACGCTAGATGGCCTTAAGACGAGAGATTTTAAGAATAACTTGGACCGGAAACCAAACTAAGCCATCATCATAAAACGCACCGGCGGAGCTGAAGAAAAGAAAAGGCAAAAGGCCACAATCACCCAAGTTTCTGAAAAGGAAGGCAGGTGATTTAACACACAACGGAGGTCGCTGACTGATTCGAACGAAACAACGGAAGGAACTAACATAACTTGCTTGCGCACAACATACTCCTCGTCTCTTCGCTGACGGTGCATTATTAGTAGTTGGATGATCTAACAATCCGAGATGGCCAGCACAGTCACGGCCACATTCATCACAATGACAAATTGTCGTGTCATTACAACTCAATAAAAAACTGCAGTTATTCTGTATACCACGTGTTTGAATTCACAGTTGCACAAATATCGCTTGCTGAATCTCCAGACGCCCATCCGGATCAGACAATCTGCTACAAGTTTTCGTCTTCTCACGACCTAAGATCGGTAGTACAACGTAAAATACCTAATTAGATGACATATTGGTACCACAGCTTGAGGCCACCAACATTTCATTTATTTGCTATGAGCCCCCGAGAGTACTTGATACGAAACCCGTTCGTCACCCATCCAGCGAACGTGTCCCAGCCACCGAAGCTGATTGAGCATCGGAACTGAGTTAATCCCGTCCGTGTCTGCTCGCTGAATTACCTCAATTCTGGAGTAATGTCCGAACACCGGATACCTAGGATGCGTCTTAGACGTTGCAGACGGAAGCGGCCCAATCAGCACATAAACAACTGTTTTCATCTTTAGGCTGTGGTTCATCCAGACATGACTTTACAGATGTCCAAAAACAGAGCAAGCCTTCAACATGCGAGCCCGCAACTTGCCGTCCACGGACAAATCCGTCGACAGGTTGTTGCCTAAGTAGCAAAATTCTGTTCGGTTATCCGCAATCCTTTCGTTAATGCGGATTCTAGATGCAGACATAACTCCGCCCGGAGAGGGCGTGTGCTAAGGTGTGTGCACTAGTTTACCACTGGATTGTTTAGAAGCACGCTTGTATCTGCATGTGCACTGCCTATCTGCGCATTAACGGATGTAGTCATTGTTGAGGCTTGTTTTGTTGAGCTCCCCAGGAACCCAAGAACCACCACATTCCTAATTTGTCAAAGCGCACTCTAGGATATTGTCTATTGCAAAGGTGGATAGGAAAGAAGAGGCTGGATAACTTCTCGCATTCCATTCGAGAGGCTGAGGGTTGCTGATACGCTGTCACAAACCCTACCTTGGCACGAGGTTTAACAGTGAATTGCTTTCAGAATACGGACTGACATCCAGGGCATGGTCGTCTTCCATAGACAGTCTAAGAGTGCGGCACTGTCAGCTGCATTATAAGTCCATTCAGATGGTCAAATAGACAGTGTTCTGCCCCCTTAATGTACGGCGGAGTTCAAGTTTGTGTCGGAGTGTGAAGATGTGAGCAATGCAATCAAGACCAAGGTGATACCCAGTTTGCTTCCCGCGAACATGTACGAGCGATGCACTTAGTCTATAAAGTGTAATGCTTACAACCAACTTCAACGCGACAAGGTTCAAGCTGCCTCCTCGGTAGTTTGCATACGAAATGCGTGAGCCCAGTTTAAAAATGGTGATGACGTTCACCAAGCCCGTCATTTGTGAAGGGTTGCCCGACCTTCAATTTTCAGAAACGAAACATTGGCTCTTTGATTAACGTTCAGCACCCACCTATAACTAGGGCAACAGTGTGCATAGGATGTTACAATAACTTGATCGCAAGTGAGACTTCTGTTTCCGAGGACAAAAAAGTCGGCAGACCGATAGTCATAGCGGGTAACGAAGGTACAGTCAGCGGAATCAGTTGCCAGTTAAACCACTTTTGGAAGTGCCCACCAAGCGTCATTGGCGTCGAAGATTGCCTCGCTCACACCCAGCTTTCTGCTAGCCGTTGCTTGGATAACATGGAAAAGCCTTCGGGAGTTCTCTGTAACAGATAGCGCCTAGATAGCGCGTCGTGTCCACTAAGCCTTGCGATTTCCCCGTAGTTGTTTCCGAAGTTTTAAGCGAATAACCTTGCAAACTGAATTTTATCCGCCGCTGGATGGAACAGTCGGGCAGGCATCAAGAAACCCCAGGGATTGCACAGAGATCCAACGATTGGCACCTGAAAGAGCATTGGGGCCAAATGAAACAGTATCACACATTAGATGCTATATGCTTCAAACAGGCTACACTGATTGGGACTTCGGTCCAACCACATACAGCCATATCAGATTGGCCAAAGCAGGGCGGTCAGAGGTAAAACAGCTGAACTCATAGAGTTGTACTTCGTGTACAAGAGCTTAGATAGAGACACTATCCTATAAGTATACAGCAGCACGACTTCCATTGTCACGGCATTAGTGTCTCTCAAATGAGGATAGAGAGGTTGGAAAGCGTACCCTACGATCACCCAACGGATGACCGTGACAGCTGGCGTATTGTCTAGTACGGTCGTAAAAATTCTGATACAATTCAAAAGCCTGACGTAGCTTCCAATACACCCGCTAAGCGCAGCATGGATAAGAATAAGACAGCACTTATTTACTGTGCCGACGGGCTAGGCAAGATTCATTACCAGGCGAGTCAGAACCTTGCGTTACTGGCTCCGGATAAAGTCCCTCAAAAAAACCTACTTCTTGTTATTTGCCAGGTTGGACGTTCGCGTCAGAGATTCAAGGCGGATCCCCTAAAGCTAACGCATAAACGGACAGGAATTAACATATTTTTGCTTCCCTGGTTACCAACGTGGTGTCAAAGAAAAAGGAAAAAAGTACAAATCAACAAAACACGTGTAAGTGAGTAGTTCGGAGAGGAGTGCGTGTGTATCGTTAGATGCTGTGATAAATACCTGTTGACTAACGTTGTGTAGTGCTATCGATAACGGTGTGGTCAAAATATGGAATGCTTCTAGGCTTAGTGCTTGCCAGCAGACGGTTTAATGAGCCCGGGTAATTCGCCGCAACAACCTTCACAGGAGGTCTTTTATTAGCGGGATGCTCCTACAGAGAGAAAATGCTCCCACACCACAGTTTACTACGCTGTCACTCCAATATTTTATAGCTTTCGTCTAAGACTAGTCCATCTTGGAGTCCTTGGTTCAGAAATAAAGGGAAGCGCGAAGTTCTTACTCCACTGGGTACCTTGGATCTGTGGCAATACTGTTCACAAATCCTTCACTTGCAGTCTATCCATCCGGAATTCGCAACGCACCATGCATCAGGTTGCCACGGAAGCAGCCCAGTGGTTGTAGTTTCATCAAGGAAAACGGATCTGGTGTAGTAAATCTGTCTAGCCAAAGAGACTGAGATAAACACGGCTGTTGTGATGCCTATTTGCTATTGTCAAGATCCAGTGACGAAACTGGTTCATACGCCCTTTGAAGAGGTTTCGGCCATTCAAGATACCCGGCACACCTGTTGTACTTGATGGAGACGGCGATCACCATGATGATTTGTACGCCTTCCTTGGGAGTTATCCGTGATTGACAGAGACCAGATATGTTCGTATGCCACCCGGACAGCATACCACACGAGTAACGTGCTCTCCGGTAGCTCATATGCTTCCGCTTGAGTGTCTGAAACCCTATTGTGGCGGAGTAACTTACGTCATGTCGTAGTACCGTCAAAGAGCTCATGTGATGTTTCGTAGGACACCAGTTGCTAACCGTGATTCGACTACGCTCTGATAGTACTATCGCTCATTGTCTACAACTGTTTATACGACGTGAGAACTCCGCTTATTTAGCGGTTGGCCTTCACGTGGAGAGTTGCGCCCCAATCGGTAGGGTAGGGAATTGTGTCAGCTCATCCGTTAACCGGAAGCTTGCATGACCCAGGGTCGTCGTGAATAAGACAATCATGTCCGATTCAAATGATTACTGTGCGCAGTACACGTACTCGAGGAGTTTAGTCCGTATTGGATAACACGCCAGCAGTCAAGTTTAACCGTTGGGCAATCGGAGTACGCATTTGTTTCAGGGTAAAGTTCCCAACGCCCTTTTTTTCATTCGGAAGATAGCAGTGTTGCAATTATCAAAACAGTTCTGCTGTAAACTCAAGATCGTGCCTCACTACTCAAGTGCTTCTACATGGTCAGTAGTGCGAGATACAGTTCCATGAGTTTAACTGCCTTTCATCTGACTACTGCGCTTCGGTCAGGCTGATACAGGTGAATCTGATAGAACCGAAGTCCCAGTTAATATAACCCTCCGGATTCAAGGAGTGTAAACGCCTGACCACCACTTTAAGACACCAGCTCGGGAACGAAGGACAGAGAATACTTATCATAGACTACAGTCAAATAACCAAACAATTCATACAGCTTGATTCTTATCACTTACCGAGGACAAACGAGAAGACAACAAAAATAACTCGGCACGATATACACAGTACACTAATGAGTAGTCGGGAATGTGGTCAATTTCACGTTGAACATCACCCACAATTGATCGCAGCTGTCGCATTCCCAAAGACTTTCCGATCGGCCCCTTTCGAACAGCAGAAGCACTAGACTCGAGTTTCGTCCTCATTAGAGCTCGTCAGTAGTGCATATCCTTGCCACTGCTGGGGCTCGAACTCCGGCTACATTTTCATTAAGCAACCGTGTTGACCATTGCGCCATTTGAGCATTCGCATATGATAACTCGGTCGTGCCTAATGTGAAGTCAATGGCGCAGTGGTCAACATGGTTGCTTTATGAAAGCGTGACCGGAGTTCTAGTCCCGGCCGTGGCAAGTATATGCACTACTGGTGAGCTCTAATGAGAGCGAAACTCGAGTCCACTACTTTTGCTGTTTGAAAAGGGCCGACTGGAAAGTCCTTCGGAATGCGACAGCTGCGATCAACTGTGGATGATTTGCAACTTGAGAATCATCATCGTCATCAAAGAGCCATGAGCCTGACCAAAAGGTACTGTGACTCGGGTTGCCACTCATCTCAACAGTGACGTGGAATATCCTAGGGAAAAAAAGCTACCAAGAAGTAAGATATCCGCAACAAATTTAGTACGAATGAAGTCAAACAGTCTGAGCGTCGCGTTTAACATGTTACTGATAAATAGATTTGGAATAACACTACGTTATGTGCAAGTTGTAATACTCTACGTTTCAACCACCTCGGGTGGCCTTCCTCAGGAGTGTTGTAATCGAAATCACATTAACAAAAGAACAGAGATCACGTAAGATTTGCCGTGGTTAGGTCAATCTGTTCCTTTGTTAATGTGATTTCGATTACAACACTCCTGAGGAAGGCCACCCGAGGTGGTTGAAACGTAGAGTATTACAACTTGCTCATAACGTTGTGTTATTCTCAATCCATTTCTCAGCTACCAACAAGGTTGAAAATTAATAGAAGTCTAAGCGGAAGAACTAGAAACGGTATGGATGCAGCTACCCCATAGAATGCGACACACCGCCATCTCAGATAGCGTCTCCAACCACCGGTTTGAGTGATCACGAAGACCCCATCCAGGCAGGCGACACCCACCCACTTTACTCAATGGAGCAGTCAGGATTCTCATATTTCGTGACCACGTTGTCGCTTGACCGCCACGTGGTTTCAACCAGCTGTTGGTGGTCTCAGTAATATAATGCACGATACGGTAAACGCTCAGCTGGCATACGGAGTACGTGACCTAACCATCGTAGGCTGTGCAATGTAAGTACGTGACCGATCGATCGCGCATCCCCAGCGTTCCGGAATACGCGCCGGTGAACTGCCGCATTACTCACGCGATCAGTCCACATAATGTGGGCAATTTGGCGGAGACAACGATGGTCAAATACAGCAAGCTTGTTGATATCTTCCTTGCGAACCATAGAGCAAAACAGAACGTACACAAGCATTGTAGACCCTTCCTTTCAGCGACAATCGAACGTCCTTTCGACTCCACAAATAACGCAGGTTGGCAAAGGCAACTCGTGCCTTTGCTATCCTCGTTGATATCTCATCAACAATATTACAAGCTGAAGAGATAATGCTACCCAAGTAGGTGAAACTGTCCACAGTCACAAGCGGATTGCTTGCAATAAAGAAGGTAGGAGTGGAAATGCCAAAGTCTTGAAGTAACACTGCACTTTGAAGGTGCGAAGCGCATTCCATACAAACCAGCTCGATCACTCACCTAGGTGAGTACAGCGATGGGTGCAAATGACACGGGAGACAACACAGAAAGGCCACTGTTTCAAATGCCAGTAACCCTGGAAACGATGATTTCTGATGTTACACTGTAAATCTTTCCTATATTCTATTACATTCAATTGAATACGACATTCCTTTTCATATGATCATTTCACTGTAGCGGTAGAATGAGATACAGCGTCGTACAACCATAGTATGCCCACCGGAGACACTCAGGTCACCCAGGTAACTAGGCTAGGGGGTCATATTTATTAGTTTTCACGCGCGTTAAACGTTCGATAAAGCGTGAATAGGTAGTAGAAAAAGGAAAAAAATTATTTGCAATATTATATGGAAGCCCTGGCTGATTTTTCCGCTGAGTGTCCAATGAGTGACCCGAAAGTGTACAGTTAGGACGTTCATGGGACACTCAGGGGACGGTCGTGTTGGCTGGGCTTATCCAGCATGGTGCGCCTGTCTTCGACAGAGGGGCTAAGTAACACAATGTTGTCCGTGTACTCCAGATCGGTCAACCGAGCGTCAGGAACAAGCTCAACACCAAGTTCACCGGACTCCTTATGCATGCCCTTCAGAATGTCGTCCATGACAAAACTGAACAGGAAAGGAAACTTGAAAATAGTACAGTAAGCCTAAAAGGCACATGCCAAGCGCTTCTGGAGGTTGAAGAAAAGCGGTATACGGCATTCGAGGATTGATAAATTACCAGTTTCATAGCGATCTCCTTGGCTGGCTTAATCCTTGTAGCAATTCTATTGTATAATTTGGCATCTTCGTTGAGGTGTTTTGTTTTAGCAACATATGCATATGTGACCACGTTTTGTATAGAAATTCTTCAACATTTCGCTCTATTAGCTACGCGTCGGACCATACCTGATTGTATTATTCGTTCCCTAGGCGATATCAATATGTAAAGTATTATGCTGTTTGCCGACTGTTCTATTACTGTCACTTGGGACCTCATCAATCAATGAAACGTCATAGGGGTATTCGAAAAAACTGGTGAGCTCGTCGAAGACATCCTTGTTATAACTTGATTCGCAGGTTTCACGACCTGTTTGCAGATCCAAAAAATCCTCTGATTCGTTGACGCCTCCCTTCGGCAGCATAAAATACGGATTTTTATCAGGGACCGAGCCGTGAGTTGAAGAGAACCTAAGATGGAACAGGTTCGAAGGTGCCGAACGTAAGCGTAATCATAGGGTTGGTAAATTAACAGATGCAATAAGATAATAGCATACTGCAAGAATCCAGGTGTCTACTTCAAGCTATTATAATCAAACCCAACAAAGCATACAGAGAAACACTCGCCGAAGACAGCGCGCATACAGGTACTTGATAGTGCCCGAGCCATAACGATTTAGTTCATCTTTCTGTATTGGTTGTCTTCCTTGTCGGAATCTGGCTTGTAAAGTAGGGGGAGGGAACTGAAAATATCAGAGGTTTCCCCGAGAAATTTACCTAACCTCAACGTGAACGTGTATAGGATCGGACTCGCGAGCTCTACTGACAGGTTGATCCAGTAAAGAACAACTCGGACGGCAAATCAATAACGCCGATGAAGCAGACGGTAGCGCTGATGCTGGAGATAAACTATTCCCTGGATGCTAGGATGGACAGAGGAGCAATGGTCTTTGGGATCGGTTAATATTTTGTGAGCAAGTATGTCATACCCTTTCACCGGAGGAACATCAAGGTTAAACAAGTCTAAACCCTCAAGTCTTTCGTGATAGCTCAGATAATGGAAACCCGTCATAACACTAAACGTGTTCAGACAACAAGGTATCTTTACGAAGATAGGAGGCAACCGGCCTGAACAGTTACTTCCGGCAAATGTTGCCTTACCGTGGAATAAATAGGGATAACGTTTTCTGTGTTGAGACGACCCAGCCGGCACGACCGTCCTATGAGTGTCCTATGAGCGTCCCGCGAGTGTCCTATGGGCGTCCTAACTGAACATTTTTAGGTCACTCATAGGACGGTCAGAAAAAAAATTTCCGCATAGCACGGCTTATACCACATTTTTCGTTTCCGCACGTAATTTAGCGATTACACTTACGACAGGTAATTCTGCACGTTTACACTAACGTAACCACCCCCGACTTATCGCGTAATAACGGAGAGGCGTCAGACACAGAAAGAAGACGACATTTAGTGTGACAATATATTAAAATTGGAAAAAGTACAAGAATGATATGATCATGGATAGTCCGTGCCATCGTTCAGTGGATCCATGTGCCGGTCTGATTTTTCATTTGGCGACCGCGCATGCGCGTGTTCCCTGAGTATCCTATGAGAGTCGAAAATGATATACATGAGCCATAATATTACAAGTTTTATGGGTGTGTTTGAAATTCAATATCTTAGTTAATAATCAAAATAGAACAAAAGTGAAGCATAACAATCATACAATATTCCTTCTAAACATTTCAATAGAGCTTATACATAATTCAAATGCGCATCAACCTTTAATACTGTCAGTCGTGGACAAATCTCAATAAAATTATGCCGGTAGCAGCTAAAACGTACCACCACCTTTGCCGATAACCTCCTCTTCGCGGTCACGACGATTTTTCAACTTGTACGTCTTCGTAAGACGCCATACGTTCGTTGGCGAAGCCCCAGGGCCTTTCCATGATGCAATTTCGAACTTACCGGGCACCAGATTGTTAACGTTCAACGGGAACAAACAAGCCCCATCGGTCAACTTATGTCCACTATTTTAGTCTACAATGTGTAAAGCTTCACGTTTGAAATTTGTTCAGCGGCTACGTGCCTGACTTTCCCTCTGAAGAGGTTTTTTTTGTGACCGTCCCGCAGGACACTCATAGGACACCTACAGGACAGTCGACCGCCCTATGAGTGTCCCATGTGCTGGCTGGGGAACTCTGCCATGGTTGATAAATATGGAAACGTTAGTTACTTTGCGCACCATGACCTCACAGTCAACGGACAAACTTACATCCAGGGTGACAAACAATCTTCCTCCTATTCGTTTGCTCTGACATTAAGATTCTCAAGGCGGGAATGGGTCCCACCTTTATGACGAAGCACCGAGACTTAACACTTCCTCTTGCTGAGTGGTATTCAATTCAAACTATATCTGCTACTAGGAATGCTGAGATGATTGTAAGCTAATTTCTTTTAAGAGGCTTCCAATAACTCTCCTTAGTTTAGTGTCGTCTGTGCACAGCAGAACGTTTCAAGACAATCGTTGGTTTTCCGTTGACAAGCAAGATGAACAATAACGGTGCTAATATGGGCCCTCGATGCAACCTGCAGCCGGCGCTTCAGAATGTCGGCATCGATATTACCTTGGACAAACAAGGGAAATTCACTGAGATTCTGATCCCCATCACCCTCTTCCTTCTAGCCACATCCCTGACTATACCCCAGTTTAGAATCCATATGCGCGCGTATCCGTGCATACGGTACGTCTGTAACCCTTTGCGTAACATGCCTTATTGATACCAACTATTTTGTAAAGGAATTAACCGTGAGATTGAATTGATAAGTTTGTTAAATATTCTGTCTGCTGAGTGTGTGATTGTGCAGATGCTGAAAATTCACCTCCTAAGGTGCATAAAACAATTTCTTGACATGGCTTGATCACATACATCCACAGCCAACGCAGTAGATTTCTTTCAGAGTCGTTCCATTTAGTGAGCACAAGGCTGTTTCACCAAATCGAGAGCTTTTGAGAAGTTCGGCGGAATAATATCCACTCGGCATCTGGAAGTTACTCTCCTGGTTCATTGCTCCTAAGCAAGTACCAGCCTAACAACACACAGGTGCTGGAAATTGTGCTGTTTTGGGGCAATCACAGAAGGTGCCGTCGGATGGCGCCGCCGACAGCACTTTTCATCACCTTAGAAAAGAGAGTGAGAAGGGAGATGAGTCTGTAATTGAATATCATGTTGCCCGCACGGCTACTGTGGAGCGGCATCAATCCACACTGCTTACAGTCGGCAGGTAGTTAATCTTCATTGAAGGACTCTTGGAGCAAGTCACTGATTGGAGCTAGGCTATCTGTATAGCTTCGGTGATACTTAGTAAGTATCCCGAGATTTATTGGGGTTAGGCTTCTTAAGGTTAGCGTTGACAGTTTAGACAGTGAAATTTAGTTCGTTGGGGTCAGGAAGCTCAGTGGCTGTTGGAGCTCCGCGCCGAATATTCACCGGCAATTTCTAGAGACACTTTTACCAGCATATCGTTAGTCGCTCCGGCTCGTTGCTGTTTAGTGAACGTCATGCCAGCTCACGCTGGCTGAGACATTTTCAGACAGCTGTATACAAAACCACTCTGGGTTTTCTCATAGTTCGGATACTGTAAAGGATCTTAATTCGGTTTTTTCACTGCAGACAGCTTCAACAAACCTATTTCCATACCATTTTATATTAGCCGTAGAGTTTTACGGTCTGAGAAAGTTGAATTGCGATCAAACGAAACGTATGTTGCGAACAACTTGCCTCATGTAGCAACCGATACCACGAGACAGCGTATAAGCCTTACTATTCCATAGAGGAACGATTAATCTAGTCGCCGCGACAACAATGGCCTTATGTTAACCCCAAAACATTTCTAAAGAGGGCCGTGACGTGTAGTGACCAGCGATCATGTCGCTTCTTTAAGGCAATCCGTTGCAACCGTGTTTCTCCGCTTTTCTGTTCTATAAGAATGATTTCATGTGTGACTGCCACATGAGGCCTGATACAAACTCAGCGGCACTTTCTACAGTCGTGCAACCAGTTGCATGCACCGAATACCTGCCACTTCCTTAACAACTCATCTGTCACTTCATTCTTTAAGGTTGTTTAATCTGTATCTTTTCGAGCGTTCTTTAATGCATTCGAAGGTCCAACGCACTTTTCACTTGGCGTGCTTTTGAATGCCGTTGGGTGTGCCCCAGCCCACCCGATGTTCCGCTTTTTCTATCCTGGATTATCACTGTTGCTCCCAGACTAGGCTAGAACTAATCACTTGTACTTCCAAACAAAGCGTGAATTCTACGGATAGTATCCAAATCCTGCCGCGATCGTTTAATTCGACGCCGATTGGGACTACCTTTCGATTTCTCAACAGCAAAGTCGTTTCAATTTATAGTGGACCAGCAACAGGGCTATAAACGGCACCGACACGCGAATTAGGTCGTCGACGAGCGAATAAACCGGAAGTGTGTGTGGTTCGGGTTCGCGCCACACCGTCACATGGCATGCAGACAAACAATCGAACAGTATATATCATGCGAACCTTCTTAATAGCCTAGGTAAAATATGCAGCTATGAGTTTTGGAACTATTCTACGCATCATATCGCAGGAAGACCAGTGAAATCTCCAGGTCGCTACATTATCACTATATCGAGGGATCGTTGAGACAATCGGGAAATTAAAATAATATATTCAAACATAAGTAAGTTTCCACAATTAACGACGATTCAATCGTCTAATGCATCTTCCATCTGTCTTCTTTCCTTTGTTACTTTGCTCTTGGAATTTTGTATCCACTGTTGTATTTTCTTCTCCGATAACCGCCTGAGACACTCCGATTTACTGCTGTTTCACGTCGGTATCTGTAACGTACTGAAGTCATTCGGTCAACGAACAACTTACCAACGACTGCGGACGCAAACAAGGCCGGTGCCAAGGAGGGACGATTATTCACTCCTCGCTAATTGAGACTTGTTGTCAAGTCGTCTGTCATGGTCGACCTCATCAGGTTTTTGGTGCAGTCGCTGACAGGTTTGCCGTCCAACCTTGATAGATAGTTAACCTAATGATAGTAAAGAAGTGGGAAATGTGAGTACCAGCAGCAGGTACGTTTCGCTGTCCTCCAGCTTCAGATTTACAAGCTGAATATCGTTAACCGTCTGCATGGAGGAACGGACGGGAAGACTGGGAGATTAAGAGCTGCCGTAAACAACATACTGATACCGTAAAGCGTTCAGCCCTAGGCAGATAGCGTGCATTTTCGCCCGTAAGTGAACAATCCGGGTAATTAACTTATCTATCGTGTTGGTAATTCGCGAAAGGTGGTCCGTGATAGTTAGTATCATGGCTAAAGCAGGTCACGGACGAAAAATTTCAGTGATTGTCCTTCACTTCACCTTATTTATTCGTGATGGAACGTTTAGAAACTTCGGAACTTCCTTTGTGAAACATTGTTATGTTTCATGTACATGTGAGAATGAGCGGATTGTCATGAAAAACAGTTATCTTCTTGCCGATCGCATCTATCTTACCCAACCAGAAAGATTGAGGAGGCGGGATGTTCATGAACGAAATATATCACGGTAGTAAATTCTTTCCAAAGCACCTACCCGGTTGTGATGGGATTGATTACGTTGGGGACGCTTTCCACAGGCGAAAGGGGCAAACGGCTTTCGGAAGGCAATTCCCCAGTGGTGGAGGTGGAGAGTAATCGATGTCCATCCTAGCTGATTTGCGTCTCGGTGCCGTGAATAGTGCTATAAGAGACCTGTGTACTTCGCCGAATAAATATTGGGCCTCTACTCTCAACGGCCCCTTTACATTTCGCATTTGGTAAATTGGTATTTGG
The DNA here is from genome assembly GCA_014220965.1 of Paragonimus kellicotti. Taxonomy (NCBI): domain Eukaryota; kingdom Metazoa; phylum Platyhelminthes; class Trematoda; order Plagiorchiida; family Troglotrematidae; genus Paragonimus; species Paragonimus kellicotti. Next base: position 62,108 of record LOND01000046.1, read on the forward strand.
GAAAACGACTTAGTGCGCCGTGCAATAACTTGGTGGGTTCACTGGAATATTTTATTTTCATAGGTTTATATTTTGTGTAACTGTGAGTTACCATTTTTATATCTTTCACATATATTCATTTTTCACTGGGTTCACTGTCGCTTCTGCTACAATGGAGGATCAACCATACATTCTGTCAGACGTTTCGGTCAATGCACTAACCGTGTCGTTTACGCTCTTCCAAGAAAATAGTCCTAAATCGTGGTTTACTCAGTTAGAAGCCACATTCGCGCTACGGCAAATTAGTTCACAGCCAATCCGTTTCCACTACGTAGTTGCGACACCACTTCCTCGGCACTGACGAGGTGGACAATATTCCGGAGTTACCAGACTTCACGAGATCCAACGAGCAACTAAAACTAGCCACAATTAAGCGCGCTTGTTTGCCAGACTGCCAACGTATTTCTCAGCTTATGAGTGTGATTGAGCTCGGTGACCATAAACCATCGCAGCTCCTTCGCCACATGCAACGCTTAGCAGGCACGACACATGCAGAGGAGGCCCCACTTATTGAGATGTGGCTCCAGGGTTTGCCTAAGGATATGCAAAGCATCCTTAGCGCAAACCCGTTGGCAACCTTGACGGATGTTGCTGACCGGAGTGGGGAAAAATACGATGCCAGTGTTCCCAACTCGCTTCGAGTACTTAGGGCGCGATTGCCACTTTGCCTGTTCAAGTTGCCAGCCTAAGTAAGCAACTTCAGGTTTTAAATTTAAATTAAATTAAATTCCTCTAACTTTCTACTCTACAGGTACCCGACTGGTTCTTAAGTCAACATCTCTACCTACCGTCACAGGTTCCACGAGGCACCAGATAGTCACGACAGGCCCGCCGGTGTTCGCCAAGGCTCGCAGGCGGATACCGGACAAGTTAAAAATAGCTCGCGCTGAGTTTGCGCACATGCCGGAACATAGAATCATCCGCCCATCCAGTAGCCCCTGGGCCTCGTCACTTTACATGATCTTTAAGGCGTCGGGAGATTGGCGCCCATGTGAGGATTATCATTCACTTAACAAGGCTATGGTACCCGAGAGGCATCCAATCCCACATATACAAGACAACACGGCTAGCCTTCATGGTATCTATGTTCTCAAAAATCGACCTGATGGGCGCCTTCTACCAGATCCCGCTTGCGGACGAGGATGTCACCAAAAAGCCGTCATCACACCATTCGGTTTATTCGAATTTCTACGTACACCGTTTGGTCTACGAAACGTTGCACAAACTTTTCTACACTTTATTGACGAGGTCATATGGGGTCTGGATTTCGTCCACCCTTACATAGACGACTTATTAGTTGCAAGCGCTTCTAAAGAACACCAGATCTATCTGCAACAGCTCTTCGACAGATTAGCAACTTTCGGCATAACGATTGAGGGTAAGTGTTTTTGACCAACCCACAGCATAATTCCTAGGACACCACGTTGATCACCACGGCATTAGATCGCTTACCGATAAAGTAGAGGTAATCAGCGACCTTTTCCGTCCTACAACTCTCGCTGTCAATCGTCGATTTAACGGGATGTTCAACTATTATAGACGGTTTATTCCACAATGCGCCCAGCTTATACTGCCTTAATCCGAAATAATCCATGGTAGTGCCAACGGGAACGTAGAGTAATCAGCGGCAGCCATTGAATCGTTCGATCGTCTTGAGGACGCATTAGTCACCGCCGTCATGTTACACCACTTCAACTCAGCCGCCGAAATAAGTACAGCTGTTGACTCTTCAGACACCGCGGTCGGCGCCGTTCTTCGAAAGTTCGTTCGTGGACTCTTGGAACCGTCCGTTTTCACTTCCAGACGACTACTTCCGGCTGAAACGATGTACAACACGTTCGATTGAGTTGTTAGCAATTTACTCGGCCGTCCGTCACTTCCGACATGTTCTGGAAGAAAACCTGTGATTTTCACCGACCACAGACCGTTGGTTTCTACCTCGCGCAGTATATCCGAGAAACATCCGCCCGCGAAGTTTGACGTTTGGACTTTGTATCTCAGTTTACATCAGGCATACGCCACGTTTCTGGCGGCAATAACGTTGTGGCTGATGCCTTACTGTGAGTATCGGCACTAGCTAGTCACGACCTAAACGTCATGGTGAACGCAAAACGTTGGGAAACTGATTCACGCGCTTCCCGCTAACAGTCAGCTTCATGTCTGATGGATCACCCTTTCCCGGCAACTTCAGGCACTATTCCTTGCAACCCCTCTATTAGACATTAGCGTCCACTGAATCCTATTCTTTTCCGACTCGAACATTATTTTTTGCGGTTGTTTCGGCACTTTTAGGGGAGGATACTCGAGTGGAAACTTGCTAGAAACTGCGGTGTCTGGGGATTGTTGTGCCAATCACAGGTTGGTGGGACATCAGCTCGTACGCCTTGAACGAGATCAGACCGAGGGTGGCAGGCCCCAGTTGTCCCCACAACGATCGAAGGGTTGTTGCCAAAGTACGCTCCCAGAGGGGGGCTGTGAAGCGATCTGACGATTTCGCTGGTCTGTCTGCAATATGATGTGTAAAACAGTTCCGAAACTCATAGCGGCATATCGTACCTAGCCTATTAAGAAAGTTCGCATGATATATACTGTTCGACTGTTTGTCTGCATGCCATGTGACGGTGAGGCGCGAACCCGAACCACACACTTCCTGTTTATCCGCTCGTCGACAGTCGGTCTCTAGCCCCTCTAGCTAATTTGCGTGTCGGTGCCGTGTATAGCCCTATAAGAGACTTCCTGTGTATTTCGCCGAATAAACATCCGGTCTCTACTCTCAACGGTCTTTTTACATTTCATGTTTGGTAAACTGGTACCTGGGAAAACGAATTAGCGCGCTGTGCACTAAAAGTTCATATATAAGGACAGACGTCTGTCCACACATGTATACGCATTAAAATATAGAAAGACGTTTATAAATATATATCCCATTAACCTATGATTAGCAAATTAATTACGGTCAGATTATAAATATATATGTACGTATATCCATGACCCTACATAACCATGCTTATGCAGATACGTCCGTATGGATATGCATACATACGTATATAAAACAATACGAGATGGCGTATTTACATTTTTCCTTGTGTGTAAATATATAAACCTCTATATCGATGAACTTATAATTGTCAACTGTCGATACGTATGCATATCCTCGCAGCCAGCACAGCCCGATGAAACCAAGACTAATTTCCCAGCTATCACAACTGTAACTGGTAAGCGAGAAGATGGAAATGTTCGGGTAGGAATGTTTATGTACCATGTGACACCGAACATACAAATTTAGGAGTGAAAGTATAAAAATTGATTAGTCTCTTTCACGGAAGTCATCCGGTTTTTGATCAACTGGCACGACGCTGACAGTACTCTATAGAAAATGGGAAGACAGCAGATGAAACAACTGGAACAAAATGGCTTACACCCTGCCGATTTCGACTTTCCGCCAAACAACCTCGCAAGGACTCCTGGCCAATCCTCGGCTAATCGTTGTACTTTTCTAGGCTGTGGTGGCTGAGTTGTCTCGGCCTACTCAATTGAAACACTTGGCTCATCACCTAGAATGCCACTTGGACACATAAAGCCTGTTATGCCATCTTCTGACAAGTGCTCGCCAAATTCTCGGCTTATCTAACCAGCCAGGACTGAGCGCGTAGAACGGTTGTGTGCTTTGTTCTAAGTACCAAACAACCGCTCTAGTCTGGTCAGGCTCTTGTGGTGTGTGAACGTAAAGTGTTTGACTAGACCACCGTGGAATAGACCACGCGATGGATTGTGCTACAATGTAGGGCACAAAGGAAGTGAACATAAGCGAGGAAGTATGTTCATAAACGAACATCAGCAGCCGAAGCATCGACCCGAAGTGGTTTAACCACACCGAACTAAAAAGTTAAGTTGGTGTACGCCGACAGAATAACCCGCTGGCGTAAACAGTTACAACTAGATTTCGTACTTGCTACGGAGGGAGATGTCAGTGGAAACAAGTACATTATGGAGACAACAAGAACTTGACGTGAGAAATCACAAAAACCGTAATGGGAAACGTTATAAAACGTTATTTATATATATATAAAGTATTTAAAAGGGTACACACTGAGTAGTGAACGATTTATTGTGACGTTTTAAATCCACAATAGGATCCGTTATCAAACAAGTACATATATATAGACGGAAGTAAAAAGGACAAAATCGTGAGGCATGTGTTGACGGGTGCCCACTTCCTCCGTCGTATTTTCGTCTTCTGTCGACATGACCGCTCAATCGATAGCGTGCGTTGTCAAACCACTTCTGAACAAACGTGTCGACGTTGGCATTCAATGTGGCATCAACTACGGACTTCTTAAAATTGTGTGTAAATATTTCGAAGCCACACTGCTGATAACCAACATTACATTGGACCCCCTTAGTTTGCGACCACGCTGACCAAAGTTGGTCCAACTGAAGTTTTGATCAAATACACCTGGAAACAGACACTGGCAGATTTTGTGCATTACAGAGCACCGGAGTAGCCCACGGGGGGTTGGCGGCTGAATTACGTCCCGCGCCAACACGTCGTCAATCATTTCGGATACCTGATCCCGATACAACGCAAGTATGCGCCGGGGCGGTTTACGCAACGTAATCAACTCCCCGGTGTTAATGCGATGTTGTATAGGACTGGATCTACCCGGCGGTGCGCCCTCCCATGCGAACGCAGATCCATTGGTGAGCACTACAACTTTCAACTGTCCAACGGTCTTTTCTGAAACTTCCCGATTACAAGAAGAGATAAATGAATCTACTGGCGCCTGAGGGTTGACAGGTGCTACTTCTAGTGACCATAACTCATGGTCCGTTTCTTCTGTAAGGGACCTCCCAGACGGCAGTTTGAAGTTCTCTTCACCTAATCCCAAAATCCGCCGATGCAATTCGATGGTATACCCTGTTCTAACGAGAGGGCCAAGACCAATTATGTCATTTCAAAGAACTGCATCCGAGACACAAACATCGTGTAGGACCGTTTTGTTCCCTATGGTCACGGCTACCCTTGATGCTCCCTTAGTTTGGAGGACCGTACCGTTTGCGGTGCGGAGTTCTCATTAGTACGGTCTGACTTCTGGACAAAATTCGGAGCGGACCACAGTGCACGCCGCGCCAGTATCTAATATCGTCAATGCAGAACACCCATTCAGTCCAACCGAGCAAATCAACGAACAGATATTCTGGCATGATTCAGACCGCGCAAACAACACATTAAGATGCGACCTACCCCGCAGAGCAGTGAATCTTCGATCCGTTTGTCTAGAAGGCGGCCAGTACACGCGGAATCCCCGAATCCTCAAAGGGGGGTTGTGACCGTAACGCTGAGCAGCAGACCAGAAGCGTTGGCAATATACACAATTAAAGAACCACCCACGATTGTCCGAAACATCGTACGTCGGCTTCGATGTAGTCACGCTGATGACCATCGCCCAAAAGTTTTTGTCCAGAGAACTTTCCGTTGCGTTTGCCGTAGCTACATAAGCTCTGGCTGTACCCCAAGCCTCCTTCATTGATCTTGGTTCTTTCCGAATGAACCTTTCTCTGGTTTTCACAATTCCGATTCCACTAGTGAACCTGTAGGGACCAGCTGTCGTATGGCTTCTCTAAGGATCCTGGTTGCAACCGTTTTCCCGCTTGTCTGTTTTGTACGCACGATTCTGCGTACGTCTACTAATTGATATGAACCCAGTGTCACTTTCTTCAATCGTGTAACTAATTGCACGCAGCGAACGCTTGTCCTTTCCCTAACGACTCATCTGCTATTCCATTCTTCAAGGTCGTTTAACCCGGACCTTTTCGAGCGTTGTTTAACGCACTTGAATGTTCCACGCACTTTTCGTTTGGCGCGCTCTTAAGTGCTGCCAAGTGGGCTGTAGTCCACCTTGCGCTTCCTTTCTTGCTCCTCTTGGTTGCTATCGTTGGTCCCAAACATTAATTTCAAACACTGCTGGAAATATACGGTTTGTTTCCAAACCCCACAGTGTTCTTTAGCTCGATGTCTGTTGGGACTACCTTTCGACTACTCTTTAGGAAACGCCTTTCAAATTGTTAGTGGACGAGGGTTTAGCGCATACCCACTTGTCCACTATAAACCGCTGTAGGATGAACGACTCTCTGGTGCAGGGTGTCTGCTCGAAACGCCCTGAGACTCAGCACCCGCAACTCATTCGCAGCCAACCTACTGACTCATCTATGTGCTGCTTTTTGTTCCAAAATGAGTCTTTTGCCAATACCAAATTTGCTGTCGCTGAAAAAAGTGCAAACAGCTTTCCTCAAATTTCATTCAATGACGAGGCGACTGGAACGTTCATTGACAGCACTATCTCATGGACCTGATCAATAAGGCAGCCGGAAAAAACTGCTACTTTTTCCACTGAAACAGTCCACAGCTACACCGAGATTTTGCCCTTCCACAGTTGCAGAGTCGAATCATCTTTAAAAACCTGGGGGCGGACAGAAAGTTGACGAAAATGTGGAATGTAATAATACATTCCACAGTGCACACACGTGCACTGGACAGGGGCATAATCCCCTGACCGTTCGCGTTTGTTGCTGGAATGAGGCATTTATAGACAAATCCCGCCTACCACCAAATTTGCTATGCGCAAGAGATCAGCACTATGTTCGATGCGCACAGACGCGCTGAAACAGAAATGACTGTGCAGGATCAACGTAGGATAAGCGGAACAGTCCCAAAACACAACCATTGTCTCAACGGAACACCAGGACAACAAGAACTAGTCGCGAGGACAACGTGTGTATTGTCTGTGGTACAAAACGGGAACAGCGTACAACTCTTTCTCTTCATTCAGTCTTTTCTACAAGTAAATTACAAGCGGGGTTCAGGGAACTTGCTGACCTTTCAGCGATTGATACCCGGGTTCGAGGCAACGGCCCAAAGTACCCGGATTCAGTCGGTTTTCTTGCTCAGTCTCAAGCGGGTGTCTGTTAATCTGAAGGGCAATCATTGAAAACAGGGTGTAGCACCACTCCGGGGGATCACATTAAATACCAAGAACAGAGCAACATTACTTGATTAATGGGGTTTTAGTAAATGAGAATCAAGCAATGCTCTAACGCGTACTCTAGAAGTGCTGCTAACGACCTCAGAAGGGAGACTGTTCCAAAGGTTAATACCCCTGTGAGAAAAGAACTGCTGTCTAAGAAAGGTCTGAGGACGAAGCTTGCAAAACTTCCCGTTATGTCCTCGCCGGCCGTCATCATTCGCCATGATGAAGCGTTGGTCAACGAGACCTACCCTGAAGAAGTGTGTGAGAATTGAATCACCGCCGAGTCATCGAAATTCAAGTGGATATAGATCAACAATTTCAGGTCGAGACTCGTATGCGACATTTCTTAAGCCCGTGGCTAGTTTGAAAGCTGCGCGCTGGACATGCTCAACCGCCAACATGTCTCTCTTTAGGTCGGTATACACGACCTGATTAGCATACTCGAGGAGCGGTCGTAGATAAACCACGTAAAGCGATTGAAACGCTCTTGTCTATGTGGGAGAAAGTGCTGTTAATCATCCTGAGGGCGGCAAACCCCTTTTTACCGCCATCTCATGGTGATACGCGACAGATAAGTTAGACGAAAACCAAACTCCCAAATCTTTCTTTAGACCGATTTTCATGATACCGACTGTGCCGGATGCACTATGAATCACGAAGACGTTGTCAGAGTTGCCTCCGAGTGACATATATGTGCACTTATTATCGTTTAGTGGGAGACTCCAATCGTTCGACCAGCACTTAATCGTGTCAAGATCAATCTGCAGTGCACTGGGATCAGTGGCTTTCCAGATTTTTAGATCATCGGCATATAGGAAGACGTTGCTGGAAATATTTTCCGGAAGGTCATTGATATAGATCAGAAATAACAGGGAACCTAGCACTGGCCCTTGAGGAACTCCCACAGGAATGAAAGAGGGAGATGAAAGATTTGGTCCGGCCGTGTGGGACACGGTCGGAAGCCATGACAAAGTCGTGGACAATAACATCTGATGAGGCCATTGTCTTTGGCCTCCGTCATACTATCCATGAAAATGAGCATGTTGATGGTCCATGACCCGGTTAGGTGAGGAAGCCATGCTGATAAGAGATATGAAGATGGTTGATAGATGTTGAGGATGGCAGGCTTTAATAAGCGCTCCATTATTTTGCATGGAATGCTAGTAAGGCTGATTGGCCAATAGCTAGACGGAGAGTGCCGGTCGCCCGTTTTAAATATGGGCGTGGGCGTTGCCTTTTTCCACGCACTAGGAAGAATGTCAGTCTGAAGTGTCTGTTTAAACAGCTTATGAATACCTCCCAGCAAACAAAACGGAGTCGGAACGGAGTCGTTCCGTGGCTGGCCACGAGTCGGATTGGAGTCGGCCTGCAGCACAGGCCACAGTCGGAACGACTCCAGCTTGGCCAGACTCGTAGTCGGCCACGGCAAAAATTTGCCAGCCGGTTATTAACTGCATCGTACGATTCGAGCATTCGCTAAAGCGACATCTTACAACAAATTCAATGGTTTCCCACCTACCTTATGTATCTGAACAACACGATACGACCTTCTTAGTCTCCGCGCAAACCGCGCTGAAGGGAGAATACACGCGCGACAGCACTGCACCCCAACGAACGCAAAAAGGATAATTTACAGAACAGGGAAATATATTTTGTACAATGGGTAAACAACGTAAGCTTCTTCTCCTCAACACGTCCAGGTCCACCGTGTGTTCTGCTGATCATTGCCGTGGTTTCTTTCATCATCCCTTCCTGGAAAAACAAGTTCAATTGCACATTGGAAGTGAAATATCTCAGCTATTGAGCAAGATACATCAATAGTTCAATCGGACAATCTGGTAGAGAGCTCACGGTTGTTTCAGAAAATGATAGATTCATCCTCGATGGCATCCTAAATAACGTCGGAAATTCCATTGAACTTGTGCTAATTCCACTTCCTGGAAAAAAACAAGTTTTAAGTACGCGTTAGAAGCGGCAACGAGTGGATGCCGAAAATTCAGTAGCGGTAGATTAAATGCGGTTTTTCGAAGCGTGTCTTGTTCCTGTTTGCTCACTAACGTCACTCGTCTGCACATCTGAAACTACAAATACAAAGGACTAATTAGTCAACGATTATTCGCTAGATCAATTACTTGTTCCGTTACACATGTATTAACTGAGACCGGCTCTTCTATATGCAGAGAAGTTACCCTCAAATGTCCGTCGCAATCTGATTGGCTGATATTGAGAGTGACGTACGTTTGGAAGTCAAATGTCGGTAAATTATTGTTGACTCCCTAATACCTTATTACATTCTTTGTTAGATCCTTCGTATCTGTGATTAAAAAATGGATGTATAACGAATACTCATTTTTTTCACGAAGGCTGAAAATATAGATATGTATGTGTAGGGATTGGTGACGAAACATTTAGAAGCGTGCGCACGCGGATAACTCGAAGTTTGCTTCAAATTTTATCGCCCTCATTTTCTGCTCATATTTTTGCCCTACTGGTGCCCTGTGCATCGAAAGATCACAGACGAGGACTGTCAACCGTTATCGAATATCATACCAATTTCGTTACGTAACAAATTAATTGCGTCACAAAATCTGTCTGTTTTATATTTGGTTTTTGGTGCTCTGAGCATCAAAATTCACACGATCATTATCGTCGCCGTTGAACGTATCAATTCAGCCGATTATTACCTCAATAGATATCTGCTTGCTTTCACGATTCCCTCGTTTTACGTTCTGTCCCTGCTACCTAGCACAATTTATTACGCTAACACTCACCGCTTTTGTGATATATCTGCGTCTAACTTAGCACGAATGAAGTCGAGCTGTTTGAGCGTCGTGCTCAACATGTTATTGATAAATGGATCGGAAATAAAAACGTTAGGAGCCAGTTGTAGTACTGTACGTTCCAACCACCTCGGGTGACCTTCCTCAGAGGTGTTGTAATCGGAATGTAATTTTGATCACAACATCTCAGGGCTGTATCCGTTCCGTTGCCGACACTCTCAGTGTGCAAAAACGGGATACATTAAAGTGTAGTTGCAAAGCGTCTAAAAATGTCGATGCACTGCACATGGCCACGATTGAAAGGGCTGTGATTGAAACACAGACGGCTTTATCCGACGTGAAGCCAGATGTGTGTTCGCTGAACGAGTATAATGCGCTCGGCCTTCCAGGTGTGCCTGTTGCTCACAAGGAAGTGGCTCCGTCCACAGATCAAATTGAGGATGCCGCAATAAACTTGAGGAACAAGACACTGCGGGAGAGAAGACTCGTTTAATTAAGATGATTTCTTATCACATCCTCTCCAGGTGAACAAACCAGAGCAGTACAAAACACTTTATTCCATCCAGAATTAACAACCTTGGTTTCTGCCAGCAGACTGCTCCGAAGGCACCACGAAATCACTGGGACTTCTTGTGACGTTACACGCAAAGATTAGCACGCGGGAAGTACTGGACAAAACAGTTCAGATAAAGAAAAATCATGCCAACTTAATCGGAATCTCATTAGATCGCCTATTTCAAGAGCGGCAGAAGCGCTCTCGGCTTGATAGAACAAGGTCACTTCAAGGCTGACCTCTAACTTCAAGCCAACGTTGAAGTCCTCATTCATATTCTAAAGAGGGGACCAGTGCCTTCAAATGGATCAACTCACAAACCCGCATCCACCTCAGAGGCGGCTGCCCCAATCCGGTCGGATGACCAGTCGTCTGCGCAGACGCACGGGTCTGAATCAGTAGCTCCCAAAGACGCTACAGACCAACAATCTTGCTGTAAACCTTCAACCATCCCGTCACCAAAAAGTACCATTGAGAATTATCTCATCCCTAAGCTTTACAACGCAGTGGGTCTGTTTGGGTCACCTTCTGCATCCAGACAGGTTCATACTTGGCTCATTTCAGCCACATTTCCCTCTGCCGAATTGCGATCGTTTCCTCCCAAGTTCTCTCCTAGCCTGAACTCCCGCCTAAACTGTAAATCACCCTCCAGTAACTCAGAAAGCGGAGGCGTTCCGGAATCCATCGACTTCGAGCCAACAGAAACGAACGAAGCGTCCCACAGAGACGCTCACATATGCTCATGTTGTGATGAAACGCTCCGTACCCTCCCAGAAGGCTCAGGACATTCTGACGTCGTCTACGCACTTCCCCCGCTAGTAGAACTGCTTTCTTGAGCTCTTTCTCGCGCTATCCTCTCTCTTTTTGTACCCAGCCAACTGGGGAGGTAGCCCCCAGGAGCGTGTACACTAACTGTCTGAGCCTTTTAAACAAACTACCAGAAATCAGACAGTTGGTCCACCACACGTGCCCTCGGATTCTTGCTTTGATAGAGGCCTGGCATCCCACATCTATCAGTTATAACCAACTGCATGTTCCTGGGTATTCGTTGTACCGAACAGACTCCTCCCGTAAACGCATTGGAGGCTGTGTTGTCTTTCTGAGCCAGAAGCTCTCCGTGATAACTGCCATGGAGAAATTTACCTCCCCAGAGAGATGCGACACTGTGGTTCGAACTCCAGCTTCGTAGTTGTGACACGCTCCTTGTCGGTGTTATTTACCGATCGTTGTCATGCAGCGCATCCAAAGACGAGGCCATTCTTGCCGCCTAAGACTTTTTCTAGTCTACACTGCGTTTCTCCGATCTCCTCATTGTGGGTGACTTCAACGCACCGAAACTGAACTATATAGCTGCTTCTGATAGGGAATCTGGCTGCAAATTTTCGGAATCTCCAGCAATATTGATCGATGAGAGAGTTCGGACACAGCAGGTCGAAATATCTACGAGGCACCGTCCGGGACAGATACCCTTACTGCTTGACCTGAATGTCACAACTGAAGCTCATCTGGTAGACAGAGTGGTCGTCAAACCACCGTGCAGCATAGTGACCACACGCCACTGGCTTTCGATTTTATCTGTTGCTAGATTCAAAATGCCATAACAAAGACACCATTCAAAAATTTCCAGAAAGCTGACTTCGACGCAATAACGACATTCTTAAGTACATTGAAACTTGTGTCTGGCTGAGTGAACTCAAACTATCTTTCTTTAAAACCTGCCAATCACAGAGTTGATGAGGCATTTGTTTCTCGCGAACGATGGTAGTTCTCTCCTTGCTCACCGCTTCCGCGGAACATGCGTCGTTTTCTTGCTTTACGTTCCCGTCTATTCTCCAAGCAGCAGCTAACGGGCAAGCAGGAAGGTCTGAAAGCCTCGCGCTCTAAACGAAAGTGGTACAAGCGGGAAATCCGTTGACACACCCAATAAGTACAATCAAAGATCAAACTAGTAGCCTACGAGAATAAGAATTTTCCTTAGAAGTGCATGCGCAGACAGAGAAAAACGAGGCCCACAGCGCTTTCTCTGTGGCTTCCCGACGGGAACACCTCCTCCAACCCCCAGGTGGTTGCTGAAGTGTTCAGGGAATTCTATTCAGAAGTTTATGATGTGGGCCCGCCAAACTGACATCCGATTCTCCAGCGAAGAAATTTCCGATGCCCATTTCTAACAGCTGAATTCTCCATGTTTGACGTTCAGGATCTCTCGCTTAACGTCAATCATTTCAGTGCAATGGGACCTGACTGGCTCCATCCTCGGATACTCAAAGAAGCGGTCTTTAGTTTGGCTGTGCCCCTCCATGGTCTGTTCAAACAGACACCTCGGACAAGCACTCCTCCAGAGCCATGGAAAGACGCCATTGTCACACTCATGTTCAAGACAGGTGATCGTCGTTCCCCTGCTAGTTGTCGGCCGATCAGCCTCATTAGCATCCAATGCAAGGTGATGGGGCGTCTGTTAAAACGCGCCACCCTTAAGCAATCCTTTTCGAATAACCTTTCTTCCACTAGCCAAAATGGCTTTCTTCCCGACTGGTCATGCATAACCAATATGCCAGTATTCATGAATAGCTTGACAGACGCCAAAGACAGTGGCCATATCTCGGATGCTATCTCTTTTTGACTTTGCCAAAGCCCTTTAACGTGTCCCATACAGTCCTCTTGAACGTAAACTGGAAGTTTATGGCATCCAAGGGGAGGTTCTCCGCTGGATTGCATCCTATCGTGGTAACGGGACTTTCAGAGTAAAAACCGGACCGGACCATTCATCCCCTTCTCCGAATTTAGCTGGAGTTCCTCAAGGATCCGTACTCGGCCCACTGTTGTTTTTAATGTGCATCAATGACCTCCATGACATTATTTCTAGCAACGCCCTCCTTCATGCTGACGATTTCAATATCTGGAATGCCTGTGATCCCAGCGCATCGCTGATTGAATTTGACCGTATTAAGCGCTAATCGGATGACTAAAGTCTCCTCCGGAACGATGGCAAGTGTGCACACGTGTCGCTCGCAGGAGACTCTGGTAATCCAATTCTTGATGCATTGTGCACAAAATGTATTAGAGTCCGCGAAAGCAGATATTAAAAAATACGTAGTGATTTGGCCATCGACCGGAATATAACTTTCTTATCACCAACAGACGGCCGCCAAAAAGGGATTTGGGACCATTGGAGTGATAAAAGAAGCCTCTCCCCCGGGAGACAGGCATGCCTCTCAATCGTTCAACGGGGTCTATATCCGACCACTGTTTGAGTATACAAATCAAGTCGCATATACTGGCTTGATAAAGGACATACTTGCTATCGAACGTGTCTAGCGAGTGGCAGCCAAAATGGTCACTGGTGTGCGGCATTTCTCCTCTCAATCCCATCCTAAAATTCTTGATCTTTATCTACTTGAGTTTCGAAGAAGCCGCGGTGATTGAATCATTAAGCACTTCCGATTTGGCGCAGGATTCGTGCGACAATTCTTTGCCACAGTAATTGATAACAATCGGAGGAGTCACGACAGGCCGACCAGGAAATGAATGCCTATGTACGCCAAGGGTATTTAATGACACATCAGTTTAATAAAGCAAAACGTGGTGGTTGAAGTAGTGGGAACAAGTGTCAAGTTAGTGGAGAAGGTGAGGAAGGCAAACGACGGATCCCAAGGTTCTCAGTTCATGGACCAAAAACTTTACACTCACATGGGCACTTCAATTCACCCAAGAGTACTGCAATTTATCGGTTCTCGAGGGCCAACTTATTTTAGCTTCGTTGCCTTTGTAGTAACACCTGTCCATTCCGATTAACAGTTTCATCTACGAAGAAGGGAGTGGGCAGACATTGCATGATTCATGTCCGGACAAACTTCGCTGCATCTTCACGAGTGCATACTAGACACCATTTATATATCAATATGAAAACACGAACAAGGTACCAGAGAGAGTCAGTTGTCAGAGTGAACAATCACTGTCACTACCAAGTCAGCAACAACCCTACAAACGGTTATTCCTGAACACACAACACGGGCTTGAACTTCCGGATTGCAACAGACTCAGCATAGCACCGTATCGGCCTGTGTGATGTTGAGTGGATGACGTGAAATGGCGTTGTGGGATCGCGTTGATGTTGCGTCGTTATAGGTGTAATGGATGATGCAGGCTCTCCCCCATATAGCTTACCCGTCTGGTGAGTGACGACCGATCGTCCACTGAGTGTCTATCAACCGTCTTACGAATGACTATTGAGTGGGGCGACTGGACACATGGTAGTCACCCAACTGTCGGTCAAACGAAAAAACATTTGTAGCCCTTATTTATTTACGAACTGTTTTCGGCACTATTCCTAAATGCCGTCGTCAACGGAAACGACGTATTCGCCAGCTAAATTCCTGGAACCTCACGACGGTCTATCACGCTGATCTCACCGTATAGGAAAGTTGTTGAAGGACAAGGTGGAAATGAAAATAATGTATGCGAACATGATTAAATATACGAAATTGACGACGAATTATCCGCCTACTACACCCTCTGTTTGTCTTGTTTACTTTGATACTTTTTCCTCTGCACTTTGTTCCAAACATTTTAGTTTGTCTTCCGCAAACGCGTTAGACCCTCCGACGAACGGATGTTTCGTAACGGTTTCTGTAACATATGGAAATCTTTTGGTCAACGAAGAGCTTGCCTTTGAATGCCGGCGCAAGCAGGGTGAATGCCAAGGAGTGACGATTATTCACTCCTCGCTAATTGAGACTTGTTGTCAAGTCGTCTATCATGGTGGACCTCATCAGGTTTTTAGTGCAGTCGCTGACAGGTTTGCCGTCCAACCTTGATAGATAGTTAACCTAATGACAGTAAAGAAATGGGAAATTTAATTACTTGCAGCAGGCACGTTTCGCTGTCCTCCAGCTTCAGATTTACTAGCTGAATGTCGTCAACCATCTGCATGGGGGAACGGACGGGAAGACTTGGAGATGTTGAGCTGCTATCTACTACATGTTGATAGCGTAAAACGTTAAGCTCCAGGTGGATAATGTGCATTCCCTCTCGTATACAATGTTATGCGTAATCAGATTACCCGTTGCGTTGGTCATTTGCGAAATGTAGTCTATGATGTTCAACACCACGGCTAGGGCAGACCACAGACGAGGAGGTTTTGTTATTACCTTCCATTTTGTCTTATTTATTCGCGAGGGAACTGTTGGAAACCACGACGCTTAGCTTGTGAAACACTGCTATATTCCGTGTGCATATGAAAGTGAGCGAGTTGTCAAGGAAAACAATTATCTGCGTGCCTGTCGCATCTGCTTAACCCAACCACGAAGGACAAACATTGAGGAGGCGGCGTCTTCATGGAAGAACTCTGTCATGATATTAAATCCCTCAGAAATTCTCACCTAGTGGCAATGGGAGTGATTATCTTCGAAGGTTTTTCCAAGACGACAGGGGTAAGCATCTTCCGGAAGGTGATTCCCCAGACATGTCGTCCAAAAGTAGTGGAGGTGAAGAGTAATCAGTGTTCACAATGTGAGCCTGTCTCGGCGAAATTCTGTCAGCTCCGTTCGTGAAGACTGACAACACGGTAGGCGTTCTACCTACACTGCCTTGGAATGTGTGATGTACGTGCATTTTACACTTCCTTTGACGATCCATGGAGGCAGTGGCGTCTGTCGATGGGATGTCCAACAGCTGTTTACGGAAGCCTTCATATCTGTAAGCCATCTCGAAATTTTCTACAAAAATTATTGATTTCGAACTATGCTCACCGGTGGCTCGATGCACTTTCCTCTTGTATAATTTGATTCCATGTAGACTAGACGCTGCTTCCAAACGCAACGGGTTATGTTGCTTACCGCCCACTCCAGGCCGCGAAGTGCAACTTGGCTTGACACCCCATGATCGATGAGTATTGCCAACAGTGTTGTCATCGGATCCCACAACATGAAACATCTGTAACATTGACGTTTATTAAATGTGATTATAATTTAACCATCCCATTATCACTGAAAGGAAGAACACTGGGCGTGAAATGTTTTATTTTACGCCTATCTACATGTGTGTGTTGTGGGGGTGAAAAGTGTGTTGATGATACAAAAGCAAGAGCGACACGTTTCACTGAGTCCGCTCACGATCCACCCAGTTTCTGTTCACATACAGATGGAAACAAATGTAGTTGTTCAAGGTGGATGACAGGAGGTAGATATTGAAGAAGTCACAGTAGCTTGCAAGTATTTGAGTGCAAATCTTTCTCCGCCTTATTGCTGCTATGAGAGCGGGCATATATACGATTAATGCAGCACTGTTTGTTCTTCTATCGGTGTACTGAGGAGTTCAAAACACAAAGTGAGAGTTCTTCTTGCAACTCGTACGTTCGAGCATGCGGCGTCATCCGATACTGCGGTATTCACGGGCAAGTTTGACGGATACATCATTTTCGTAATGCGACGGAAAATCTGTGACGGAGGCAAATTTGGTGAGTGGACAAATTTCGAAACTTGTGCATGTACGACTCGAAAGGGAATGCTGGATGTGAGTCAAGCGTGCCATGCAAATGCACATCCGCACACAGGTTAGTTATACAATGCAAATTGAACACGAACTGTTACTCAAGGTATATGCCTGCAAACTGTGACAATGTTTTCCATGATAGGGACTCCACAAAATTCACGTAGTGCTTATACAATTTCGCACTACGCAATATATAGATGCAAATGGAGAAGTTCATAAAATTCTCACAGGCCTTCTCATTTGTCAAACCCTTCAATAAAATCAGCTAAATGTACAACAGGTACTGCCAGGATTCTGTTGTCTTCCATCGTTCATAGTCCACGAAATTACGACATTTCCGGGGAAAGTTGGCTGGCATTTGTGAGCAGTTAAGTCCAGTTTGGTTATTTATCTTTTCAATCACGTTAGATCCAAGACCAGTGTTCGGTTGTAACGGTTATGATCTCCAAACTGCGATCAATCTCTTTGTAAATCCCAAACAAACCATGTGCATATAATGCAAACAGGAACACGCAGTCATGGTCACGTTCAGCAGTTCAAAGTGCGAACCACCTATGTGGTGTTCGGACCATCTTCTGCCCTTATGATCCGCATCATGTTGCAGCTTGTGATCCAGGTTCGGGTATACCATTCTTCTGTTCAAGTACACACCACAAGCAGTGCAATCCTAACGAGCATAATATCCGGTGTGTTTCTTAACTTGCCTGAAAAATACCCTGGTGGGTGCATCCCCATAAATACAATCAAGCATGCCATCCACGTGGACGGCATAACCGCAGCCCTCAAAAATTTCTTCAGACCGGCGACAACAACAGCGAGGTTTCCGTGCACATTTCCGGGTTTACCGTCGCAACAAATTATTCCGGTGACGAACACTGGCGTTTTCCGCATAATCAGTTCTGCTAAGATGGGCCACGGCTGTTGATGAGAACTTCTGAACAATGTCAGTCGATCGGTATGCAGCTGCAAATGAACGCTTTTTAACTGTTCATCACAACGTTCTCGGACCGCCTATTTAATGCACTCCTTTGCCCCAAAGTGAACGTAACCATCTCCTTCAATTACTTTATTTTCCGCATATACGTGGTGTTCCCAGTATTGTTCGGCAGTCCATCAGCAACTCCAGCAACAACTTCTTGAACTTGCGAAACATTATGCTGGTCGACCTCAGCGATAATTTCGCTTCAACGACCAACTTCAACGCGGTCATCCTTGCTGTCCTTCTTCTACTGCCGACGGTTCTCAGTTAGTGATCTGATTAATAGCTTTATTGTATGACAGTATACATCATATATAAAGAAAACTGAAAAAATGCTGCCCGCGTTCACCTCACATAAGTGCATTGAAACCTCAATTCATATCTCTTGTTGTCTCCCCTGCCTCAAACCCTACTTGTTGACCACTATTAACCATTTTGTCCTCCGAAATATGCATTCTAGCCTAAACATTGACCTTATAAAACAAGCTAATGTCAAAACTTCGCATGGAATTTTGATTGTCACGTGATAATCATTCTGAAAGTAGCTGCTAATTACTCAATACTCACGAAATGCTATAACGATTACCTGTCAATTTTATATATCGCGTGAAGTTTTTGTCAAAAAAATATTATATACACATTATTTAGCGTATAACATGTGATCAATCGGCATTTCTCCATTTAACGCGTAAGATTGTGTTCTTATTCTCACTCTTGAGAACATCTGTTATGCGAGGAAATTTCTTCGCGATGAATGGACGTTAGAAACCCCGTATTGACAGAGCACGTCGCGACTTTTCGAAGTTTTCCAGCAATCGAAGGAGTCTTGTGCTGAAGTTCGCTTGATTCTTCGCCGGGTTTTGGAAATCCCCGTCCTCCCTCGACCGGGTCGAATTGTTCCAACATTTTCCCGTAGCCAATTATGTCAGATAACGGCGGATATCCTCGAAGATGCAGTTGCACGTATTTGCCGGCATGACCTTGAAATATTTGAGACACCGTCCCCCACATAACCTTGTATAGAAAAAATTAGTAATATCTGATCTTTGGCGGTGAATCCGCGGAAAGAGCGAACTAGTACTTTTACTGGTGTGTGCATCAAACTTGTGTGAACCGCAACCCATCTCTATCCGATTATGCATTCTTTTGTCAGCAGACTTCATGTTTGTCTTATAATATAACCATTCGTTGATTTGTAACGCCTGTAATTATCCGTCATGATCGCGCACATCCGAGCGTGTCTCTCACGAATGCGTTGAGAAATATGCTTTATTATTATTACTCCCCTGAACGCGGGGCTTTGCCGACCAAACCTGTGAACATACCGTGGAGACTTTATTTCCATACTTCAGCTCAGGTTAGGTTTTACGGCGAGCCGTCCGACAGTTTCAGCATCACGGCGGCGTACCTTGAGGCTGTCCTCTTTCACCATTGTTGTCTTATTTCGTCATAGACGAAGTAATGGCGGTCCGTTTACGGTGCTCAAAAGATGTCCGCGCGGACCTCCCACCTGGTTGTAGTTTGACCGACGTTGATTATGCTGACGACAAGGTGTTGCCGTTTGGCAACTTTCAAGTGGCACATACGACCCCAAACGCTATTCTGCGTTCTGCTAAATAATTCAGAATGCGCTCTGCAGTTTCAAAATGCGAAATGCTCCTACAAGATTGCTGTGGTTAGGTAGGAGTAATGTTGGATCCTGAATTGATGTAAGTTGTTGACCGATTTGTTTATGTGGGAAGCTGCATCAGCGGTGGTGTCTAAGGTTGAAGAATGAAACAGAAGTGCATATATCGAAAGGTAGAGCTGCACTTGCCAACCTGGTACACCTGTGGCAACACAGAGGTATCTCGGTAAAGCTCAAGGTTCGCCCATGTATGGCGACAATGAGGGCTGTATTATTTATCGCGGCGAAACTTGGCCGCACAGGGTAGAGAACGTGAACAATCTTTAGGTGCTTGACCACTGATGTTTGCATTCGATTGCTCGTATCGGGTAGCACTAAAAAGTAGACAACGCGGCTATTAGAAAGTGAGCATTTGGTGGTGATTGTCGAACGAGTTCTTTCGTTCACTCCTTAGAGTTGCGCAGACTCATATGGTCAGGTCACGTACTAAGAGTGCCAGCCAATCGCCTGACAACGTCAGCACTCTTTTCAGATGCTTCTTCCCATTTATTGGCGCGGAGCAGTTGATGCCGTATGGAAGCCCTCTCACTGATGAGGTCCTAATTGCTCTACCAGTTCGGTTGTTCTTATGCAGGGTAAAGGCATCTTGATGCTGAATGTTCGAATGTTCACGGCTACTTTTTAGTAGTTGGGTCACCTCCAGATTTTCAGTTGTCTTTCCTCTATTTGTGCAGGTTTTGCTTCTTTAGACGGTTGTGTAGCGGTTAAGCATCAGCGCGGAACACTGACGTGTTTTTTCCATGGGGATGACGACGATGATTTCACACGGTACACTGGGAACATTCTTGAGAATTGAAATTACTGGTGTTAAGTAACGATCATGGGACAAACCAACATCATACCCTGTGGATCCGAGGAGTGCGGTTGTTTCGGATAACAATTCCTTATCAACATCCTTGAAAAACGTTAGGTAACGGCGGCTTGATGTTGATGCTTTACTACGTTCCAATATTTCAAGTTCCAAAGCCACTATAATTTCCGATGCAGGACTGTCCGTAAAGTCATAACTGACGGTACAACTTCCAGCATCCACAGATGAATGACAGGCTACGGCAGGCTGATATGTTCTTCGAAGTGATCGGCTCATCCGCAAGGTCGCCACAACGGTCCGTTAATGCACGAGCCATCTTTTTGTACATAGTCTCGCTGACGTCTTGTTGACGACGAGTGAAACCACGAATCAGGGAAAGCAGCACTAAATAAAAACGTTCTCTCCATCTGTTTGGTGTGCGCGGTCCTTATGCAGACGCTTCGTAAGTCTGCGTTTCAGTATACGACGGTCTTCGTCGTATTCAGAGACAGGGGAATCAGCCGACGTCTGTCCATAAGTTCTGCCCTTTTTGCCGCACCTGTTCGAAAGCTTCCTTTTCACAGGTGTGTTGTACTTAAAATGGAGTCATATGGAGTAGCGACTGAACGCATAAGGAACGCAAAACACAATTAGGCACAAAGACATAGATGGTCTATTGTTGAATCGTAGGTATCACTTGTACTAAATATGGAAGTAACAGAACAATTGCATAACAGAAGCAGACAAAACATGTCAGTCACATTCATCATTGGTTGGACAACTCGCGAGGTCTGTGAAATTTCGTCAATTTTGAGAACATAACGGAGTCCAGTTCAGAGGACCGCCCACTTCTTCGCAAAAGTAGAGGCTTTCTGATCGTTCCCCATCGCGACAAAATTTTCTGCACATTTTTCCGGAACCAACTACATCAAATAACGACGGAATTCGTCGACGACCACTTTCTCCATCCTCAGATGACGGATTTCTGGCATGACCTTGACATTAGGCCAGTGTTAACCTTGTGGGCCAAAATTGATGTAACTACTCAGCATTTTCTTCGAACATGGGAAAATTTTGAAACTATCATTTTCGACGCGTGTGTCCCAGATTCTTTCTCATAACTTGGATTTTTCTCTCTTGCTATGTCTGTTTCGTTAAACTCTCACAAAACTGGCGTATTGTACAATTATTAATTGTGTGTATGGAGTGCAATTATGCATGTAGCGATAAAATGTGTAAATTGATCACGCCATTTGAGCGTGTTTCTCACGGATGCGTTGAGAAATATACCATGATTATTTATTATTATTATTATTATTATTATTATTATTATTATTATTATTAATTATTACATCCGCCACACATTGGATGAGCGTGTAGAGACCTTCAGGTCCATGGTTGTCTGGATTCCGAGCGTTCAGATTATCTGGCTATCGGTTCTTCAGGTGTTTCGTGTTCTCCAAGAATAGCCCGTACCTAACTAATATTGTTTCCTTCCTGGACAACAGGATTATGTAGGAGGGAATCATTTGAATTCAGAGCAACTGGGATTTTGATGACAGACTGACCTCTAAAAATAAATTCAACCTGTTCAACATGCCTACAATGGTAGGAATGTTCGTCCAAGTCAAGAATACTAAGCCTGCCATTTTCGTGTGGAAAAAAGAATTATTCCACTGAAAGTACGTAACCAGCTGCCTCTGAAAAACGTACCATCAGGTCTTTTTGAACAGTCACTTTTTCGCAGAGAACGAGGTCCGAAAAGGATCGCGGAACTCTTTTCATTTGCCGAATGGAATGTATTTCTGTACTGCATGAGAAAATTATCAGTTCCTCTATCAAGTTCTACAAATGAGTTTGTTGTTAAAAATGCAACGGCAGACTTCGGTGTGCGTACAAAATTTTCTGCAAGTCCATCTGACTGTGGATGCTGCCAAACAGTAAGCAAATGCCGACACTCAAGTCCTGTAATCCATTCCCCCAAAGACTTGGCAGCGGAGTGAGTACCATTGTCGGTGACCAAAGCAACAGAATAACTTTCTAAAAGCCTGTTGCGTAAAGTCTGTGCCCGGTGATGAATTGAGAAAAACCTCAGGTCAACTGGAGTAGGCATCAATGATCACTAGGACATAGTATTTTCCCCAGAAAGGGACCACAGTAGTCAGCAAGAACTCTGAAGTGTTTCAAAAGTAACAGGCCATGGAGGCCATCCTGATTGTTTTGTATGAATCCTGTGTAAATATTTGGTACAACTTTTGGCATAGCGCCTGATACATGATGTCGATTCCGGCCACCAACATAATAAGCGTGCAAGCGACTTCGCCTTATCAACTCCCAAGTGTCCCGAATGCAACTTCCTAGGCTATCAGAACTTGGAGTCCGTGCAACGATAACACGACCATCAAAACACAGTAATCCACCTAGAGTAATGGGCAAGATTTCACAGCGACAGTAAAATGCAGGAAATCTACGTTGCTTCTGTTGTGTCCAGCCACATCTTACGGCACAGATAGCAGGACCAAAAAACTTCCAAGCATCAAACACGAATGCATCCCTTTTTACTTGCAGTGGGTGAACCAGTAAACAGTCAGTTTCGTTAGAGTTTAAGTCCGGTGACAGAATCCTGGATAAGTAATCAACGTGGGGAGTGGTTTTTGCGATACGTCGAATAGGCGTTTTATTGTAGGAACTGAAAGCAATGCGTCAACGTTGCACCGTGCCAACGGATGACTTGCTGGGATGATACAGAGATTTTAAAGCCTCATGATCTGTTGCAATAGTGAATGAGAGCCCAGAACGATATCTATGAAGTCTTTGAACAGCCCAAAATACTCCAGGGGCTTCACGTCAGGTCTGAAAATATCCACGTTTGGCACTAAACAGACGACGTGAAATGCATATAGCAGGTCTATGAAAACCGCACCTGTTCCAGTGGGAAAAGCCCTGGTTACCACGGTTGAATTATCTTTGGCAGATAACGGGTTTGAAACACCAGTATTCCGTACATGATGAAGCGGGAAACAAGGTGTTTTGTTGTGGTTGGTGGACCAAAAAAACTGTTGATGCATAACATTTCGAACAACGAAGTAGCATCTTGAGCAAAATTTAGAATGAAACGTGGGTAGTATTGTAGTGCATGCAAAACAGAACGAAGTTTATAAAGGTTAGTTGGTGACAGTGTATTCACTAGTGGAGCTCAGCGTTGTAAATCTGGCTCGAAGCCATTGCTATCAACAACGTAACCAAAGCACGAGAAGGAAAAACCTGAACAGTACACTTCTTCGGGTTAATGGCCACGCTAAAGTCAGAGAATCGTTTCAACAGAGAAATGAGTTGATCATCATAGGCAGGCTTATCAGGATCATGAATAATAACATAATCTTGATGGGTTTCGATACCATCTTAGCCTTCAGTAATTGTATTTATGATACCCTGGAATATAGCTGACAAAACATTCAAACCGAAAGGTAGAAAACTGTATTGAAACAGTCCGAATGGTGTAGCAATCACGGTCAAATTACTTGATACTTTATCAAGCGGTAGGCGTAGATAAGTATCCTTTAAGTCGATGTTCGAGCATACCTTGGAGCCCGGCAGACTATACAATACATCCTCGGGTTCTTTCGTTGTGCAGGTACGTTGTGGTAGGCGTGTGTTCAACGTTAACCCGTGGTCACCACAGATTCTCGGTGTAATCTCATCAGCTTTCAATGGTGTTACTACTGGAGTCGCTCATGTTGACGAGTCAACAGGCGTTATTACTGCCTTACCACACGTGGGTTGTAATTCTTTGCGCACAAATACTCGTTAACCAAATGGAATGATTCGTCCCTTGAGAAGGACTGGGTCCCTCGAAGCTTCAAGCTTCACCTTCGGTATTGGCGTTCCCATTGTGGTTTTGCAACCGTCCAGTATAAGTTGCTTAATTTTAACGTCGTTTACTGACGTCAGTAGAGAAAGGTCATGTCGTAAAACTTCAAGTCCAAGAATAGAAGGACCTAAGCTTGAGACCGAGATTTCACAATCAATAGGGCTAGCTTCGGGAAACTTCACCGACACGGTACAGCAGCCTACAAGAGGCAACAAGTGACAAGTAATACCACGAATGTTGATTTGTGTGGGCTGCAGAACGGCATCAAGGATAAAATACGGACAAGTCTGAATGTGAAATCGCCGATTCAACACTACCGGGGTCAACAGTAGAATTGTGACTTTTTCCAGGAGCAGACGCTAATGTTTTCAAACATGAGAAGTGTCTTGGGGCAAAAAAATAGAGAAAGAGTAGAAATGACATAATTCAGTGGTTGAACGTCCGAAGTAGAATCCGTCGTTAAGTAATATAAACGTCTGGATTAACATACCGACTGGATATGACCCACTCTGCCGCAGCCGGAACACGTTGCCCGTCTTTGTGGACACGGATACGGGGAATGATGGCGTCCAACAGATGCGCATTTTCCAAACTCTTGTAGAACTGAACTTGCCTCACTTCCTTTTGAAAACTGACCGAATGTTCTTGGCGCACGGAAATTAGTATGCGGTTCGAAGGTGTTATCTTGATTTGGCTCTCGATTTTTGTCCTCGGAGTAATTGCACAGAACTACCTCAACAGTCTTCGTAACTTCTCTTACCTCCCCTTACTGTTCACATACATTATGACTAATCTGGAACCTTTGATCAAGATGCAAGAAAAGTTTCTGTTGTAACTCTGAGAAGAGAATGCCAGCAATCAATCGATTACGCAGCCGCTTTTCTAACGAAGTTCGGTATATACACTCGGCTGCTTGTGTTTGCAACTGTAGGGCGAAATAATAATAATAATAATAATAATAATAATAATAATAATAATAATGGTATATTTCTCAACGCATCCGTGAGGAACACGCTTCGCAGGGTCAACGCTGACCTAATGGTAAAGGTCATGCCAGAAATCGGTTATCCGAGAATGGAGAAAATGGACGGCCGAAGAATTCCGCCATTATTTGATGCGGGTGGTTTCGAAAAAATGTGCAGAAAATTTTGTCGCGATGAGGAAATTAAGGAAAGCTCCTACCTTTACCGATAAATGGGCGGTCCTCTGAGCTGGACATCGTTATGTCCTCAAAATCGACAGAATTTCGCAGATCTCGCGAATTGTCCAACCAATATGGGATTTTGAGTGTCCGGACGTGGTGGAATTTTTTCTCGCGTCAGATGTAGCTGTGGAATGCGGAATGAAAAGCGAAATTACGTGATAAACGGAATAACGTAAAATGGTCATGTGGAGTATGCCGAATGATGGAATATGTGATTTTCTGGACAGAAATTTGAAATGAAATTTATAATTTTGTGTTAGCTAATAAAATATATGGCACTAGCGAACAGTTGTTATCGTATAGCGCGGAAAGAGGTTGATTAACAGCCCTTTCTAGCATATGATTACAACCGAATTCCGATGTCGAATTGGTATAAACGTCCGAGATATGGAATGGAACGAATGTTTAAAAAGATAAAAAGATTGCCATGTTATCCATGAGGATAGTAAATCGACGTGGTAACGCAAGATTTGAATGTAACCATATGAGGCGAACAGGTTAAGCGTATTTTATTTTCAAGACAGTTCTAGCGTAGACAGCCTTTGCATAATGATCAATAACCATACACAGTTGGTTATCATTAGGTATGAAGCAATGAGCTTCGATATCTAGATAAGCACAATCCGATGGTGAAATTGATGGTTTTGATCTGCTTGAAGTATACGAGACGGTGTATCAGGCGACGCAGGGTGTCCACTCAGATGTTATGTAGGTCAGTTTTCAAAACATCGTCTCCATGCAGGCAGAGGTTGAAAATGGACATGACGTTTGGTAAAGTCAGGAAGGTCTGAGCTTCGTTTGAATTGGTGTATATCTTACTGGCTCTAACTGCATGTGGAAGTTTATTCCAAATGTAGGGATATTTCACTAAGAAAAATTGAACGCAGCATTTTACGGGATTTAAAAGCTGTCAGTGTATATTTTTTGTTCTTGAGGTTGTTCATTGAGCTATGTTGTAAGCTAATCTAGGAGTTGTTGGTAATTTATTCCATGAACTAGATAATACAGAAGTGCAAGCTAAGCTTGAGTCGCCGTAGCCAAAGTGGATCGAGGACAAGCATTTGGCAGCGTTCTCTGTAGTTCAGAGAAGACGGATAACCTAGTAATCTTTTGTGAGTGCACGTTTGAGACTTTCCAGAGCTAGCCCATCAGACTTGGGCAGGTGACAAATATATGAACGTGCAGTACTCAAGTTGAGGTCGTACGCCTAGTTTATGAAATGTAGTCGAGCTGCAAGAAGGGAAGAATGATTGCCCAATGTGACAATCGTTCGTCTAGTTTTACTTTCTGGGAAAGATACCTGTCCTGAGAAACGGAATAATTCGAGTAGCGTTACCCAGGTCACGGGACTGAGTTGGAAAGTTGGAATGCTATGGCCACACAGCCTTATAAAGTCCTCCGGTATATGGCAACGTACGTAACGAAGGTGGATTGATTGGCTAAAAATTCCATCAGCCCAGTTTGAACACCAAGACTCTAATGACATGGAGTCCCTCCGTACATTTCATAAACAAGAAGTGAGATCGCCCGAGGAACAGTGTAGACGAGCTTGTTGTCATCAGCGAATAGGAATAGTCTGCCATGCTTGATAACTTCACACGTGTCGTCAACATACCGCGAGAAAGAGTACGGTCCGAGATGCTCCTTGATCATTCTACTGCGGTGACTGGTCTGGGTGTTGGCTGTTACCTCTTTTATTTTCACTGTTTGTGTGCGGTCTACAGATGTGAAGCAAATCAGCTAAGCAACGCGATCACCTATATCAAAAGAATGCCATTTTCATCAGAAGACGCTCATGCGGCAACACGACGAAAGCCTTTGCATATCCAAAAATATAATAATACATCATTCTTTGAATCAGCATGTTTTGTAACATGGTCAAGGAATGCAAACGGGCATATCATGCACGAACGTTTGCTGAGATACCATGTGGGCGTGGTTTATAAGGTTCTGTGATATAGGAATTCAACCATGCGACATTTTATTGTCCTCTCCACAACACCCGAGAACAATTGAAGTATGGTTGATGGGACGACAGTTGTTGATGCCTTGTCGCAAGCCACTTTTATAGCGAGGTATAATTACAGAATTTTTCCATTGTGGAGGGAAAGAGCCTAATGTTAAAGAGGTATCTAAGTAGTTAGCAGAAGTGGGGGAATGTTTTCCCTCCGTGTTTGAGAGCAACAGGGTGAATGCCATCAAAGATGAGTAACATAAGAAGGTTGGTAGTGGCTATAACTGAGAGCGTATTCTCACTGCATTAACAGGACATGACTCAGGAAGCCCTTGTGCTAACAGGAAGAAATGGAGGCAATGTATCTCCTTCACGGTTCAAGGAAGCAGTAGATAGGAATTAGAGGCCTCGCAGATTGTAACAGGATAATCTACGGAAGTGTTGTTCTCTGGTGTTACTACTGAGATAATAGGTCTCCCTCATAGTTCCTGCGTCTCAACAACGCATCAACTCCGAGCTCTTCTTTTGCCGGTAAACGCGTGTTTTTCCTCACTTGGGTAAGGCATTTTGGTTCTATTTTTATCGTGTTAACTTCTATGTATCCGCAATATAAGGGAGATGTCACGTGGTTTTTGTGCTGTGATGAGGCTTTTGAACTCATCCTGTGCCTTTGGATTGAGAATCCCGCATCTATCCCACACATCACGGCGTCTTCATCCTTCCGGGGCGAAATGTTCGTGCAAAGCTGAAACGTGCTTCAAATATTTCGGTTGCAGCACTAGGGCCAGAGTCAGAAAGAATGTTTCCACTTCAAGGATCTCACTAAAGTGGTAAACATGCTCCAGTCGTGAATTTAATTTGACGATAATATATGATTTTCGACATTTTTACGGCTTTGAGGTCGAGCATGAAGTTGAACACATTGTGTCATTTCCTGTAAACTGTTCTAGGACGGACACAGTAGCAAAGAAGATGCCTGCTGTAAAAACGAGATCTCAAGTGTGGTCGAGTCTGGTGGGTGCCAGAACGTTTACTTGACAACGTGCGAGAAACTCTGTTTTATTTGTAGGGGCAGTGAAAGATGCCCGAACGGTATTTGGTATGTTGAAATCTCTACAATTATTTTGTACTATGAAGGCAAAGTCGATACATAATCAACTCCATTGATGAAGTTAATCACGTCGTCATTAGTGACATCAAGATGGTCTGCAGACGCATCTTAAGTATGGCTCACAGAATCCAGCTGACACTGAAGCCACAATGAGTCGTTGATCATAGCGGGACACGGCTCATCAAGTATGTTAGCAGGATATTGCCCCCTTAGATAAATAAACCTTCTTCCGCCACGTCCTGCATCGCAATTTTTGCTGAACGTATGCTAACCTATAACGGGTGTTGTCTATCTGAGGTGTCAGTGGTACACCAACCTTCAGTAACTAGATTAATGTGAGGATTGTGTAAAACGATTAAAGATCCAAAAATATGCATCTTTTGACTAGTGAGCGTGCATTCAAAAGCAATAAGCTTAGTGCATTCTTCTTATTCGACATAGTATTTAGATCTTCAAAGAAGTCTAAAATAGAAGAGCCTTTGTGACTCAAAGACTCCGGTAACGTTACTTGGTCTGATGGGGCTATAACGAGTCCATCGATGACTGACTGGCTGTCGCCGGCGTCCGAGTTCATGACAGAAAGTGTTGGAAAATTGTCAGTAAGTTCTGTTGGTGTAGTGGGGTTATTGGAGTTGGACTGGGACCGGTCGGCTTGAACGGTATGCGGCCCGCCAAAAAATGGTACGGTTGAAATAAACTGGTCACACCCACATGCACGTTGTCAACAAAAAGAGATCACGGGTTGCATTTAGATGAGCATTCATAGTGTAGGTGCTGTTCGCATTTAAAAGGGTGTTGAGCATGGGACCAGCAACCCTTGTGGTAATAATACGGTTGTGGTTGAACTTTCCATTAAAAGATGCGTCACGTAAAAGGTTGTTATCGTTAGGCAGAGGTCTAGACTTTATGATTGGTAACAGGTACATCGTTTTACTTACTGAGTACGGATTTGGGTTCACGTGCCTATTTTCTCATTTATGATGCCAAGAAGGCCAACGCCAGCGACTCGCAGGATGGTGAGTTGAGGGCAGGGTGTTAACACCGGTGTCCCACTGATGACCTTTCCGCGGGTTCCTTTGGGACTTGTTCAATATTGGGATACTGGAGTGCATTTGACTGGTAGAAGGACGAAGTCTTACTTTGTTTTATTCAGCAACCGCGCATACAGTTTTAAATCTAGACGCTCCATTTGGTTCACTATGTTCATGGTTATTTTCTGTTTTCTCGCTGACTTCTCGACAGAAGCCGCCCTAACGATAGGCATGTTGTTGGAGGCTCTGACCGGAATAACAGACTGAACTCGGCTCTTTCAAGTTTGAAGTGTTGGAAATGTATTTTATTTAGCGCAGGACAGAAACAATTGATTAGACCTAGGAAAAGTCAAGCTTTTGTCAAGGATATAGGCTTCCATACCGAAGAAATGTAGAAAGAAGGGAGCCATCTTCGGATTTTGTGAGGCACCAAATGTCAAACCTATCCAGATAACCTTCCACTCGTCGAGCATTTGAAGTGGTAGATAATCGATCCGTTTCAGTAACCGTTGCGAACAGCGCGAAACCGCAGGGCAAAATATTTTGATTAGGAGCTAACTATGTGGAAAATTGATCAAAGGTATAAGAAACGCAACAGCCAATTGGGCGCATTAACACAGAATGTGCCGTCGAATCATACGTAACAATCGTACGGGATAGTGGAATAGTAAAACAACTGCATAACAGGAGGATACAAACATATCAGTCATGTTAATCACAAACAGGTTCTTACAGCTGTTGTCATTCTCATTTAATGCTCATTTGGGTGACTCCACTGTTTTTACTCTGGTAAAATGTGTCAATGCTGCTTGTGCATCCTCCTTTACCAAATTCCAGCTTTTTTATGTGTCGGTGGATGGTTTCGGGTTAATCGACAAAAAAAGAGGGTAAGAAAAAATGAGCGGTCTGAGCCGCGGTGGTTATGCCGAAATGAGCGACATTCTTTGACGGACTGGTGCAACCGACAGCTGGCGGCAATAAGATTGATTTGCGTCTATGGTTGAGTTGCACAGGGTAATGTCCACGTGACCTTGTCGCAGTTTGTGCCAGAATGCGCTACCCGGCAGAAAGATTGCCCGATGATTTATACATTACGTTAACTTACGTTTATAGTGTCCATAATTCATAGTTATACTTCCTAATTCATTTTTGAACAATTCTGTACGTACCGTTTTGTTGACCCCATCTGTACACTTGTTTGAAACCAGCAACTCCCTTTTGAACTTAATCGTCATCACGAATAAACAGGGGTTACCGCGCCCCGTCTCTGTCTTCTCCATTTGTACGGATTTTGAGTTGGTAAAGCAGTTGCACTTTGAAATGTTTTAGTTTCGCGTATTGGCTAACCCTTCAACGCTCAACGTTCATCATCCCACGCCGCGTGTGGAATTATCCGTCTGTCGTTTCCCGAGCTTCATCCCTGGCGTTGTCTTTCCCCCTTGTTGTAGTGTTTCCAACTCAGCGTACTCCGACTAACAAGTGGGTCGTTCCTTTCCAACGATACGTCTTTTGCTTTGTTTGTACGCTTACTTTTGGAGCCTATCCATTATTTGAATGCTAGTCGTAGGTCTTGTTTTTTTCACTTGTCGTAGTTAGGATAAATATCGACCGACAAAAACCGCTGACTGAGTTTGGTGTCTGGTGAAAAAATTGAAATAATCGAAATCTACGTCATGACCACATGTGTGTTTGTTTTAACCGACCGTTAATTAAGACCGACCTTAGAGTATATCGGTTTCGAAATTCGGTATGGCTGCTGCTGTGTTGGTTTGTTTCGTGTTCGAGTAATTTTTACATTTATTTTCCATTTTTCCATACATTTATGATTTTCTCCAAATTTTATCTCCAGGAAATGGATTATATTGCGACTTTCAAGGCGATGTTTGAGGACCGTGAATTTCACACCTTTTCACAGTTCCAGGAGTGCCTTCAGAGGTACATGGAGGACGTGAACGTTATTTACGTTCGTGGTAGGAGCCGTAGGTCGAAAACGGTTCTGAAGAACGATAGGGTAAGGTTGCATGGTGCCCTGAAGACCCTGAGGATTTATTATCGTTGTACGAAGTACAAAAGGCGTAAGAGTGTATACATAGGTGTGCGACGTGTTTTGGGAGTTAACTGTTAGTTTTAACAAATCAGTTCTCGCGATACATGTTGCAAATCACACTTTCACGTGGTCCAACGTAATGTTTGTCTGCCTGTGTGCTTTTTCGAGCTACAGCACAACCACCCTCTCAATAGCCTGTTATATGAGTTCCATCCTACAAATCGTGGACTCACTCTCAGTGAATTGAACGAATGCAGAAGCCTCTTCCAATAAAACGCACCGAATGCTGACATTAGGCAGTATGTGGTGGATGTTTACGGAAAGTTTGCCACAACCGCTGACGTTGGAAACATCCACCGTAAGTTAAAGCCTGCATTGTCAAGTAAGTTCGTTGTGTAACAACGGTAACGGATCACCAGAGAGCCTTGAGCAAGTTATGTCGATGATTTGCGCGATAGTTGTGGTGTGCGCCATGTGGGTTAAAGACAGCAGATATACCATATCTGCCTTGCCCAGCGAACGCAAATTGAACTATTCCGACGTTTCCCGCATGCTGTGAATGTGGATGCTACCCACGGAACAAACAGGCACAATAACGTTACGCGATGCCGTACGTAAGCACGTAAGTGGGTAACATTCGTGTGTCATGTTCGTTAACAGACTAACTCTTTCCGCAGTCGTTATCTCTTCCACCGAATGGCTACGGTAGACAATTAGGAACAGCAATTTGCACCCTCACACCGTATACCATAGGTTCAAACGTGACCCATATATCATCCGCATAACGGATAACAAGTTTTTCAATTATTTGTTGTGTCATTGGCTGTGAATCAAGCCGAAGTGGGCCATTCAGGCGCAAAGCGATGTTGTCCACTTTGGCAATCGTACGAATAGTAGGCTGGAGAATGGAAACGTGCGGTTGAAGAAGAGAACGCACCCGAGAGATTTCCCGGCTGTTGCCATTCAAAAAATATGGATGCACAGTGGATGGTAAATGCGGGAGTATGAAATACAAACGGCATACGGATGCGAAGTTGTCGATGTGGACTGTTACGTCAAAAACATTCTTCACATAATGACCACGTTTGCAAACCATCTTGTCCAAAAACATTCGAACGGACGAGCTCCATGACTCCATTTCGAAACAGTATCTGAGTGCAAGGTAAGGGATTCATTGGTAATCACCTTGAACATAGCAGTTCCGTGTGCAACATGATAGGGACGTTTTCGTCGTGGATAGCGTGCGGGGCACATGTGAGTGAACTTTCTACCGTTCAATGTGGCCTCCTTGCATTCACGTTCCGTCAGCGTTTCGGAAACATTCCCACCTCTTCGGTAAGGCCTTTTGTAGTTTTCATTTCCGTTCACAAATTTCGAGTCCCTATTCATTTGCGGTGGCTGGCGAAGTACAACCTGCCAATTCGACGGTTGGTGGGCCCGCACTTTCGGCCTCTAGCAGCAGCCATCTCCGACCGTCACCATGAAGTCCAGCATAATGTACTTGAAAAACTGCGTTCCCGCAGCAGCCGCACTGCGGTGGCGTGTTACAACCTCATCATTGCATTTGACATTAAAATAGTGGAATGTGCTACGACAGGCTTACCTTGGTATAACTGTCCCACTGGCTCGTCTACAAGCGGTATGCAACCCAGTTGGGTGAAGAATCCGGGAACAGGATTGTCATGTGGACACTGTGGTGATCCGGTACAGATGGACAGCTATTGCTGCGATGTTGATCAGCTGATTTTTCACTCTGAATGCATTATATGGTGGGCATAAACGAGCGTCCATTCTGTGGCAAGCAGCTTCGACCTCAGTCACCTGGTAGGTGCCCGTTTGGAATTACTAATTTTGTCAGTTTCCTCCACATCAACCATTGTTCGCACTTCCCCAGTGATTATGAATACAAAGTCCAGCACATCACCCACAACGGATGTCGACTTAGACGGGCCCGCTGACAGCGTACTGGTTGCCCATAAGCCGGAGGGAGCGCGAATCAACATAACCGGAAGCGACCATCCTGTTGATATAATTGAAGAAAGTGAGTTTCTTCAAATATGCGTACACAGTTTTCTTGCAGGCATCAGACGTGTTGAAGAAGACGACCAGGATCGCATTCGACACAAGGCATCAGTCATCCGGAAGGACACGCAGAACGCGTGAAAACCAACGGCTACATCGTGCGCTGAATGAAGATAGAGTCAGTATGTACCACTTTCCACAGACTTCAAATATATAATTCTTGTCGATATCCCCGTGCGTTCGTTCTCATTTACTTCAGACGTTCACCTGCGTTTCACCATGTAGTCATGTGGGTCTATGCGTGTACAACTGCTTGACTTAACTCGTGAGGCATGGCGAACGGATGGACCAGTTATGTGTGGAGGCATGGACCACTGCTTGACTTAACTCGTGAAGTAGGACAAACGGATGGAGCAATTATAAGTGCCTAAGCATGTAATAGTGCTTGCCTTAACTCGTAGAGTAGGACAAACGGATGGAGAAATTATAAGTGTCTAAGATTGTGTTACTGCTTGCCTTAACTCGCAAGGTATGGCAAACGGATGGAGCAGTTATAAATGTCTAAGCATGGAATACTGCTTGACTTAACTCGTGAAGTAGGACAAGTGGATGCAGCAGTTACGCATGTAAGTGTGAAGTACTGCTTGTCTTCACCCACCCAGCAGGTGGCTTCGTCGGCATTACAGAGCACCTCCCAATTCCATGGAAAATGTGTAATAGTGGTAGAAACCGACAGCTATGCATGCTAAATATAACTAAGAAACTATCACTGACTTGTCCAGTTCTTGAGCATTATCCTACGTTACAATATGTTTTTTGACGTATCTTAAGTTCGCAGCTTTAGAACATTCGCGCTCCTCATGAACCAACAACGGTTCAGCCATCGGAAGTACTATAACATTTTACTGTCTAATTACATTCGGATTTAAATAAAAGCACGTCTCCACGTCTACGACATCGCTTTTCATTATATTTAGCCATTAATTTTCCCAGGTAACGGAAAATGCACATTTTTGTTACTTTTCCATCAATCCATTTGTCATCAGACTACCGCACACTCCTTGCTCACATCTTAGACAGATAAAAACAAAAGAATGTTCGAGCAACGGAATTCGACGATTTCAGGAACTGCAACACATCGAAATTTTAACAACCGCGGCAACTTTAAAAAGATTTTTATCACAAAGATTACAAAGATATTCATGGTCTACCAATTACACGCAGCCTATGCTTTACCGTTACAACCCTTCTTGGTATTATTATATCTCTAGTCATTTTTATCATTTGATTGATTAGGCCACCACACACCCCAGTGTATCCGACTTGTGTTCATCTTTTTCACTGTTTGTTTTTATGATGCACTCTGTTGAAATGTGCCAATCCCATCCACCGAGTTAATGGCACTCGCATCTATATTTGCTTCGTATTTCGGTATGCCCCTTTCTGTGCGGTTATTTATGAACACTATCGTTTCTGGACTCGCCACTCAGCATATTGTAATACAGAACACTGGAGTTGCTCTATCTTACTTCTGCAAACTCTTCACTGTTTGCCTGAAGAGTGCCAACCTGATGGCTTGTCTTTATTTTCATGCTATTCAATCCCTCAAAAGTTGGTTTAAGTAATCGGGGATTTCCATATACCACGCTGAAAACATAAATCATTTTGCATTCAAGAACATCTTAAACCCCAGAAAGATTCAACACGTACTTCGCACTTGAATCATGGATAGGAAAAATGTTTATGAATATCTGGAACTGGCTTGCAGCGATGTTCAAATTGTCGAAGAAGAGCTTAACGAGGTTTTTAAAATCGCGTCTTTACGACGCTTCACACTGGAAGCTGAATTGTCCAGATACAAATATACGGCTGGTAGGTTCAAGATTGTTTTGACCAACGGCTTTCAAGCGATCTCATGAGGTGGTCAACAACGACTAGGGATGCTTCAACGGCAGTTCGAGTTTTTGTGACAAACACATCATTTTGAAGCATATGAGTATGATGACGGCCCCATCAGTAACCCAGGTTCCGCCAACGGCGCATTCACTTCAGCTGTAAAGTGGGCCAACCCACATACATACAAAGCGAATTCCAGGTTACGAGGTATCTTGCGCAGTTTATCATCTATTCAGAGACGTAAAGACAATGTGACGAATTGCCACAATCAGACTTCTAAGTCGCCTTTTTTGTTTAGTTCGTACTAATAGGTTCTATGTAGAATATACGTCAATTTGTAACACAAATATAAATTCTGATTATCTCACATATGTACACATGCATATACGTACATAAAATAAAAGTTGGCAGACTGAACGAATTGCTGTGAAACAAGCATAGACTTACGTCGTATTCATAAAAAGTCATTTCGAACCGTAACGAGAATAGCCAATCTTAGCAAATACGATCGCGCCCGTACCTTCACTCATGACAGTCACAACCGGCGTTTGTAACTAATAAGCACACCAGTGAACTGGAAGAAAACTGCGGAGAGAGCGGAAAAACTATTTCCTGCTTTCTGATCCTATCTTGATGCGACATTGAATGTTCATTTTGCTGTAAGCAACAAAGCCGATTCTCCTATGGCATCTACTGGAATGGTACCATTATTGCTTCGCGGATCGATTCAATTTCTGGATATTTTGTTTTCAAAACGTTAAGATCGCAACAGACCGTCCGCTTGGTCAACTCTCATCTGACTGCTTCACGACGTTGGCGGAGCCCACGTCCTATTGGCATTTCAAGATGAGCCTCATGTTGGCAATATGTGGAGGAAATCCTGGCCATTGCTGACTACCTGAGTCACTCAGGCAAGATATTCTCTGAGTTGAACCAAACACATCTCAATCCGCAGTTGCCTAGAAAGACGCTGTAGTCGCTAATGGAGCAGGGGATACTCCAAAGGGTTTTGTATGCCGGAATACCTGTGGGCGGTATAGTACGTATAGTTTGTAAGGTGCTGCCTTATGCAACAAGGGAGAACTAATGGGCGCTTTCTCACTGAATGCGGAGTTTGAACGCAGACAAAAATTTACGACTTGAAGTAAGCATACGGTCGTTGTCTGCGCCTTCCAAAACTTAGAGAATTCACACACACAATTTGTCCGAAATTCACCACTAATAATACTAGTAATGCTGATAGTAATGTATGACTCTTAACGCATTTGTGAGACACACGCTCGAAAGTGCCCGATCATAGAAGATAACTACAGGCAGCACGAAGCAATAATGGTTACATTATAAGACAAAAATGAAATCTGTCAGCAAAAGAAAACTTAATCAAAGAAAAAAGTTGCGGTTCACAAAGGTTCGATGCACGCACCAGGGAAGAAGATTGTTTGCTTGTTCCACAGATTCAGTCCAAAAGATGGGACGTTACATTACTTCCTCATTTGCAAGCTCACGTTGGAATCAATGTTTCAAATAGTTCAGGGTCACGCCAAGGAATACCTCCAAATGTATATCCCAAGGGTTTCCCGTAAGTTGATGTGAATCTCACCGGGCAAATGCTGAAGTAGCTCAGCTTGGGCGAGGGAGGAGGAGACTTTCCAATATCCGGCATAGAATTGATCAGAATCCGGCGCAGGATTTCGTCGATTGCTGGAAACATCCGAAAGTTGAAAATCTCGCGAACCGCTTAGTCAATACGGGGTTCTGGTGTCCATTCTTCGCTGAAAATAACCCCGCATTGCGGAAGTTTATGGGATAAGGGAATGAACCTTATCTCGCGTGCTGAGTGGGAGAATTTGGGGCGATCACGTGTTATATGACGAATTCAGCGATTCAGCGATTGATACCCGGGTTCGAGGCAACGGCCCAAAGTACCCGGATT
Source organism: Paragonimus kellicotti (assembly GCA_014220965.1). Lineage (NCBI taxonomy): Eukaryota > Metazoa > Platyhelminthes > Trematoda > Plagiorchiida > Troglotrematidae > Paragonimus > Paragonimus kellicotti. Next base: position 99,522 of record LOND01000046.1, read on the forward strand.
CAGTCGGTTTTCTTGCTCAGTCTCAAGCGGGTGTCTGTTAATCTGAAGGGCAATCATTGAAAACAGGGTGTAGCACCACTCCGGGGGATCACATTAAATACCAAGAACAGAGCAACATTACTTGATTAATGGGGTTTTAGTAAATGAGAATCAAGCAATGCTCTAACGCGTACTCTAGAAGTGCTGCTAACGACCTCAGAAGGGAGACTGTTCCAAAGGTTAATACCCCTGTGAGAAAAGAACTGCTGTCTAAGAAAGGTCTGAGGACGAAGCTTGCAAAACTTCCCGTTATGTCCTCGCCGGCCGTCATCATTCGCCATGATGAAGCGTTGGTCAACGAGACCTACCCTGAAGAAGTGTGTGAGAATTGAATCACCGCCGAGTCATCGAAATTCAAGTGGATATAGATCAACAATTTCAGGTCGAGACTCGTATGCGACATTTCTTAAGCCCGTGGCTAGTTTGAAAGCTGCGCGCTGGACATGCTCAACCGCCAACATGTCTCTCTTTAGGTCGGTATACACGACCTGATTAGCATACTCGAGGAGCGGTCGTAGATAAACCACGTAAAGCGATTGAAACGCTCTTGTCTATGTGGGAGAAAGTGCTGTTAATCATCCTGAGGGCGGCAAACCCCTTTTTACCGCCATCTCATGGTGATACGCGACAGATAAGTTAGACGAAAACCAAACTCCCAAATCTTTCTTTAGACCGATTTTCATGATATGGACTGTGCCGGATGCACTATGAATCACGAAGACGTTGTCAGAGTTGCCACCGAGTGACATATATGTGCACTTATTATCGTTTAGTGAGAGACTCCAATCGTTCGACCAGCACATAATCGTGTCAAGATCAATCTGCAGTGCACTGGGATCAGTGGCTTTCCAGATTTTTAGATCATCGGCATATAGGAAGACGTTGCTGGAAATATTTTCCGGAAGGTCATTGATATAGATCAGAAATAACAGGGAACCTAGCACTGGCCCTTGAGGAACTCCCACAGGAATGAAAGAGGGAGATGAAAGATTTGGTCCGGCCGTGTGGGACACGGTCGGAAGCCATGACAAAGTCGTGGACAATAACATCTGATGAGGCCATTGTCTTTGGCCTCCGTCATACTATCCATGAAAATGAGCATGTTGATGGTCCATGACGGGTTAGGGAGGAAGCCATGCTGAGTAAGAGAATCAAGATGGTTGGATAAGAAGTGGTTGAGGATGGCAGGCTTTAATAAGCGCTCCATTATTTTGCATGGAATGCTAGTAAGGCTGATTGGCCAATAGCTAGACGGAGAGTGCCGGTCGCCCGTTTTAAATATGGGCGTGGGCGTTGCCTTTTTCCACGCACTAGGAAGAATGTCAGTCTGAAGTGTCTGTTTAGACATTTTATGGATATCTGCCAGACTAGCAGCTGCTCCTTTGAGAATTCTGGGATGGATCTTGTCAGGACACATCGCACTGTATAAATTAACCTTGAGTGAAAGTTCTTCAACATCTGGCACAGATTACTCAGCGGTAACGAGTGAAGGCCAAACTGTGTGCAGCGGTAATATATGTTGCTAATCCGGTGATGCGGCGTTGTAATCGGCCGAGTAATACACCTTGCATAACTCGGCCACAACTAGTGGATCAAATGCGGTTTCCTAGTCGGGCAGTTGCAAAGAAGTTACCAAGATTTTATTCCTTCTTTGCCCTCGCATATGTTTGAATAAGTTTTGTTCCCGCGGGCTCTGAGGAAGACATCTCCTTTAATGATGTTGGTGGGTTCACGGATTTCCAGCCCACACCCACTTCAAACGACGTGGAATGAACCTAGGTACTCCGAGTTTCCCGTTAGCTTATGTTCCGTGAACAAAGGGGAACGCTCATCAAGGAGACGACGTAATCTGCGCGGAAGAAGTGACCGATAAGAGAAAATGCACAGTTTGTGCGGTACAAATAAGTCGTCTGCTCTCTCAATTGTGCTTTTTAATGCATAGTATTTCTGGTCAACAGAGTCATAGTCAAAAAGAAGTGAACCTAGGTAGCTTCTCAGGCCGTTAAAATCAGCCTGATTAAAATTTCGAACTGTTGACTTTTTTACTGGTTGTAACCAATAACAGGTAAGATCAAAGGTGAGCAGACAGTGGTCACTATGATCAAGTGGTGGTTTGATGATCACTATGTCTACCAGGTGGCTCCCATTAGTGATGACTAGGTCGAGCAGAGAGGGACTCTGACCAGGACGACGCCGCGTCGGGGCGTTGACATCCTGTGCCCACGCTTTTCGTCGTAGCAACGTCGATAAGGGAGTCGAGAATCCGCTTACACAAACCTGGTGAGAATCTGGTGCCCAGTTTATCTCGGGTGCATTAAAGTCACTCGCGATAAGCAGATGAGTCACATTTTGTAGCCCTGGGAAGTTGTCTAGGTTTACAAGAAGAGTGTCGCCGTCGGATGAGGAAGAACGATAAATAACCCCCAATAGGAGTGAGTCGTGGCCACACACTTCCAGTAGAAGCCACTGAGCGTCACATTTTTTAAAGGAATGAAGTCCACCGATAACCGTGAGTTTTTGGAGATAATGGTGAACGAAACATCGCAGAGCTCCCCTCTCCACCTCATTCTCCCTCGGATGGAGTCAGCTGGGTAAACTGAATATTCGGGGACAATCAGTTAACTGTCACTGACGTCAGCTGCAGTCCAAGTCTCCGTGAAAGCAAATATGTTGGGTAGTCTGATTTCTAATAGCTTGTTAAACAGATTCAGATTTTTTTTTGCATGCATACATTCAAAGGCTATATCCTCATTGGGCTTCGCGAGAAAAGAGAGGAGAATGCGGGGTATAGCTTGGGAAAGGAGATCTACAATTTAGGAAGGTGGTGGGGTTGGACTCGGTCTGTACTGCAGAATGGTTCTGATGGGCCTCCTTTGGGACTGCGGGCTCGATATCACTGCTTGTGCGTATGTCAGCGTTTCTACAGGAGGCTTGACAGGAATTCTCGGTGTGGCAGTTTGAGACCTGTACACCCCTGCTAAATTCCACCTCTTGGGAGGGTGTTTCGGAATTGTCACCCACGGAAACGTTGACTTTCTCGCCTGCCGGATGCTTGGTTTGAAGGAGATCGATTTGCGTGGTTTTGTGTGGCCGCTGATAGAAATACCCAGGGGGGTGGGCCAAAGAAATGCTTTCTGAATCGCAGGAGGCGGCTTCAACAGGTGAATATCGTTAAGAATTCTTGGAAGAAAGAGTTTCCTGCGGTGACTTTTGGCTCAGGTAACTCGTATAACGGCTTTTGTGTGGTCTAGGTCTCTTTGTCACTTGTGCCCCTGCTTGGAGCTTCAGTCGTTGAAGTGCCGACTACAGAAACAGCGTCTCTACTTTCCACCACTGGCACATAAGCCGGAGTGTATACTGGAGCAGAAACTGCGACCTTAGTCTCCAGTTTCAGCTTCCGGTCTGCCATAATTTGTGAACGTTTTAACCAGCTGCTTGCGCTTCACTCTCTTGCCGACAGCGATCGAAAGACGTGCCTTTCAAGAGGGCGCTGGCGGATTTCAAAGCCACTGTTTTTTCCACAACTATCTCAGGAGTGACCGTGGCTGACAAGGTTACCAAAAGACCAAAGGACTTTCAAGTTGTCTTAACGCGTAGCCCGCTCGCTAACACGAGGTTGCTAACGTACAGGGAGAATGGAGAAGCTAAGGCTGACCTAGCTAGCTCAGTTGGAGAAGACGTAGTGGGGAAGCGACCCCATAAAACAACTCTCCTTTCTTTGAGGTCTTTCTCTTCAATATTTGCAGCTGCTTTCTTTATGTGTGCAGTTGACAGGGCAACTGTCTTCTTGGTGGACGCAACACCAGGGAGGGTGTGGAGTTTTCTCCATTTTCGTTTACAAACGATGCTGCATTTTCTGTACAAAAACTTTTTGCATCACCCTTGCTTGTTGTTCGACTTGACAAAACTGACCTTGCGAAACAATGTAAAATTTGTGCACACCGGCCTGCTCTCCTCCTCGTTGCGCAGTCGCTTGACGATACCTCACGGATCTTCCACCCGATGTTTTAGCTCCGTCTCATTACAAACATCGTCGCCGCTCCGATGGCGCTTCAGCATTCCACGGTAAATCTGTAATATGCCCACTTCCGGACATTGGCAATTTGGAAAATTGTGGTTGTCAGTTTGAACATTCCTTGTGAGTCAAATCCTATGATTACTGTAACTTGCTAGGAAGCTCGTAACTATTCTGTTTCATCTGTTCATTTTTGTTATCATCGATAGCGTGGTGAGATAAGCTTGCATTTGCGTACGGTATTCGGTAGCTCGTGTTGATCACTGCGAGAGCAAGTACCGTATGCGTAATATTTTCTAGGCAATAGCTCCACGTGATGCAGAGTATGACTTAGACAAAAAGATGAAATGATACATTACTTCCTCTTTCACAAGGTTGGAACCGATGTTTCTGATAGTTCGAGCTCACGCCTAGGAATACGTGCAAACGTATCTTCCAAGATTTTCCCGTAAGTTGATGTGAATCGCATCAGAAAACTGCTGAAGTAACACAGCTTGGGCGAGGGAGGACGAGAAGTTCCAAAATCCAGCACAGAATTGATCAAAATCCTGCACAGGACTTCGTCGATTGCTCGAAAACATCCAAAAGTTGAAAATCTTGCGAGCTGCTCGGTCAATACGGGTCAGCAAATCGCGAATAAATATCTTCACATAGCGAATGTTTATGGGAGTAAGAGAATTAACGTTACCTCACGTATTGAATGGGAAAAATTGGCGCGATCACATCTGTTATGAAAGAAAACGTATGTGTTATATTTTTCGGCAGAAACTTTGCTCGATGCCGAGAATGTTTTTGAAATGAAATATGTACTATTGGCAGGCAACGGTTATAATATTCCGCGATAATTAGGTAACTAAAAGCTATTCATGAGGTGACTATCACGTGATAATCAAAACTGTGTACGAAATTTTGACGTCAGTTTACTATATAGAATCAATGTTCGAGCCGGAACCTATATTTCATAGCACACGAGGGTTACTAGTGGTTACCGAGGGAGAGTTGAGGCAAGGGAGACGGCACAAGATGTAACTCCAAGTTTGGATGCTATTATTTAAGGCTAGCGGTGTGCGTATATTCTTCACAGTTTTCCGTGGAGAGTTGTTTTATGCTAGTCAAGTAAACCGTCAATGCCGGCTTCCATTAATTATAGCCTAATAGCTTGCCAGAGTTAACAGAGTATTACGAATGGGCATACATATAGCATGTCGTAAAGTTGCATGCGGGTTATAGTCCTGTTTTCTTCCTACCTTTGTTTTAAGTAAAGTTTTGTATAGGTTTATTCTACTCAATTTACTATAAGCCGCAGTTTTATATTGTCCAACATTGTAATCAATACGAGCACAATGGCGCACATGGAAAAACGATGGGGTTTCGGGAGTACGCAATTAATTATAGGCTAGATGGGAGCGTGAGTAAACGATAGAGACGCAATGAACAGATTCAGGCGAGCTGTTTTGAATGGGAGCCTGTTAGTAAGAAAATGTATGCACGTTGTATGCAGCTGACAGCTAAATGTTCTCCGGGCCACATTCGAGAAGATCTTCAAAAAAAACACAGTGTTTGAAGATAGACATCATGGTTGATGATGTAAGATAACTGTTCAGACCGTTTTCAAAACGCTGAATTTTGGTGCTGGATCTGACTTCATTTGCAAGTCTATTCCAAATATAAGAACATATGCAATAAAAAGTTGGCGCGCATCTTTTCTGAGCTGGCAGGGTTGACAAAGCGGAGCGTCTATTTTCTGGACCACATGGGGGGCTGTACTGAAAATGAACGGCGAGCACTTTAGTGTTGGCGTCCAAATGTGTCAATTCATACAAAAGTTTGAGGTTCGACTCAAGTCTTCGTAAATAAAGTGGACCAATACCAAGTGTTTGACCACGTTCACTATATGTACGTAGGGATGAATGGCCCAATAAGCTTCTGGTGGGTGATCGCTGGAGACTTTCCATCGCACGCCCATCAGGTTTGCATAGGTAACAGTAGATGGAGATGCAGTACTGGAGTTGAGGTTGAGCACACATTTTGTGAACAGACTGCTTCGCATCCGGTAGACCAAATGTCTTTTGATATATCCTATTGTCCTTTTAGTTTTTGCTACCCGAAAGCCTGCTCAGTCGGGGACATTGAAGGAGTCTTGATATCATATTCCTGGATTTCGAACGGAGGTGACGGTGTCAAAACGATGATCATCTAGTGAGACCAAACCCTGGAGTATCTGACGATCATGAGCGATAATGCTCCATTTGTTTGCTGAGGATGTCACGAGCCAGGTTTTGCACCACAACTCAAACGATGCTAGTTTCTGTCGTAAATTTTGTAGACAGAACTTGAGGTTGCTGGGCTGCCGAGATAATAATAATAGTAATAATAATAATAGTAATAATAATATAATAATAATGGTATATTTCTGAACGCATCTGTGTGAAACACGTTCAGATGAGCATGATCAGTGTACACAATGTAACCCGACGTGCATAACTGCAAACCCTACACATAATTGGTAATTGTACATTACACCAGTTTCACGAATAATAAAACGACACTGACATAGTAAGAGAGAAAAATCCATCCTTATAGAATAGCACTTGGGACATACGCTTCTAAAATGATAGTTTCCGAAGTCTCTAATTTTCGATGGAAATGCTGAGTAGTTACTTCAGTTTTTATATCGTCAGCGAACGGAAAGTGTTCGCCATGTTTAATAACGTCGCATACGCCATATATATATATATATGAGGAAAATCAACCGTCCCAGATCGCCTCCTTGGATCTCCCATGTGGTCACTAGTTTTGGTGTTGAGCAGTGCCCTTCTATTTTGACTCTTTGGGTTCGTCATACAAGATATGACGAAACCACGCTGTACAATGTGTCTTGTATTCCAAGGGATGCTATTTTGATCAACAGGCACTTAAGGGGTACAAGATATGAAACCATGTGCGCATGTAGGCGAGAGATAATGGCTGCATTCTGTACGTCGGCCTGCATCGCAAAACACAGCAGCAACATGTGGGTTGAAGATTTCACAAAACTTAACAGGATCGTCGACAACTGTTTTATCCTGGAATGTTATAACTTTCACAAAAAGATTCCCCATGGAATTTCTCCGTTCCACCAGCTGTAGTAGTTTCATGCCTGTCTGTCCGCTACCGAGTGCGAGCTTTTCTTCGTTCATATAGAGCAGTTACGTTTTATGTCCTATTTATTCAAACATTCTGCTCAGTTGCATTACTGGGAAGAAATCTATTATTCTTCTGTGCATCGACTTGAGTATTTTAAGCCTGTCAGTCTCTTTTGCAATAAGAATTTTACCTCGTACATATGAATCGACGCGTTTTGACTTTACAAGAACAAGAATATCGATATAAAATGTGAAATTTTCGGTAACTTTCTCGGTTGCTACTTTTAGGTCTGATGTAAGAAAGAACGTATTAGAAATTAAGGATCTCAGTAAGAAGAAAAAGGTAATACAGTCAACGTACTCGGTCGGATGGTGGAACACGACTGTCGGTTTAGTAATTGTATTGAAGTCAAACTGACACTTGACTATGTTATGGTCATTTCCTGGAAGCTGTCCCGGAACAGATGTCCTCACAGGCGAGATACCTATGGTTACTATGAGATCTGAAATATGCCTTCATCTGATGGGCGCTAGGACATGTTGGCTCCATCCATTCAGTTGGATGCATGAAAGGAATTCAGATTGATTTGCAAGAGCTGCGAATGAGGTCCAGGAGACAATGGGTTTGCTGAGGTCACGATCTGTTAATTTGTGGTTGCAAGACATGATACATGATACATGATTTATCACCTCTATGAGGTCAACCAAATCACTGCTAGTAGCACTGGGCGGTCGGTAACTGCATCCTATGAATAAGTTGCGAGAACCCATGGAGACCATTAACCCCAATGTCCTTCCGATTTTCTGGGGACTAGGCTCGTCAGATGTAACTGCGGAAAATGGCTGTTTCAGGTTAAAAAAAGCATCCACCGCCTCGTCTTGTGGGACGATCTTCACGAAACGTGTGATATGTTGTGGGGCTTATATGCCTGTCTGGAGTATCACGGCAGCACCACGTGTCAGTGACGACAGTGATATTTAGAATGACATTTAGAAATTTACCGAATCATACTGAGTAAGAGTAATGGAAACGGTTGTAATTGCTGATGTAAGAATGAATATGATTATCACTTTTTTTAAAGAGAATAATAAAACACATGGCTACCTTTTAATGCCAATCAAACAAAGCACAGTAATTCAAAGATGCGGCAACAGGCATTAACAAAATCTACAATGTGTCCTGAAAACCAACCGGTTTTTCAAACTGGAGGTGACAGTAAAGACAGCAGCGACCGACCACTTCATTAGATGGACCTGTCCCTTCTGTCTTATCCGCAGCAACCTGGTGTTACTCTGCGGATGCTCCCTGGAAACAGTGATCAGATGTCCGTCGGACATCAGTGTAATTTTAAGCTCTTACTGGCACCTGACGTGCGTGTACACCATGACCAGGAAATATCTCAGTGATCACACCATGGAGCCAAACATCCCGGAGGGCCTTTCCGTGAAAAAGCAATACATCGTCTACCCGAGGATCGCGCGAGGACCCTAACCACTTAGGCGTAGTCTGAAACTGGGGTAGATATTCACGCCGGCATCGTCTCCGAAACACAAAAGATAATTGCTGTGCCTGCCTCCAGCCCTTGGTGTATCGTTCCCGTAGTATCACCCCATCTATAATTAAGCCTACATTTCAGCGTAACAAGAGCAAGCCACTGAGATAAAGCACCTGGGAATTATCAGGACCGTCATAAACAAACACACGCGGCCTATCGTTGACGGTTCGCTCAACATCCAACATGTGAGTGCCAAGTGACTCTTTATTCATTACCTGTCGTGCTACCGACGACAGCACTTGTCCCATTGTTTGAATCATTCTTTTCCAAACCCCGCCCCGACGGCCTTCACTCGGGATATCGAAATACCAATCAATCCCTTGATTCGATATCCTGTCTGTCAATAGGCACTGATCCAAATGTTGTAATCTTCGTTTTAGCTCCAAGTCGTCTCCAACAAATTTGGAACCGCTGTCACTGTAAATAGCCTGTAGCATGCTCCGCCTTCCAAAAAATCGCATCGAAACCATGAGAAAGATGTCCGCAATCATGGAACGGGCCATTTCTGTGTGAATGTCACAAGTCTGTAATCGGGTGAATATGCAGCCACAGTCACTACCGAGGAGATTTCTAACGTAAGATGTAGAGGACTCAGCGAGGAGGAGGAAAATAAAGACAAGTAACGTAATCACCCAGTTTCATCCAGCGCATGATATTTGCCAAGCACACAACATAGACAGCTACCCTAAAGCCACCATCGGACACCAGTATTGTTTCCGAACACTCAGGTATCTACGAGTGTGCATCGTGACCGATCTCCTGTGATCCTGAACTTTAATCACTAAGAACGCCCGTATCCTCCGCCCATTCGAACAGTAATGGATCTTGCGTCTCTCCTGATCGTGCAACTGCTTTTCCTCAAGTCCAACCTGCGGGTGTGTATGTTGGCACCCCTCACTATTCTAGTTACGACGGCCTTTATGCCAAAGATTTCCAATCAGTTGCACAACGCCGCCAAACTTTACCTTTCGTTCAACCCTGTTTCACTTATGGTACGTCTGGATTTACAGTGGGTATTTTCTGATTCACCGTCCTCGAAACAAACTGACCAAGTGAACAGCCTGCTCCCATCCTTTTGTGTACCTATTTAGTAGTGTGACGCGAGTGCGCGGTATGTCCGTGCTTAGTTTCAGGAGCAACAGATCGTTCAGTGCAAAACCGAGGGACTGTACGGATCACTGTAGGCTGGATCCAAAGATCTGTTATTCGGGATTCTCTAGACTTCGGTCCAGTAGGTAGAGTTGCGTCCGACCTCACATTTTGCCTTGCGACATCCTGCGTGACTTGTTGAACTGCGAGAACCATGCGATCTTACGTTACATCCCAACAACTAACGGGGGGGTTAGAATGCCAATCGATACAACGAACGGTTGAACTCCGATGAGTTTTATCGCGGTCGGAGACGATTAATTTTGCCCTCAGATCTGTTTTCGCGCTTACCGATTTGGACCAGTTATCACGAATCACAACTTCCGGTACAACTCGACGGTAAATGACCTTCACTGGAGCCATAAAAAAATTCATTGACGTCTATCGCGCCACTACCGAATAATAATAATAATAATAATAATAATAATAATAATAATAATAATAATAATAATAATAATAATAAGTTTCTGAACGCATTTGTTAGAGAAAAAGTTCGCGACTGTAGCGCGATTAATGACAGATTAATTAACAGGGCGTACAAATCAATAAGTTGGTTACATTATAAGACACAATCATGAAGTCTGCTAGACAACAAGAAATGCAATAATCAGAGAGAGGATGGGTTGCGGATTCACCTGAAAAATTTGATCGCACACACCCCGGGTAAAAAAAATGTATCTCTCATCCACACAGATCTTGTTCGAAAGATGAGGATGTTCACACTAATTTTTCCTTTACAGGTTAATGTGCGGGACGATGTCTGAATATTTCCAAGTTGTCCCATGCCGCGGAAATTACGTTGCTGTAACTGCAGATCGGAAACCAGCAGGGAATCGTGCAGGACTGGAATAATCCTAAAGCAGGCGTTTGGTAGAATGCATCCGTTGCAAGATTTTCTAAAACAAAGGACCTGTCAGACTTTGCGAGGTGACCAGTAAACTCAAGGTGCAAATCTCGAGGATGCAGAGATACGAGCCGACACATTTTGATAACAGAACCAAGCTTCGCCATCCGGTAGGACCAATGTTCCTTTTGATACAGCCTTATTGTCCTTTTAGTTTTTGCTACCTGAAAAGCGCACCTATGTTCGGAGAATTGAAGTAGTCTTTGAATATCAAAATTTCTAATCTCGAAACGGTACCCTTGTGGCCGGCTCGATTGCTAACAATAGCCATGGAACCACTCTACGTTGAGACACGAGACCATTACGTAGTTCTATGACCAACCCCACTCGGTGACACGTTCAGATTTGGTTCCGGCCCCGAAGACCGTCATGAACCATGTTTTGCACCACGACTCCAATAGAACTGCCTAGGTTCTGTCGTATAATTTTGTAGACAGACAGTCCGAGTCCGTTGGCAGGCATGCTTCTAGCACTCTGTGGTATACAGATCTGGATATTGTCAGCAAACAGAACAGAAACGGTTTGCCTATGTTTAATAACATCGCATACATCATTTATATTACATTGAGGGAAAGCAATGGTCCACGCAACACTCCCCTTGAATACCCCGCACTAGTCACTGGGTTTGTCGTGTTGGGCACGTGCTCCTCCTATCCTGACAGGTTTGGTTCGGCCTTCGAGATATGTGAAATCCAGTCGCTACAAGGCGTCTTGTGCGCCAGGAGCATGCTATTTTAATCTACAGACCGCCTTATGGGGCACACGGTCAAAAAGCCTTTCGCATGTCTAAAAGAGCCTATTGACGGTCAACCGCATTTTCACTACGTCGGCGGCACTCGATATCATGCGTTGTATGAATTCCAACTGACATGTCATGCACATCGACTTACCAAGAAACCGTCGCATGCTGAAAGGTTTACTAAGTTTCTGCACCACCCGTAAAGGCAAACTCGTCAACTGGAGCAAACTCTAATTGTTCATCCCTATCACAAAACATTCTTGAACAGATTGATGTGTGGTTGATGGGACGATAGTTACTAACGTCCTGCCTTGAACCACTTTTGTAGCGGGGTATAATGATTGACTTTTTCCACTGGGGGGAAATGTGCTTGATGGGAGTGATAATGTGAACAAATTTAATGAGAGGATCGGTATATCCTCACCCACTTGCTTGACAGCAACCGGCGGGTTACCATATAATTTTTCACCAGCATACAGGCAAAGAGGCAGTCATATCTTCTACGAATGTTTCTCCTGATGCGACCCTTCAGAGGTCCGAAATAGTCGACGCCGCAAGCTGCAGACGGGCCGCCACCGGCTGGTGTGCGATCAGCAGAAATTGTGGTAATCTCTCGTTGACAATGCTTTGCGGACAACATTTTGCACTCCGTACGTTACAGCAGCGCGCGGCACACAATAACCATGCCCTGGAGGGTAAAACGCGGCTAGCTCCCGCTCGGCATTCAATCTCGCGATAACCATCTCCGTCGTAAAAAAAACTGGCGACAGTATCATCACTGAGGTATTGTGAGGTAGTCCGGTTGAAGCCCATGCACCGAGACATGAGATACCTTTTACCGTGATAGACTTTAGTCGGGCTAGCGTACTCCGTCGGCATCTGGAGTGTTCCGTGCAGTTCTTACTAAATAACTGAGCACTTCCGAAGTCCATTGTGGGACGCGCGGCGAGTTCCGGTTTCAAAGCTATTGGTTCAGGTGAGTTTGCTCCAGCAGTTCGCTCATTTGAGGGATCCAAACCGACGAAGGAAGCACAGTTTGCGTTCAAAATATTTGGTATAATGACGCACGGTGGTAACCGACTTCTGCCACAATTACGAAGAAATTCACGAAGTTTCCCCAGCAGTCGAGTGAACGTTCTGCCATCCAGTTGTCTCTTGGCCTTCATTTCCAGCTCCGAGAATTTCGCAATGTCCGATGATCTGACGTATATTTTCCCAAGCGCACCATATTGCAGGACGGGTAATTCCGAAAGTCCCATGAGCTGTCCTGTCTAACGAAGGATAACAGGAATGTTATTCAGCTAACCGCCGAACAAATGGTATGTATGTGGCGAGCGCATGCATGGTAGAGAATACTCCTATGCAAACGGGCCACTTCAGTTCCAATTCATTGGGTTGACGTTGTACGTGTCAGCGTTGTCCATCATGACAATCGCTGCCGGAGAATCAGTGAAGTTCATTCGGGTTTCGTCGAGGAAGCACTTCGACGTTGATCGCACCGCCTTCCGGACCAGTCGACTACTCAATCCGACATAATATGTACGATTGTTCAAAAGCGGGTGTGAGCGGCACACGAAGGCCAGCAGTGCCTGATGATCGTTGATGACCTAGTCGAGAATGGTCGCGGTGCGTTCGAAAGCCTGTCAAACCCTGATTTGGGAGCCCAGCTAGTCGTTTAATTGCATAATGGGTCGCATCGACAAGGTTGTGGTTCCACCTGCTAAATTTGTGGACTTCTGGGTTGCGACAGTCACTTCAGTTGTTCCATCTATCGATGAGCCTGACCATCAGGAAATCAACAGGTAATCAACCGGAGCATGTAAATAACGGTGCCTATATTGAACCAAATGGAACGTCCAGCTTTCAACTTGTCTGCGCGTTTGCTGAATCAAACAAAATATGACTCCGCTCAACTACTTGCCAGATACGCGCCGGTAGCTCAGCTTCAAACGCAAGCAAAAAGAACCCACAGAGCAGCCATCATTTAGCCACCGATGTTAACATACACCCTCGAGTCACCACCTTCCTCGAGGATCAAATACTATGTCGAATAAGAAGAATGCACTAAGCTTATTGCTTTTGAATGCACGCTCACTAGTCAATAAGATGCATATTTTTGGATCTTTAATCGTTTTACACAATCCTCACATTAATCTAGTTACTGAAGGTTGGTGTACCACTGACACCTCAGATAGACAACTACCCGTTATAGGTTAGCATACGTTCAGCAAAAATTGCGATGCAGGACGTGGCGGAAGAAGCTTTATTTATCTAAGGGGGCAATATCCTGCTAACATACTTGATGAGCCGTGTCCCGCTATGATCAACGACTCATTGTGGCTGTCAGTGTCAGCTGGATACTGTGAGCAATACTTAAGATGCGTCTGCAGACCATCTGATGTCACTAATGACGACGTGATTAACTTCATCAATGGAGTTGATTATGTATCGACTTTGCCTTCATAGTACAAAATAATTGGTAGAGATTTCAACATACCAAAAATCGTTCGGGCATCTTTCACTGCCCCTACAAATAAAACAGAGTTTCTCGCACGTGTTCAAGTAAACGTTCTGGCACCCACCAGACTCGACCACACTTGAGATCTCGTTTTTACAGCAGGCATCTTCTTTGCTACTGTGTCCGTCCTAGAACAGTTTACAGGAAATGACCACAATGTGGTCAACTTCATGCTCGACCTCAATGAAAATGGACACAAGCGCGCACAATACCAAGCCCGCCAATTGCCAACAGAGTTTGCGTAAGGCTTTGTAGATGGCGATCCTGGTTGGGTGGCGCGGCGATGCGCACGCAAAATTGAGGATGACTGCCAGCGCAGCACTGATTGAATTGTCGAAGATGTTGGGGGTTTGGGTGATTGCTGGATCATCAATAGCAGCAATGTTTGAGGTTAACAAGCCAGCTCTGGCCTCTGCGCCGTTAGTCATTTGCAGCGGCATCCCAGGGTTGTGTTCGCATCTTGTTTCAGCGATACGAAGTGCGGACGTCAGCATTTCCGGTGACTGGAGACCACAGACGAGAATCGGGCCTCTTGAATTGGATCATGGTCATCAGAGGAGAGCTTGAAGCCCGCTGACCGTCCTCTTGATTGACGGACGCGCTAGGTGACCACAAATCTTCGAATTGGCTCTTGGTCAGTCTGGGAACACTGATATACGATGTTGAACAGGAATGACTTTGTTCGCCAAAGATTTGGGCTAAGACACTTGACTATATCATTGAAAAGACATCGCGAGCGTTCTTAGCCGAATGAAGTTCGTAAGCGCTCGAACTCCCAAAGGACCTTGCTCGTGCAAAAGCATTCGGAAACATGTTTGGGCATCCATTGGCAGCGGCCAGCTCCACCTGCGACCTACGTCCTCATGTTTTCCATATGCAAGATATCGAATGGACCCAGAGGAAATTGATCAACGTGAAACTGCTGCGATTGAGTTTCCAATGGAAGCTCCACTGATGGCCGACCGCGTTATAAAAATTGGGTGCCAGGAGCCGGATCTGCGTGTCAGCTGCCCTGCGTCAACGTCTATGAGCAGCTCGCGTTGCGCCTATCTCGAATTGAGGGCTGTTGTTCTGCAAAATGACCGTGCAGCGCTTCTGTGGTTAGTGACATCGTGATGTCTTACTGGCAGACTGTAAGAAAAGACCCTGTCGCCAGTTCATTTATGAACCGTGGAAGTTCCTGCTGAACACGCAACGCCGAATAACTGACGCGATCTAAACGTGAAAAGAATAACGCGAAATGGAAGCCACTTCGATTGGCCCCAAAACTGTGAATGACAGAACCAATGAGAACGCGACAAAGCGAAACTTCGGATATGCAATTGTATTTAACCACCAGACTTTTGCAAATTTACATGAGAAAAATGCCCGTTCCGCTATTCATATAGAATCATTGATCTTGTGGCGGGGTGAGCGGGCGACTAAATATTTGTGTATCTCACGCCAATGCCGTAATCTGCAGCAACGGCCAGCGATACCTGATTTCTGACAAACAGCAATCGTGTTCTTCGAGCCAAGATTTAACCCCGACTAGGCAGAAAGAACCGAGGCAGCGTAAGAGATGCAAAGATCGTAAATTGAGATGTGAGCTCGAAGTTGTGTTCGGGTTCGTCGATGGTTTGAAACCACCCACACTGGTTTGCAAGAAATAGCGTTTCATTTCAGCGTATCTTGGAAAGCGTGTGCTCTTCTTTCCACCGCGTAAACTGAATTCGTTCACAAATGTGGAAAAAATCGGCCAAAGAAAGGTAGAGATGATCGTACATTGCTGGCGAAAAGAATATAAAGATTGTGGGTAGAGGGATATGTCTTGTGTGTGTTCAACAGACGCCTTGCTATCATCTTTTTTATCGCTGTTGACGTTGTTCTGCGTTGCACTGAGACGAGTGGTCGTGATTTCCGATATAGCTGCGGTCGACGTTTGTTTCAAATGTAGTATTTAAGAGAGTTGAATATTACCGAGACGAGACTAAATCGTCTCCGAGTTGGTGAACTGGAGTTATGATCTCGATGCGTTTGTAGTCCGCAAGAAGACGGGTTGCGAGTGTACTTTCAGGCAAGCAATTCGGTGAATAACGTGAGCGAAGTTTCGGTATTTGGCCACCCAAATATCGCTGACAAAACTGTGACATTGAATATCACAGTTGGTCGTTCCCGGTGTTTCATTATCAGCCGCTTATCAAATGGGTTCAGTAGCACGTACTCGAGCGTGTGTCGTAGTCACGGTAGTGCTCAGTCCACTCGAATCTAGTAATGACTTTGGGAATCTGCGGTTCTCCTCCATCTTCTGTAAACGCGTCAACACCTATCGCGTGACATTCTGTTAACATAGATATTACACTACGCGGATGGGACAACAGTACTTCTCTCCAGTGCACACATTCCTCTGTAACGTCACTAGTCTTTCAAAGGAACTGGACCACTAACACCACCCTTTGAAGTGATCCGCGAGGTAGACCTTAACGACCTCAGCTCTGAAATTTCGACTAAGTAACTTGATAAATCTTGTCGAGGCAGAACGTGTTTATTAATCGGCAAGTGCACTAAGAACGGACGCTACGAAAACTCTGGACAGCGTTTTGGGGACTATGTTGCGTCGGTCGCTAAGTATATAATGAACTGTTCGACGAGTCGGGCTGCTGGCGGAAAACGGTATGTACAGTATCAGGTCATCGTAGTTTATGTGGGTACATATTAGGAGTTCAAAGCCGAAAGTCATAACCACATGTTATAGGCGACAAGACTAGCTCGATGGTTGCACGATAAACATGATTCAATAGTTGATATGCGATTTTCAATGGTTAGATAGGACCTGATGAGGGAGTATTCCAGCACAGCCGCTTCAAACGAAAACCCATAAAGTCGTTTTGAAACGCATTATTTTCTAGCGAGAATAGCCCGTCTTATCCAATTTCAAAGTAGTAGACCCTTTTTTTCGATCATCTCGTGATGATACGGCGGAAAAAGAATTTGGAAGGAACATCGAGATATCTGATTTTCTTCCGGCTTGGACTTTCACGTCTGCTGTGCTGAAAGCACGGTGAATTGATGAAGACATTTCCACGGACCCCGGCGGCCAAATGCATCAGTGTGCTTACACCTGGATTTGTGTTCACTTTAGGGGAGACAGTCACTTATTTGACGATCACACTTATTATCGCAGCATGATCAATCCTGTAGCAGACACCGCGCGGCGTATCCAGTCGAATATCCTGAAATTTTTTTAAGGTTCGCTTCAGCCCGTAAGGAGACAAAGGCGCTCAGCTCTAGCCATACTCTCCGGAGACAGGAGCAGCGCTGATCTAAATACAAAGACCACTC
>LOND01000046.1:124042-134345 GCA_014220965.1 Paragonimus kellicotti
TATTGGGTAGTGAGCAGCTGCTTCCGGAATGATTATCACGTGACAATCAAAATTCCATGCGACGGTTTGACATTAGTTTGTTTTATAAGGTCAATGTTTGAGCCAGAATGTATATTTCATAGGACAAAATGGTTAATAATGGTTAACAAGTAGGGTTTTAGGCAGGGAAGACAAAACGAGATACGAATCGAGGTTTCAATGCACTAATGTGAGGTGAACGTGGGCAGCAATTTCACAGTTTTCTTTGGAGAGTTTTTGTATGCTAGTCAAGTAAGTCGTCAATATCAAATGCCAACAACTATAGCCTGATGGTTCATCAGGGTGAATAAGTTGTTACGAGTGGACATACATGTAATACGTTAGACATAATGCTTTTTTTCCTGTTTTTGTTCCAAGTGAGTTTATCCCGACCTTGATACCTTCCCTATAAGGATGCTGATCGTACGACGGAAAATGGGGGTTAACTTGCAGACGCGTCATTGGCCGTCGTACTGTCTCAGTCCACCTTTATTATCCTTTCAAACATTCTTGAACAGATTGATGTGTGGTTGATGGGACGATAGTTACTAACGTCCTGCCTTGAACCACTTTTGTAGCGGGGTATAATGATTGACTTTTTCCACTGGGGGGGAATGTGCTTGATAGAAGTGATAGTGTGAACAAATTTAATAAAAGGATCGGTATATCCTCACCCCCTTGCTTGATAGCGACTGGTGGGATACCATCAGGTCCAGGATGGATTGTGGGTTTAATAGTAGCTAATTGTGAGCGGATACTTCTAACGTCGATCGATACATTACACAGAACTTTAGTATTAACGGGTAATACTGTGTTTTCCACGCTAAACGCAGCAGCAAAATGTGAGTTGAAGATTTCACATATTTCAGTAGGGTCGTCGACAACCGTTTTATCTTGGAGAGTTATAACTTTTATAGAAGGGTCCCTCAAGGAATTTCTCCGTCTCATCAGTTGCATTAGTTTCATGCTTCTCTGCCCACTACCAAGCGCTAGCTTTTCCTCGTTCATATAACGCAGTTGAGTTTTATGTTCTATGTATTGAAACATGCTGCTCATTTGCATTACTAGGGAGAAATCTAGTGTTCTGTGCATCGACTTAAGTATTTTAAGTCTGTCAGTCTCTTTTGCAGTAAGGATTTTACCTTGTACATACGAATCAACGCGTTTTGACTTTATGGGAGCCATAACGTCGATACAAAATGTGAGATGTTTGATAAATTCCTCCGTTGCTGCTTTTGGGTCAGATGTAAGAAAGAACGTGTTCCAATTTAAGGATCTTAGTAGGGAGAAGAAGGTACTCCAATCAATGTATTTGATCGGACGATAGAATACAACTGTCGGTTTGGTAACTGTATTAAAGTCAAACTGACACTTAACTATGTTATGATCACTTCCTGGGAATTGTTCCGCAACGGATATACCTACAGACGAGATACCTATGGTGAATATGAGATCCAAAATATGCCTCTGTCTGGTGGGCGTTATGACATGTTGGTTCCATCCATTCAGTTGAATGCATGAAAGAAATTCAGCTTGCTTTGCAGGGCTGAGAATGAAGTCCAGGAGATATTAGGCATGTTGAAGTCACCACCTATTAGTTTGTGTTCGCAAGACATGTTTGATACTTGATTTATCACCTCTACGAGGTCAACCAAATCACTTGCTATTTGCATTAGGTGGTTGGTAAATGCATCCTATGAGTAGGTCGCGAGGACCTATAGAGACCATTAACCACAGCGAGTCCTCGATTCTATGAAGACCAGGCTCGTCAAGTGTAACTGCGGAAAATTGCTCTTTTAGGTAAATAATGCATCCACCTCCTCGTCCTGTGAGACGATCCCTACGAAACATGATATCCCATGATGCTTACATGCGTGTCTGGTGTATCAGGAGAGCACCACGTCTCAGTGACGAGAATGATATGGGGATTAGACAAAAACAAAAGATCTAAAGATGTGCATCTTACTTACCAATGATCTAACGTTTATGAGTAATAAATTAATGGAATTTTTTCTGTAAGGCACAACACTTAAACTGCTGAAAAACTGCATGACAGATGGAGCAGTGGGTTGCGAGTTATCATACGGAGAGGTCCGGTCTGGGGGATGTACCAATTTCCCACTCATGTTCGAGCGGATGTCGCAAAGATTTGACTCCACGACAGAAAGTGCTGGAACAGGGTCATCATGGTAGGATGATTGAGTGGGATATGGGGAGGGGGCCAGGTGGTGGTGGATGAAATGCTGACAGGCGCACTAAAAGGATGAGTTGGCTGACATTTGTGTTAGAGCTATGTTGTCGTTGGGTGGTCTCACTTGAGGCCGGTATATACGTTAGAATTTGGTTATAGCAGCCTCCGTTTAATAGGGGATAGCTGTATTCGAACTATTGGTGATTCCCAGGAGCAATTGGACGAGGCTATCTAGCGGTAGGAGGCCACTTGTTTCATTTTATCTGTGATTGCGTTGGTTCGTGGAAATGTATTTTTAGATCCCGGCGTTGTACCGTTTATGAATACCCGTCAAGGTTTACCATCGTATGGTTGCACCAACTAGAACATTATTCTGTAGTAAGCACCGTACAGGTCTTACTGCTGGTTTGAAGCCTTGTTCAGGCGTTTTGGATCTGCGGTTGGGATTTACAGTCACTCCGGATAATGGAGGGAAATGCTCACAGTAAAGGAGATGGATTTGCTTGTCCAGCCTCGTCTTTGTTCTGGAAATTTGAGATACTGCCCCCAACACTCTGGAGAACTTTCGGCGCCTTAGGGCCAGGACTCATTCCAGTCAGCACCTTGTTTGACGGAGGGAGTCGTCGATGTACAGGGAGGTATTTTCAGCATTAACCGTGGGTCTTGCTGGATAAACGTGAACGCGCCCGGCGTCAACAGAGCTGGACGTGGTTTGCTTTTCAGTATTCTTCTGAGCGGACAACGTAACGGTGTTGCCAGCTGCAACTTGCTCATCTACGGAATTTGTAGAGCAGTCGAGATCGACAGTCAAGTCAATGAGGTTGCTGACTTTGTGACTTGACTTCTTACTTGGGAGATATTGGTTCGTAATATTTCCCTTTGGAGTGGTGTCTTGTCACCAAACACTTTTATGGACTTAAAATTTGTGGCACGCATAATTTGGTCTCGTCTGTTGACGAATTCGTTCGCTACAAATTCACTTGTGAACTGCAGTAACAGTGGGCAGCATTTTTGCTGTACTTTCTTGCGAAGTCTTAAGCAGTGGCACTCCTGGTCTTCCATCCTACCAGCTTTGAGTAAGACTCTTTTCACGGTCAACAAAGGTATTCTGTCAGGTATGTTAAACACAACCACTTTACTTGCACAGCGTAACCGTTTGTGCAGTTCCGTAGCTATTGTGTCAATAAAAGTCCCAGCAGCTACAAGATCTTTATGATTAGAAGTAGTCTCAGGACGTGCGTTATTTGAGGCACTTAAAATGCTAATTATCGGATCCAGCTGGTGCAAAGTTTCGGTGAGCTCTTCATACTTACTGTGTAGTTTTGCCATTGCAGCCTCTAAGTCAGTTATTTTTCTAACCTGATCCGAAAATACATCGGTAATAGGAACTGAACACAACTTGGTGTTGTTCCTTCCTTGTGAGGGTTTAATGTTGGCCGTTGAGTTTATCGCTTTAGCAGCAGATTTTGGCTCCTTAGCAATGGCAGGAATGGAGTAGGTGTTGGACGTGGTGTCTGGGGACTTTACGCCTCTCTTTGTTGTCATCATGCCTTTTTGCATGAGGCTGATCGCGTGGCGACCGACAATTTTTGAAGCCTAGCTGACTTAGTAGGCATTATTGTATGATATCCTTTCAAAAATTACTGATATATGATCAAAATGTTTCAGAGTAATTAACGGTAACAGAATTGATCAAATAGTATGCTAATTTGAACGGTTAAATGATATAAACGTAATATACACTTGCACGCAATAATAACTGGCCTTTTTCAAAACACGCGCCAAGTATTGCCTACTACTTGACCACTTGAGGGGTGCGAGATTTTGAGATGTGAAAGGCAGCAAAGAACTGACTTTTATACTACGATGACTTCCAACAGATCCTGGAGATTTCGTAGATGGTTGGTCAGGAAGTACTACTGATAAGGTGCCCTTCAAAGGTGCCAAAGAAATAACGTATAGACTCCTGAGAAGAGGAACTGGGACGTTTGGCTTCACCTTCAGGTTAGGGCTCGCCTTGATATGTTCACTTGTTATGGCCCCTAGGAGACGTCTTACCCGGTCCCTTAAGGAATGAGCTGGCGGAACACCTGTCACGTTGGTACGCGCGGACTTCACTTCAGGAGTATGGTCAAGCAATGTCTCAATGCTTGACTCACCAGAAGTTATAACATTCTGCGAGGTTTGTTTCATCTTCGAGTTGATAACTATTTACGCCCTCCATTTCGCTCATCATATGCCAACTGGTAGACTAACAAAGCCTGTCATATGGGCCTCTTACATTCCCGCTTCTGACGCGGGATGGTTGTTTTGGACTGTCGAGTCCTATATATTCATTCTTGTAACAACTGGCCTGATGAAAGGATCCCAAGTTTTGACAATTTTGACGTCCACCCCAACGCAGTTAACGCTTCTAAAGAATAGAATCATTGGTTTTGTACGTTCACTAATTTCTTGTCATCCCTTGACAGTCTCCACCCTGAACAAATTAACTACCTTGATCAACTACATTTTATTCTCGGTTTAGGAATGCATCTCCAAATGCGATAGTTACGACGATGCCATCTTCCATACTACGGGATCTCTATGTGAAGCCGAAGAACGAAGTATTCGCTCGTCACCTGTTAGCGACTTGTAGACAAGAAGATGGACAGACACTGGACCAGTTTGCCCAAAGATTGAGGCAGTTGCTTCCAGCGGATCAGTGACAATATAATGGCACGCGAACGACTAAAAGGCATTTTTGTTTACGTTGAAAATACTGCTGTATGTGTACATACCGTGGTTTCATGGAACCAAATCAGCTGAACATGACCTCAGTCGTTGAAAGTCTCTAGACGTGGCCAGGAAATACGGAGTGACTTTCAATGAATTAAAAACGTCATCGCCGCCAAACAAATCAAACTCCTAGGTTGCGAGGTGTCCAAAAACAGCATGAAGCGGGGGCCCGATCGCCTACAACTCTACGAGAATTCTTCTTCTACCTGAGCAGCCGGTGACAGGATGGTTCGCTTAACATTCACGGTGGATATCTCACTTCTCTGATGAAGTCAACAAAACCGTGCACAGTAACACACTTCCACTACCCAATAAGGTCAGTCCTTTGAGGCCCTAAAAGACGAGCTAACCAAGGCCAAAACCTCTATTATCAAGTCCGACACTGTTACGACCTCCTCCATAGAAAAGGGCAATGTAACAGTAACAAAACTGTTGCGCGTGCAATTCGAACTTTCCACTGATGTTCACTCTCTTGTTGTGTACTTCAGGTCGTCCGCCCACCTGTCATTCAACATGTTTCAACGGTATGACTATCCCTAGAACTGTGACATTTGATCCGTCTGGACTAACATATATGAACGATAAAAAGACCCTTTTCCGTTGGACATATTGATTCCCGTGTTGCGCTTGGCGTTGTGCGGATCACCGCCTCGTCTCTGTATCACCAATACACTGGTTGTGATTGTTCGTTGCGTCTTTTCTCTGGTTTTGGATTGCGTCGGAACTGTCTGTGATCGCTGAACTGTGTGTAAACTACATTTATCGTTATGTTACAGCAAGAATAAACGCAAAGACCACGAGCAGTATCTCTATCACGAACGAACGCAACGATATCGCAAAACTGCACGAAAATCAGAGCGCAAATATCGGAACCCAACTCTCGCAACTTAGATCCCCCAACAAGTAAGGAAAAAGACGGCCTTCAAACGAGCTTTATTTGCTGCTCAGCCCGAAGGCAAAATAGTGGTTTACAGCAACTGTATTTATAGGTTTTGAGCGGCCTTGGGCCTAGGCCACTCAACGGACCAATCAGAGGCGAGCGCTTATTCTCGAATTTTCGAGAATTCTGGCGGGCATTTCAAATTCCCAGGAATGGATAACACATTTTTCTTGGCAAATAAGGCAAATTTTTTGGAGGAAATGGTCCTCTCCCAACAGGCACACACTTGTTTTACAAGGCAGATGCTTCCGACGTTGTGATCGTAGCTAGTCTTAATCGAAGTGGTCGATCGGTCGCCTGCTTACGTAATTTGACGTCCAGTGAGCGGCGCCGTTCTATGGAATCGTTACGTAATCATATACACCTTCGTCTTCGCAAGCATTTTGAACTTGTTACAGATCAACGTTCTGTCGCCTCCATCTACGGCAAGCAGCACTGATTGATAGTGAGGAACGTTAGAACTGAACGCTCGGGGCTGGACCTATCGCCGTTCAAGTTTGACGTTGTTTACAACCCGATATAGATTATCGAGCAGCAGATGCTCTCCCAAGTAATCGTTGCGCGGCGCTAATGACAAATATCGATTTGTCGGGACCACAAGAACCACTTTGTCACCCCGGATGATGCAATGCGTACGCCCCGCAAACCTCCGCCTTTTATGGGAGACGTTCGAAGCGTTGTTGCAAATGTTCAGTATATCGTGAAGTCAAATCCCGTTAAGTCTACGGAGCTCCAGGCAACCTCATAAAATCCATAAAAACATCTATAGGATTCTCGGTTGGTTTTGAAGGTTTCATCCAATCAGTAACCTATAACCGTTATTTATTAACACTTATTGACGAACATTTTTGCTCATTTTGCTTTTGCATGTCACGATCGGACTAGCAACACCACTGATAAATGCTGTTGTCAGTTTTTTCGTTGTTTAGCACTCCGATCTACATTCGTTCTGATCATGGATCGTCAGTCATGTTGACTAGTGCTCAACGGTTTCTCCTTGATAGCGGGGTCGCGATATGGAGTACGACACATTGCAACCTCCAGGGTTACGGTCAGGTAGGGCATTTAAACAGAACGCTTTAGAAAACTGTGTTGCTTGCTTCGAACTTTCATAACCTCGTTACCAATCAATGGAGCTGTTTCTTCTTCATGCGCTACATTCCATTGGATTACTCCAGTTTGCCGCAACTAAAGCTACACAACATAAAAGGTTGGAGGTTGGGGGATTTTGCTGCAATATTTAGTAAACAATTGCTTGCCTGTTTAACCCATATAGTTGTTAGGACTCCTCCCACCTTATCTTATCAGTGTAACTGTTGGGAAAACCATCTAGAGGGACCACTATATTTTAATAGCTGCATTCTGCACGTGACTTCGACTAACCGTGCTTAGCGCAGGACGCAACCCAAGTGATTATTGCCCTCCTGGCTGATCAATTTGTTTTCGTGTAGACAGATATCTCTATAATTTGCCGCCACCTAAACCTAGTTTACAAAAAGCAAGCAGTAAAAGTGATAGTCGTATTGAATTCAGCACTCCACCATCCTTAGCAAGTGACCACTGCAAATTCCGCAAGGCATCTATCAACATTAAGCAGTGGGTCTGGGCGAATGCAAACCGCCACGGATGGGTTCGCCACAGGTGCGGCCGCTCAATTCTAGGTGCTGTTTACACGAAGGTCCGTTCTGTCTACTCGTAGGCTATAAACGATTATAGTCCATATTCAAGGTCAGTCCTTTGCAAGTCCACAGTCAACGGTGAATGTTGGCCGTCGGCCCTAACCGTCTTATTACTAAGCAACTTATCTATAAGCACTTTAATCGCCATATCCCAATTTCTGTTCGCCCTTGATTTGATCAGTGTACCACTGACTTTCCCACACTGATGTCTTTACGAAACACCCGGCAACAGATGACCGCATTTACGTCCTGAGACTGAGAAGGATATCATCTACAAGTCAAAAACTTCCTGAATCTACAAACAACATATCGGACTTACAGGTACCGAACACCGACACTTGAGGAAGCAGACCACAATTGGGAGCAGAAAAGTCCGAATAGCTTACCTGAAATGCCACGCAGTCTTATGATGGGTTTTCACTCGGAAAGGTCGGTACCAAGTCACTCATTTTACCACGATCCGCCGAAAACTAAGCTAGTGAATGGTGATGCATTTCAAAACTACCTGGCAACCTGCTGAATGTTTCTCTGTTTAGGACAGCATCAAATTACTATACCCAACCACTGAATGTCCTAAGAGGCGCACAGATGCCTCAACCACTGCTCCAACCCTTACGTCCAAGGGGCTTTCTAACGGCTTATCAAACCTCATCTTCAATTTGCGTGAAATTATTGCTCCATGTATTGCTGACGGGAAGGCATAAGTGAGTATTCATACGACCGTTTTGGGAAAGAAAAGTATCCATTTTTATAACATAAAAAGACCCGCGGCTCAAGCACAGCACGCTTGTAGGTCATATTTGACCTCCAATATCATGTGAAAAGGTCGTATTAGCAGCCACCGGCATACCGACGTGACAAGTAGACGATATCCGCGATAAGACTGAATTGACTTAGTCGGAACGCATTTAGCATCCTGTTCATCAGATATCACCAGCCCCTGCGGCCACGCCGGGGAAAAGGTGCGTAAGCACACATGAAGTTCCAGAAAGTTCAGACGTGGACCACGACCCCCATCAGTAATTTTTATCAGTGGCAGACTGGAAATAACAGCAGTCATGAATGGTATACCCCATCTAAACAGGCCGGCCCAAAATACATAGCTCACTAAGAATCACTCCAATACCAGAGACATTGAAAGTAGATTAAATGGGCATATGGCACACTCACCTGTGGACCTCCCAAATGACACAATGCTTCGAACGGATCGACCGGGCACTTGAAGATAAGCTTTCAGGAAATAAAATCCTGTGAAAACACCCGATGTGAAGGCATTGTGTCGGTTACCGGAATCAGTGACACTCCCGTCACAGGAAAGAAAGTGGGCCGCAAACGGTGTCATAGATGCCGGTAAGCAAAATAATGTAACAGCACGAACTCTCTAACCGTGTCTGTCCGAACACCTCATAGTGGTTGTTTCCTGCTGGCTAACTCCGAGAAATGTTTATATATTATTACACAAATTATCGGAGTTGCGCAGCTTTCGTGATAACTGTTCTCCCCCGGCAGTTGCTATGATTGAGTCTTGGTTGCTGTCGAACATCAGAGATAGCGAGCCTTCTTTGCAGGGACTCAGCATCCTCCATAATAATCGGGAGAAGGGTCGAGGTAGAGAAGTGGTGACAGATCTACCGGAGCATCTCGCTGCCACTTTAACGGCAGATCTCAGTGTCACAGATCTACTGTGTTCCCGTGACGTAGTTCCGGAAATTACAGTAGTACAACGTGCGCAATCGGTGTCATCTGTCGTCCCCTGAACGCCACACCACTTGGTGAGGAGGAACTCATGTAGGTTCTGAAGTCTATCGGAACAAGGATTTTCTTGAATGTTTGCACTATGGAGACTGCAAAAGCGTTCATACTGATTTTTGACCTCCGTTCGCAACTGTCGGATCTGATTCCATGATTATCAGATACTTTAACTTTACCCTAGATCTAGGTTTAGCAGAACATTTGTGGATTTCGGCGAGATGGCTACCATTCAATAAATTTTCACTAGGTTTCACGCTGTCACATGCCGGTAGGTAACATGTATCGTACTAATCCACTTAGATTACGCGACCACGCCATTGTGTTGTTCCTTGGTATGGGCAGTACTACGTGATTGGAAAATGTAAGCATGTTCCGGGATGTACTTCACCATTCAGTTTTACAAGCTTCAATACAGGCGTCACGGAAGGCAATTTGATTAACTGGTCGACTATTATCTGTTGGTTACAACTGAGTTATCTTACAGATTACAATTCACCAAGATTTCAAAGTGCATACACCTGTAAGGCCAGACAGGCCGAAGAAAATGGCACTAGTTTGGGCAAGATATCCGAAGGCCTGTGGTTGTCAGACGAAAGGCATTAGGTCCATTAGAGTAAAAGGGCACTGAAGGGACCATGCACAGTAAATAGCGCAATCAGACACGACAGGTCTGTCCATCAGGGAAATCTTTTGAAAAGAGAGAAGCCCAACCCAGGAGAATTCTACACAGACTTATCGGGGTTATCCAAAATTATTCCAGATGTACCCGGTAACGAGAACAATAAGGCAGCGGGAGCTATCGCGACGCAACTGACTAATGTGCGTTATCCAAGCTCACGTTTCATTACATCGTGTGCATTTATGCATGTAGCGTTGAAATGTGTACATTGATCACGCTCAAGTGAACGTGTTTTTCACAGATGCGTTGAGAAATATACCATTATT
>LOND01000046.1:139945-196103 GCA_014220965.1 Paragonimus kellicotti
AACACAAAATACGCCGTTAATAGTGCCGTTAATATGTAAGGTGTTTGAGGACTCAGCGCTAGACCCAACGACGAAGATGAATTGAGGTTTCAAGCACCTTATGTGATGCGAACGTGGGCAGCACTTTTTTGTCTTCGGTTTTTCTAGTGATGGAGAGTTTCTCCGACTCCTTATACTAGTCAAACACTAGTCAAACATGCCAACCTTTTCAATATTGGATAGGAACAGAACTAGTAGGCTGTATGTTGTTATATCGCGGTGAAATAGGTTCTGACGAACCTGACAGCATAGTGCATAATAATATTGTGATCCACATTCTCATTTCCTGTTTTCTTATTTTAAGTACACTCTGTGCCTATAAGGTCAATGTTTGAGCTAGAATCTACTTTCATAACACAAAACAGCTTAATAATGTTTTATAAGTTAAGGTTTGAGGCTAGGGGAGAACGAACGAGACATGACCATTGCAGGTCCTTCAATGCACTTATGTTGAGTAAACGTGGCCAGCCCTTCCTCTCTGACTCAACTGTTATCAGAAATCCGCTGATATCCTGTTCCAGTTACGTTTCTTCGCACGGTTTCAACTTGCTGCCAGTCTCCACTACTACAACATAAGTTCTGGCCCTCACCATCCACATATTCTTGGGTATTCAGTCTCGCTGCTTCACTGAAGCCGAAGTAGTAGGCCAATGTGTTTCCCCCTCTATTTTTGTTGTGGTACTTTCCACTGTGTTTTCGTGATCAGAATCATTAGATGCTCAGTAACAAGTTTAGGATTGTTGTCTGTTTGCCACCTGACAAAAGCCGCAACGAGTCCTAATCATTATCCGGTGTGTGGCTCAGCTTTCGTAAACCTCAGATGGAAGCAATCGGGGCAATGTGTGTACTAGATCTGTAAACTCTACCAATGGGGACTATTCCAGCCAGCAAAATCTCTCAAATTACCCAGGTACTTTCGAAACATTATCCGGTAATTTGACCCAGTAATTTTAGGGGTAATAAACCGAAAATAACGTAAAATTACTCCATGCGTAATTCACCCACGGAATGACCCATGTTACATAATTCATTTTTTCCCATTTTTTTTCCACGGAAGTAATAACAAACTATTTGCTCATTGTTTACGCACCGACTTAGATACATATTCCTTTGAAGTAATACTGCAGAACAAGTCAATCGGTCCCAAACGCCGCTCAGTAAACGAGTTTTATGGTTATCTTCGAAATTCCGTAAATCCCTCGATAATCCAGATACAACAAAAATGTATAAAGCAATCGAATAGGAAACCACACGTAGCCTTTAATAATGTTACAACCATCCACCGGTTTGAGATGACAAGGCTCGAAGCACCTACGTTAACTTGTACGAAATTCAAAATTCATCGTCAGTCTCATCTTCGAAAATCTGTAACTCCCCTAACACTCTAGATACAACATAAACAGCATGGAGCAAACCGATAGGAAATCACAAGTAGCTTCCATTGACGTAAGTCAATTGCTACTGCAAATCCGTCAAACAACAACCAACCAAGGTAACTTACAGAATGCGTTGGTGTTCACGGCTGTTTATTCATGTTCATGAATGGAAACAGCTGAGGGTCCATGAGTTTATATTTCAGTTAATGGTTTACTACAAATTTCGGGAGGTGGATGGCGATTCCGGCTGCGACTCTGGATTGATATCCTGTAAAACAGAAGACAATTGTTAGTACAGTACCTGCTTCAGGTGGCTGAGATAGTACGAACAGGGTGGTAATATCACTGTAGTATTGGATATACTTACGTAAGTCCGCACATGTCCTCTTTTGGCACGGAACAATTTCCTCGATCTGGCATTGTGCAGCTATTTACGTACAACAATTTTGTACTCCGTGTATTACATTTTCTCGAACCTGGCATCTGAACGTACGTAATCCGGAAGGCAACATTACAAGCAGGCAAGGGTAATAAGCTACCACGCATAACCAAGTAAAATAACGCTTGTTTTGTTTAAAACTCGCATTCCCCAAAAAAGTTTTTTTTTTTTTTTTTCCCCCGTTTGCAGAAATTCACATAATTAAAGGGTTTTTGCCATTTTGGGGGTTGCAAAATTCGCCGAGATAACTTCTGTCAGTGTGTGACGAACCGCTTCGACCAAAAGAATCGCCCACCGCGAGTTGACAGCAAGCGCACCTGGGAATAGATATAATGATTTGTAATGGCAATTCACCAGTTTGCTCGTGTGGGTCGCCGTCCTGCAGTTTCTCTTTTAACTGCATCAGTTCACCTGATGCTAGTGCAACGGGAAATCTGTGCAGAAAACTGCAGTTTTCCACACCTTTCGCGTGCCGCTTCCGACTCTGTCAGTCAACAAGTCAACTTGCAGTCGACACGTTTCAAGCTAATGCTAAGTCGCGCGCACCGTTTGGACAGTGTAATCCAGACGTCGTCTGACCTGTGGAATGTTGGTGATGTTAAAGGACGGGTTCTTGAATTATCCTCCACTTGTTCGAGGTGAATTGGTAGGAGGTCTCTCGTTGTGTATGGGCTGCCTGCAGAGGGCTGTGTAAATTGCACGTGAATAGAATTGATCTCGTCATGAGCTAATGGATCGCCAGAAAGAACATCACTGACACCCTCCGCCATCGTACGCGTCATTAGATCAGCTGCTGCCTGCCAATCGTTGAGTGGGAATCTATGAGATTGTAAAGTAAATTGACCGTGAACAAATGAGATACCTTGATCTACCATTGCGGTATGCTCCAACCATTGCCGCGGAATCCTCATCTTCGGTTGTGAATGGCACAATCATTGCTGAAGCATTATGGTACAAGGATTCGTTACCTGGAGCGTCCACCGCAAGTTATATCATTGGTTGTACGTGGGCTTGCACACAGACGATGCTGTCAAGAAGGCGATGTCCGATACGTGGCGCACTGCATCGTCTTGCTCTGCAGCATAGCCGCAGCAGGCGCACGGTTCGAAACTGGACTTTTGAAAACTGGGGTTATGCGGTAGAAGCGTCTCATGCGAACTGTTGCGAATTTCTGACAGAAATAAGTGATCTATTTTGACTGGGAGCAATAAAAATAATTTAGCGCCTATACGCGTATAACGAGTGACATGAAAATGCGGTTTTCATTGGTGTACGAAATTGTCTATCCTTGCAAACTGTCGAGATGGAGCAAAAGTAAAACGCTGCAACGTTAGAAAACATAAATATGCAGGAACGTGGACAGTTGTCCGGATGGTATACGCAACGTACGGAGATGTACTCGCATACGCAACCATAAAACAACTTACCATTAGGATATACATTGTCTCCGAACAAACACTGACGGAACAGTCATTAATGCCTGAGAGAGGTGCCAGCAGCGAAAACCAAGAACGAACAACCCATCTACCACCAACCAATTAAACGGCTTTTGGAGTGGCACTAGCAGGCCATTAGGAATTCGGACCACCATTTACACAAATCACGCATCCAGAAGCACACGGTAATGATGAAGGAAAAAGTGGCATAGTCTCTGGAAATTCTGTTTACAACCTAGATTTACTGATTCGGCTGAGTCTGATAGTCTTAATACACCACAACCATTCGACGAACGACATTCATTGTCAGAGAGATAGTCGGCTGAATCTCGTCACAGTTATTTCTAGTTCACTTTTGCGTGTCAGCCTGACGACTCACATCAGGTTGAGTCCCTCACTCAACATCTGGACATGTAGAAGAAGCCATCCGATATGCCACAAGTGAGCAGTCAGACAGAAAGTAGTTACGCTCGTGGGCTTATATGGCACAGCACTGACAACCTAAGAGTGCTCAAGTATGGTCTGGCAGACATACAATGGAACTATTTTTATAGTTGCGGCAATACCGTCTTCAATACAAGGAAGACAGAGTTCAGTAAAGATACCCTCAAACAAAGAACACCCCGGTCGCTCAATCATTGACCGTGATCGTCGTCGTGTTATTCAGTGAAGTCGGAAAACATTCATTATCATTCAGATGCCCGATGTAACTTTGAACACGTCCCCTGAGCGCAGCTGCGATCACATCCGGAGAGTACTGTCCCATTCAACGTGCCCTGGATATGGGCGGACCTCTCACTGGTTGCTGATAGGGTCCCTCTAGCAACCCCTATCTTCCGTTGCTCCACGCAGGTCGTATTTTTCAGTCAGTTTCAAAACGAGGTCCCTCAGGTAAAACCTGTCAGAAGGCGCGTCTCCTCCCTAGACAGCTCATATCGGTCGATCGATCCGGCTTTGAGTGAATCTGTCTGTACCGTTCTACTGAGCCAACTCCGCCACATTGAGATTGGAACTTGACGCAACGTAACGGCTTGTGCCTCCCGATGACCTACCGGGCTGAACTGGACGGTATGATGACCACGCCATCAGTCACCCATTCCAGGCAGACCAATAGGTAGAGGTCTGACAAACCACAGTCTCCTGGTCACCCAGGCTGGGGGATGAAAAAAGGTTGGCATCTTTTCCGGAAAAATGTACCAGTTGTGGTACACTGCCATCCACCTTCTGCTTTGCGGTACAAGCTGTTGAGCCAAAGACTTCGGTTAAGAAATCGAGCCGTTCTTTTGCTTGGTCTGGGCCTCCTGGCAGTGTCTCAACCCACATATAACCATGGATGCTCACAGTGCCGTTTGTCCCACACAGCATCGGCTGTCTCCTAGTATAAACTGGGTCGTCCAATCTGCTGCACACAGAAGTGGGTATGCGAAAACATCCTACTGCTGACCCCTCTTCCCACTGTTCAACAAACTCAGCTCCCGAACCCCTCCCGATCCCCGATGCTGGCGATTAATCTGCAGGTTCCACAGCACATATAGCCAATTATATTGACACTGTGTCAGTGAGTTCCATCTCTTGCCATTCAGCCTCAGACCTCCCTCATCCCTTGCTAGTGTCCAGAATATGAATTACTATTAGCTGCTTTCAACGTTTGCACTCAAAAACAGATGGGTCAATGGGCGGCCTTTGCACAAACGTTGGACTCTTCGCATGTCAATGTCTGTTATATCTCTCAGACTAGAATCCAGGTCATTAGTCAACGTATGAAACTAGCAACACCCGCACAATCTACGCGATGCTGGATATACACTTCGGGTGATTCCACGGCCGCCATTATCGGTCAACCTAGAGTAGGTATAGTCATCAGCACTACGACCTCAACCGCATTGGTGGATTGGATTCCTGTTAACAGCAGACTTTGTGCCATCCTCTTTTAAGGTTTTACTAAAACCAATTTCGGCCGCAAAACCTCCAGAAATGTATTCATTGTGTCTGCTTGTGCTCCAACTGACTGTAGTAGTCGGCGTCAAGATCGCCTTTGATTCGGATCGGGTCGCTCTCCTTCGGTTGTCACGTTGTTCTGATATAGTCCCTCTGGCCGGATATATGAACGACCAGGTCGGCTGAGGTGGTGAGGCTGAGTCTCCATTAGGTGGCAGGTTCGGGGTAGCATCACATCGCTCGGATAGTGGTGAGTGGTTGTTGCAGCTGTGCGATGACCATAGCCTAATCCTATCAAATACTTGCTTTGCACGTTACGCATTTAATTATTATACGTGGTGCCCATCTTCTCCGAATCAAGCCTGGTCTTATGTAGAAAGCATAGCTGGTAGTTAAAGATGGCGGGACTCTATTCAGGACTGTCGTTCTTATTGGAACATATATGTGGAGTTGGACCATGCGTTGGTACGCCGTCGTTTCGGTCTTAATTTTGATGGGAAACGACCCCACCGACAGCAACGGCTAGCCGTTGAGAAGGTGGGTATACCATTAGCAATGCATAAATACCGAACCAGCTCAGAAAGCTGCCTTGGTAGTTCTCACCCTGAAGATCCTGGTAGCTACCAGACCAAGATTTTTCAAGCCATTCGTGAAGTACGCACTATAGCATGCAGCACGAGGCCGCATGGGTTGAACAGGCGTGGGATCTCGAAGAAGTCGATGGAGTTGTCAATGGCTAGACGGGACATTCTTCTCAGCAGTTCATATAACGAGTTTTGCATAGGCTACCGTAGGAAGCTGGAACGTAGCCTAAACGCTGATAGTGAGGTTGGTTAATTGGATGATCAAAGAAATGGAGACCATTTCTGCTCCAGATAACACAGGCAGACTCGTTAGGTTTATCCGTGCTAATGGTCCCTGTCGACCGTCTGTCACCGAAGCTATCGGCTGGACAGATGACATGCTCGTTCATAATAAGTCAAGAAGGTTACGGCGGTGGATGGAACACTTTCAGGGTAAACTCAACTGGCCTTCTGATTTTACTGCTCTACCGCCAAAACCCTGTAATGTGCCACCTTGGTCGGTAGATTTAGAAGCACCCACTGAGACTGAGATCCGCAAGTGTATTCCGGTTCTCGAGCGTAATAGGACTGCTGACCCAGATTTTAGTGCGTACGTGCTCTAAATTAACGCCTTCCCAGGTATACTCAATAATATCAGACGCGAAATAAAAGCACAAATAATTGCGGGATACTCTAAGTATATTATACGATATTTACAATAGGTCTCGATCAGTGCTAGACGACACCGATATGCGAAGATAGCTAGGGAGATTGAGGATCCGACGGTCGAGCGCGCGACCAAGCTGGAAGGTGCATGAGCCATCACTGGCGCGCATAGACATACAAGCATGCAAGCAAACAAACGCGGTCGCATGCAAGACGAAGATCCTTAAGATCCTATGTACAATGTGAACTATGATTTTGGGAGGAATTTCAAACATCGTACAGCAAGCAGATCGGGGTTATCTCCAGGTCAATACGAGATGACCTCATATTGACACTTCTCAAATAGGGTAGGGAGGCGTAAGCAGAGGCCTTGATTCACTTAGTTCAACTTGTGTGGAGGACGGAGACCATCCCTCTGTGCTAGGGTCACACGATAATAGTTATGATATTCCAGAAAGGAGCCCGGGCCTCTTGCGAAAACCATAGGGGACGTAGTTTGACCCGCATTCATTATACTTCGTCGACGCACTGCAGCTCGGGAGGTAAGCGTTAGGGAAGAGCTGGCAGGGCTTCACCCCTGAGCGGCGATGTATAGATCACATTTTTACTCTTCGTCAAATACTGGATCAGCGTCATGTGTACCGCCGACCAACAATTACCATATTTCTCGACTATAAAGGTGCGTTCACTTCAGTGGATCAACCCATAATTAAACGAAAGGCTGTACAAACCAGGTATGCGAACATACTGTCGGCACTTTACTCCCATACTTCAGCTCAGGTTGGGGCTTACATTGAACTGTCTGGCAATTTCAGCACCACATGCGGCGTGCGTCAATGCTGTCTACTTTCATCGTTTTCTTTTATCTCGTCATAGACGAAATAATGGAGGATTGTTTCCGGTGGTCACAAGACGCCGGCGTAGACCTTCTGCCTGATAAAAGACTGACTGGTCTTGATTTAACTGATGACCATGTGTTGCTGTTTGACACTTTTTGGACAGCACTAGTCCAGCCAACACGGCCGTCCCCTGGGTGTCCCATGAGCACCCTAACTGTGCACTTTCGGGTCACTCATAGGACACTCAGCGGAAAAACCAGTCAGGGCTTCCATATAATACTATAAATAATTTTCCCTTGTTCTACAACCTATTCACGCTTTATCGAACGTTTACCGCGCATGAAAACTAACAAATATTACCCCCTATCCTAGTTACCACGACCGTCCCATGAAAATACCCGGACGACCCCTGAGTGTCCCCGGTGGGCATAATATGTCCATACGATATTGTATCTCATTCCACCGCCTGAACTAAACAGCCATATAAAAAGGAATGTCGTATTTAATTCAGTGTAATAGGATATAAAAAAGAGTTACGATGTACATCAGAAATCATCGTTCTCAGGGTTACTGGAATTTGAAACGGTTGCTTTTCTGTGTTGTCTCGCGTGTCATTTGTGTCCATCGCTGCATTTCCTCCTTGACAAGCTTGTGTGTCGAACCGTCATGCTTACACGCTTTGCTTGGCCATCGAATACGTAACCTCTAAATAAGGGAGAACATGAGGATGCAATGATGAGTTTGAAATGATATACATTAGCCATAATTATACAAGATTTTTGGGTGTGTATGAAATTCCATATCTTTGTGAACAATCGAGATAGAGCAAAGGTGAAACAAAACAGTCACACAGTATTCCTTCTAAGTATCTCAATAATAATACAGTCATTTATTTATTCATATGAATCACCTGAATACGCCTTCCTGAACTTATACAAAATTCAAACCTGAGCCATAATAAAGCAAGGTTTACGGGGGTGTAATGACCAGTGGTCGTGTGGCTTCTCTAAGGATCCCGGCTGCAACCATGTTTTCCCGCCTGTTTGTTATGTACGCATGATTCTGTGTACGCTTGCTATAGGAAGTCTGATATGAATTCACTGCCACTTCAGTCGTGCAGCTGATTGCACGCAGTGAACGTTTGTCCCTTTCCTAACGACTCAACCTCTATTCCATTCTTCGAGGTCGTTTAACCCGAACCTTTTCGAACGTGGTTTAACGCACTCGAAGGTTTCACGCACTTTTCGATCGGCGTGCTTTCGATTGCCGCCGAGTGGGCGTGGGCCACCTCGCGATCCTTTTTTTTCTTCCCTTGGTTGCTGCCGTTGGTTCCAGACTAGGCTAGAGCTAAATAATTATCACATTTCCAAACATCGCTGGAAATATAAGGTTTGTTTCCAAACCCCATTGTGTTCTCCAGTTCGAAGTCTGTTGGGAGTACGTTTCGATTGCTCATCAGAAAAGGCGTTTCAAATTGTTATTGCGCGAGGATCTAGCGCATACCAACTTGTCCACTACAAACTGGTGAGTCCATATTTTAATCATTTTCCTTTCAGAACCTACGTTTCGGTTTACTACAAAGTGATGAACCCGGATAATGAATTTTTTCAGCGCTTTCCCTTCGGTAGTTATCATAAATTGGCAAACCCCATTAATAAGCACTTCTTTTCCGAACGTTTAAATCTTGCTACGTCATTACAACTTGGTGAACCCGTTCTCGACGCTTTCTCTCGATGCGTTCTCACCTTCACTCCCAACACACATTGGTGAGTTCGTTTCTTTTTTCTAGGTTCTTCTAGCCTATCATACGCGTAATAATTTGATGACCGCTAGTACAACCGCGTTCGTAATCTATTTTTAATGTTGATACCGATTTTATTGCACGCATCATTCATTGCAAATATTCTTAAGTTTATCCGCGTTCGTATTTCACACGCTTTTTTCGCCATAGGTATCTTCATGCAGCAGCTGCTTATCCACAGGACTACTGATGACACCGCAATCCCCGATTTCCAGTGGTCACTATATTAATTCCTCATTTTATGCTCCTGGCTCATCTGTTTACATTTAATGTCAACCACGCGTCCAGCGGCGGTTGCACGGTCTATTCTGTTTGCTCATAGGCGCATATTCACTTTCGATCTCCACTACTCATTCCTTTCTGCGGCAACGCAAAAGATGTTTTGCTAGGCCGTACGAGATGGTTTGCGCATATTTTCAAGGAACCGTTTACCTTGTTTGTGCAAACCATGGATACCTCCGGCCAATGGCATCTCCCATCAAACGATTGCGCGGATAACGCTACCAGCACCAAACCTACGTTACTTACTTTATATCAAACCAACTGGTGTCGATTTGCAGGAAATGTCTGGGGATACTTGCCAGCTGAGACATCGCGTACTATTCCTAGATGTTGTCGATAATCTATTTGTAAATTTTTAACCAAGGCACATTCATCGCATATCGTTTTCTCGCGCTAAACATTCTTTAGATTTCCATGTTGAGTTCCAACGCTTTTACAATATATCCACTAGCACTTGACCTACGTCACTAGGTGCGAAACCTTTTGGAGATCAACAAACTGTTCACAATATGCCGTACGTTTTACTTCTATCCCGGGTGAGTTACACACTTCTTTCAGACTGCTCGCTCCCCTTATGTTTGTCTACATTTCAGACATTTGGCACGCCTGAATATGTTTGCTGAACCTCCGAAGAACTCGTTCGAAGACCGTTCAATGAAAGTCCTCTAAGGCTTCCATCTTCTGGCCCAAGACAGACGATTTATTCTGATTGCACTTGTACACCTTGCACTTTGCGCCGTTCAGGGTTTTTACATTGTAGAAGCCTAGCTACGTAGAAGGAGGCACAATGGTGCTACCTATGTCGAGTCTCTGTCAGCACCCGACTAGCACACTTCCACCGCATCGTTGTGCAGTAATGATATAATTAACCATAATGGTATATCTCCCAACGCATCTGTGAGAAACACGCTCAGATGAGCGTGATCAATGTACACATTGTAATGCTACATGTATAAATGCACATAATTAATAATTGTACAATACACCAGTTTCACGAATAATATAACGAAACAGACATAGCAGGAGAGAAAAATGAACTTTGATGAAAAAAGCATTTGGGATACACGCGTTTAAGATGATAGTTTCCAAATTTTTCAATTTTCAATGAAAATGCTGAGTAGTTACAACAATTTTTGCTTCACAAGGTTACCACTGACCTAATGGTCAAGGTTATGCCAAAAATCGATGATCCAAGGATGGAGAGAATGACCGGTGGAAGATTTTCGCCATTATTTGATGTAGATGGTTCCGGAAAAATATGCAGAAAACTTTGTTCCGATGAAGAAAGGTGGGGAAGCTTTTACTTTTGCGGATAAATGGTCGGTCCTCTGAAGTGGACTTCGCCATGTCCTCAAAATTGACGGAATTTCGCAGACCTCACGAATTGTCGACGATCCTAAGGGTCTAAGCTACCAAGGTCGGCTAAGCTCGTTGAAATTATTCTCGCTCGAACGCCGGCGAGTAAGAGGATATCTTATTGAACTGTACAAGATTACCCATTCCACTGGCACAAGCCCCCTGGCGTGTTTGTTCGTGACACGTCAGCACAGAGATTTAAGAAGTCAGGTTCACGATCAAGAAAACAAGATCACGATTGGCTGTTCGATCTAACTGTTGTACTAACCGGGTAGTCAACTCGTGGAACAAATTGTCTGCAAAGATTGTTGAGGCCTCCAGCATGGATGTATTCAAAAGGGATCTAGAAAAATGTTAGAGCAACCGTTTTCCTACTCTGTATTAATGGAAAAATGATCTGCTTGCTTCAGGGCAACCAAGATTTGCCATCTCCTTTCATTTTCCCTATTCTTAGACCGCTACAGAACGCATCGCATCGACAGAAAACGCAGCCTGGTCAATCTCCGTATCACGCCAGTCAAGCATCAGGTCGTCAACAGACGCAGGCCTTCATCAAGTCCTGGATTTGAAATTTAAACGAGCATCCCATGTGTTGACTGGGGGAGGCTATTTTGCGTTCCGTTAGATAACTCAAAGTGCAAATCCAGCCAGCACATGGGACGCTCATGGGACGGTCAACTGTCCTGTTGGTGTCCTATGAGTGTGTTCTGCGGGACGATCACAAATAACATCTTCAAACGGAGAGTCAACCACATAGCTGTTAAATAAATTTTAAGTGGGTAGGGTTACACATTGGGGACAAAAATAGTGGACATAATTTGACCGATGTTGCTTGTTTGTTCCCGTTGAATTTGAATTCCAAAGTTACATCATGGAAAGGCTGTGGGTTCTAGCAATCAAATTCCTACCGTCTTACGAAGATGTACAAGTTGGAAAATCGACGTGAACGCAAAGAGGTGGTGGTACGTTTATGCTATTACTCGCCTAATTTTATTGAGATCTGTCTACGACAGATAGTATGACAGGTTGATGCGCATTTAAATTTTGTATAAGTTCAGTAGGAGATGTGCGGGTTACTCGATGTGAACTAGCAGATGTCTCTAGCATTATTGGAATGCTTAGAAGAAATACTGTATGGTTGTTCTGATTCACTTTTGCATTATCTCGATTATTTACGAAGATATTGAATTTCAAACACATCCATAAAACTTATAATATTATGGCTCATGTTCGAATTTTGTATAGGTCCAGGAGGGCATGTTTGCACTTAAGTGCTTTTGCAAGATTACTGTGATTACGTAGATCTAATGTTATATAATGAAGTCATGGAGGTTGTTGACGGATTTGTTTATTTAGGAAGTTGCATCGGCGTTGGCGGAGGTGTGTGGAATAAATTTTTTCGTGGTTGTGTGACATTTAAGCATCAGTGCGAACCACTGGTGTATTGCTGTCTATTATGGTAATAACTGGGCCCACGAAATTGCAACCGTACGGACGGATTTCTGTAATGTGATTCACTGTAACGGCCCGACAGCCGTATGTGACTGGCTCGTCCGACTTGCTGTGCGTCCTGTCGACCATTTATGGTAATCGTTTTGTCTTATATACTCAAAGCCCCTGCAACGTAATTTTAAAAGCTATTTTACCGCGTCTTTTCTTATCTTTTTCAGGTCAAACGGTTGAGCACGCGAAGGGTTTAGACGATCCAGTAAATGACTTCGGGATGCTACGTGCGTAACCTACGCGAACAGTGACAATTCCAATGGATAAAATGAGGCTGTTCCTGCTGCAGCAACTGGCGCAATTTGATGCGGCCCTACTGAAATTAATTGAAACATTGACGCGCAATTTAGCTGTCGGCAAATGTAAACGTCAAACCGGATTCAACGGTGCGCGCTGTTACAAACAGCGTCAACGAATTTCTTAGTGATTTCGCAATCGGAGTGGCTTTGGAACCTTGATTCCACCGTTACGAAAATGTCATCCGAGTGGAGTTGGTTCATCATCATCATCATCATAACGGCCAAGATCCTGACCAGAAGGTACTGTGGCTCGGGCCGCCGCTTACCGCAACAGAGACGCAAAATGTCCTAGAAGAAAGAGTTTCTAGGAGGGTTAAAAATTTACAAATGACGACTAAGCGAAAAAGCTAGAAATGGTGTTAATGCCATCTCGGATAGCGTTTCTAGCGGGTGATTTGAATGATCGCAAGGACTCCATCCAGACAGGCGACACTTAGAGACTTTGCTCACGGGCGCAGTCGGTTTTTATATCTTGTGACTACGTTGTTGCTTGACTACCACGTAGTTTCACCCAACTGTTGATGGTCTCAGTTTATAATACCCAGTACGGTAAACGCTCAACAGGCATGTGGAGTACGTAAACCAACCATCGCGGGTTGTGCAACGTGATCAGTTGACCACCTGATCGCCCATTCCGAACGTTGCGGAATACGCACTGGCGAACAGCTGTGTTGCTTATGCGGCAAGTCCACTCAATTTGGGCTGATTTGCGGAAACGACGATGGTCAACCACATCAAGTTGATTGATATCCTTGTCGCGAATAAGCCACAGTTCCGAACCATAGAGCAAAACAAATTGTACACAAATAATATATACCCTTCCTTTCAGTGACATTCGACTACACAGGTGACGCAAACTGGCAAAGACAACTCGTGCTTTTGCTATCTTCGCTGATCTCATGAACTATATTACAAGCTGACGAGATAGTGCTACCCAAGTATGTGAAACTGTTCACAGTCTCGAGAGGATTACGTGCAATGAAGAAAGTTGAAGTGGGAGTGCCCAGTCTTGAAACAGCATTTCACACTCTAAAGATGCTAAACGCATTCCATACAAATTAGCCCGGTCACTCACCTTGTCCAACATGGTCTGTTTGTCTTCAACAGAGAGGCTAAGTATCACAGAATCATCCATGGCCTCCAGACCGGTCAACAAAGCGCCACAACTAAGCTCAACACCAGGCTGACTGGATTCCTCGAGCGCGCCTTCTAGATTGTCGTCCGTGACAAAATTGAACAGGAAGTGGGAAGTCGGACACCTTGACGAACGACACTAGTTAATGACATGACTTCGACGTGGAGAGAAGTCCTAGTCGAGGTGTCATCGACTGGAGTTAACAGGACAGCTGCTGTGTCTCCTCTTGAAGCGATCGGGCAACCTGATCACTGCTCACAAGCTAAGGTGGTCGGGCGTTCACATGTGACGATTCGGTCGTGCCTAATGTGAGTTCAGTGGCGCAGTGATCAACACGGTTGCTTCATGGAAGCGTGACCGGAGTTCTAGTCCCGGCCGTGGCAAGGATATGCACCACTATGGAAATCACGTAGATTTCAGGTTCCCTTTTTGAAAATGGGAAT
The DNA here is from genome assembly GCA_014220965.1 of Paragonimus kellicotti. NCBI lineage: Eukaryota > Metazoa > Platyhelminthes > Trematoda > Plagiorchiida > Troglotrematidae > Paragonimus > Paragonimus kellicotti. Next base: position 154,061 of record LOND01000046.1, read on the forward strand.
CACTTCTGATAGGCACCAATCACGAGGTACCTCTTCAGTCTCCCAAATCGTCTGAAATTTTGTCGGACGTGATATCAACGTCTCCCCGCCATCTTTGAAAAGAGAATCAGGGAGGAGGTCTTGACGCTTCACTAACTCAAACTCCTGGGCCACTTCTGCTTTCGATGGAGGGCCGTCTGGAATACAATAACTGATCATTCGGGTCTCGTCGTCTGCATGATCTGATTGAAACCAGCTGAACTGTTGTTTGAAACGTTCTACCCACCTGTCATGTCGGCGCGATTGGGCGGTGATAAATCAACCATCCTTTTCACATATGGTCTCACGTACACCGACTCGACAACCAGTACAGCTGCTGACCACGGGAAAAGGTCCTCTGCTATTCCTAGATAAAAGGACTCTTTCCATCTATTTCGACCATGTGATGCTCACGGGCTTTGCACAAGCTTTTAGTCAGCTTACGTTTAAATTCTGGGCGGTCGTCATCATATTCGGAACCAGGTGAAATCAAGAAACGCGTGTTCATGAAGCTTGTCGATGCGACAGAAATCCACTTCTGTCGCAACTGAACAGCTCTTTCGGAACACACCTCTTCACAGCATGTTTTCATAGCTGCAGTGATTTGTTCCCAGTGTTCGTTAGGATCCCTCACCTGACTCGAACTGGGCAACTTGTTCACCAACGCTTTCTGGTAAGTCTGCTTTACACTCTGCTCGCTTGAATGCCAGTCAAGTATCTTGAATTTGCGGGCATATGTCTTCTGAGCAAATGATGAAACAAAACGAGCACGCACAACAGCATGGTCCGAGTCCAGGTAATTGCTCCAAACGACATGACGGTCTTTGACAGATTGGCGCCACCTGTGACGAACTGCTATGTGATCGAGCTGTGTCCACGGCTGAGAAGCACACGGAGGTCTCGATGTAACACAGTGTTTCTTCCTGTGTTGGAATGCGCTGTTCGAAATACAGAGACCGTGGGATGCGCATAGCTGCAACAGTCTTTCGTTACTGTCAGTACGTTGTGTCCAGACACGAAACACTTCTCAACTGCTTCCCCTCTAGAGAAAGACGACCAAGCTGAGCATTCAAATCGTCCGCTAATATGGTGGTGTCAGTGTTTAGTCTACCTCAGAAGGTTAAGGAGAGCGTCACAGAGCGCATCTTTGGTAGCATTCGAACAGCTGTCCGTTGGAGCATATGCTGATATAAAGAATACACAACGCTTTTCTGATTTGCCTCAACAGACTTTTACCGATTTATTGAGCCTAACAGCGCATAAGCGGCTGTTCACTGAGATCCAATCAAGCAAACATTGTTGTGCTCAGGAATTCAGTGCGATTCTTATTCCAACTTGACCATCAGTTTCGGCTTCGGCGTCGTCAGAGACCATGAGAGAGAAGCGTTTGGATGGACAATTACCTAGAAGTGAGCACAAGTGGATAACGGTCATAGACTCGCGTCTCCGACACGCAGCACACATCAGGCTACCGACTTGAGAGAGTACTTGCCAGTGCAGCTTGTTGACCGACTTGTCGGAGAGTACGGACATATAAAACGCCAATATTTAGCACTTGTGTTGGCCTCATAAAACAATTCTCGTCCGGAGTCAAATGGAATTAGGAAAACTTGGTGGCAAAATAGCAGGAGAAAGTCGTAATGGTGAATAATGTCACTGTCGGGAGAATGATAACTTCCGATACTTGGCTACTGCGGAGTCAAGCGAACCGAGACGACCGATGGAATATAACACAGTAAGCAAGTAAGGGGTATATTGTCGGCACATATAGTCGACGTGCAAACGAACAATGAGATGAAACCATAATACAGTGGACCGGTGATTTCGCAGTGTAAGTCGTACTTTGGAGTTCGCTGGGTATACGTTGGTATCCCTACTTGTCCAAACAAATGTTTATTCGTATGCGTGGGTTTGCAACACAAAAGTGGTTCAAATGACAATCGGCCCTCTGACAGTCAATAATTAATAAGTAAGGTCGTTACAATGTTGAGAACGCGTTCTTCGACGCCCTCTACAATCTTCTGACAAATTGTATACGCAGACATCATTGTGCTTGCTGGTGATGTGAACGCACAACTTGGCCCTCCTACTCCCGAGGAGAAGCGGCTGGGTGGTGTTTTGTGTCCGTGCACTTCACACCGACGATGGCGCTCGACTATTACAATTGTGGGCGTCTTGCAGACTGTCTCTATTGATTTGTGCCTCTCAGCACAAAGAACGACGTCATGTGAAGCCCCTCTCCAAAATTTAGCTATGGACGCTGATCGATCATTTTGCTGTCTGTGACGCTACATCATTATTGATTGTCTTTCGATTTGGACTAACCACTTTGGCTCAGATCCTTTCCGTTGTTCGGCGATCATCTGCCATTGTGCCCACAGATAGAAAACATGCAGTTGAAAACGGAGCGACGATGGTATATGAAACCACTGTCAGACAGCACTGACAGTCAACTTGTCCAGCGATCCAAACAAGCACTGGGTAGAAGTCTTACCTCTTGCAAACAAGTCTACTCCGAATAAGCATCACACTGCTGATTGATCAGGACTTACGAATAAACGTCGACTGATTCCGCCGACTTCGAATGCGATGAAGACTTCCATGTTTGATACGTAAACTTACAGAGGGTCTGCTTAGGGACCGTATGTCTTACTTCTCTGCGGGAGCCGATGAGGTGGAAAGTAGCCGGGTTCTGTGTTTCCTGGTTGGTTTCTGCACAGGCTGTCAACAAGATGTTGGCGAGAATATCTGGGATAAGGTGGCTCACGCGTTTACAGGTTGTCGCAGCAACCTGGCCGTTGAACTAAACACGTGGATCTACAGTTTAGCTGGCTCCAGCCAGTTCATTAATCTGCGAGTGATGAAGATTCTGTGGTTAGTTATAACATTTCCAACGATCCACCTTCTGAAACCGAAGTGACAAAATATTGAAACGTAGAATACATCCAGGTCCGAACCTTCTTTCTTTACCTCTCTTCGGAGATGATGATGGGTTTTTGTTGTCTGACTTGACCGCACTCCTGCGTTTCATACGCGGGACTGAAGAAGTCCTTCATAACTGGCACTTATTAACAATCTTGATTGTTCTCAACTAACGGTGCCAGGGCATCATCTGACAACCACATGAGTATTAACCTTGCTTTTATCGCCCCCAAAATGCTAATTGGCTACATAACGCGACAGCTTTTGAACCTCAGTAAAACTATTCATATATAGTTCAACTGTGGTTTCCGGCCTGGTTGCGGGTGTGTCGACCGTACCTTCGGCAAGCAACAGACATTGATGCATTAATATTTAATCAGTAGTCTTGGTATTTTCGGACCCAAATGTTGTTTTCGACTTATTTGCCAGATACACTCTCTGAGGCTATATCCATCACAGCGAGGTCCCGGTTAAGCGTGTCAATTTGTTAAAGTCGTTTGTCAGCTCACAGTGCATAGTGCGCATTTATGGCCAGCTATCTCGAGCGTTCCCCACGTCAAGCGGCGATTGACAGGTGTTTCCGATCTTCTCTTTTTTTCAACTTTATGATCGACGGTATTCTGGGAGGAACTCTCGGAGATTCCGAGGGTCCCACAGTAGAACTTCTTTCAGGTGATAAGCTGACTGGTATTGTGTATGCGGACGAAATTGCTCTGGTTAATTCTTCTACAGAGGACATGCCAGTTATCTGATTTGGCTGGTTTGTACGGTATGCACTTCGCACCTTCAGAATATAGTGTTGCTGTGAGATTGGGTTGGCACTGACCCTGTCTTTGTTATTGCTGGCAAGCCGCTGGAGACTGTTGATCGTTTCAACTATCGGGCTAATTTCGTTGGCCTATATTATTGCCGACTAGTTGTTTACGAGGATGGCGGAAGCACGTAATGGATTGCGTTTGTGCCATCAGTTTTGCACTATGAGTCAGAGACTTGGTCTATTTGTTGGGAAGATGCTGATAGACTCTCGGTGTTTGATCATCCTTGTTTTCGCCAGTAGGCCTATATCAAATCTGCTGAATTTGTGAGCAACGCGACAGTCCTACGGCACATGTTCGGAGAATGCAAACGTTTTTGACGGGTGATCGAGATAGGGAAAATGCACAGTATTCGCTGGTTGGATCATGCGCTCCGTATGCTGACGGAGCATTTGTCTCACTGCGCATCGCTCACTGTGGTTGCTGATGATTAGAGGAAGGCGGGGGGCGGTCAAGTTATGACGTGGTCACGGGCTATGACGGTCTTGATCGCCCCTCTGAACAAGGTTAGTAGGTCCCGTCTACGTGGTTGGAGAGTTCCCCACCATCCACATCGCTAGTTGATAGCCTTAATATGGCATTGTATCGCAGTCAATGGCGTGCGTGTTTCTGCAATGTTGTTATCTCTCCTGTTTCTCGAAGTTCTATTATCTTCCCTCTTTTCTCATGCATTTGTGCTGTTATTATGGCTACTACTACTCTTGCTGTGCAGACCGTTAAGGGGGCCCACGGCGGCGTGGGCTATTGCACCCACAAATGCGACTCATGTCTGAAAATGATGTGGTAATTGTTGTCTCAGGGTCAATGAAATCGCTAACTGAAAGTTGCAGATCGAGGGACGGCTTTCCCTAAACGAAGTAAGGGCGCTTGCCTGATATCGTGGATAATTAGTGTCAGTTGCAACGAGACGTCTCATGTTATGGAACGGCAGCCCCACCGGCAATGTGACTGCGCTTGTTACTCTCCAGTAAAATGGCCTTGTTCATCATTACTTCCTACACAGCGTCAACTTCGAATGTACTACCGCCGACGATTTGGACCGGACTACTTTTAATTCATATACTGCGCACGCCAATAGAAGTCATCGACAACCATGTGGTCATTTCTCCTTATACCGGTCAAATACCTTGAGGATCAGACTATTTACCTGTTATCTCCAACATGCCTTCCTGTGTTGGTGACTGAGGTGTATCATGTTCCGGCCGACCACATCCACATTTATTCATGATTGTCTTGTATTTAAGTCTGTCCGTATCCCTTTTTATCCTTGAAAATCAAGCTACAGATGCTACTGCACTCAGGTATGTCACACTTCGTGAGTCTTCTGATTTTGATATTAAAATAACGATTTTTGTTTTCTCTTTGTACCATACCTGTGGGATGCAAGTGCGTATCTACTGGAAATTTTTTTTTATAGGTATTTTAGCCACATGCGACGTTCTGCAGCTCCCAGTCGCATTGTTGGCCATCCTTCACAGAAAAGACTAAGCATTTCGTGTGCTCTTACAAACAGACGGATATTTGCGGATGTTTCCCATAATTCGGATTTAAGCCCCGACATATCAGAATCAAGATGTTTTGAGGTTGTTTACTCAAAAGCTTCCAACGCTAAAGTCTGATTCCGCTTTCCAGTAACTCATTATTTTTAGCATAAAATATGGAAGGACGATGGTATACACGCTTTTTGTGTTATTCCAACTTCTCTCATACAGGGTTCTTAATCATATATGGTCGATGTGTGAAATTGTTGAACGAAGAAAGAAAAACGTTGGGTGTACATTTTAAATCTATTATTGACTAACTGCACAGGATTGCTTCTACTCTTAGCTATAGTATCAATTATCTAAACTCTGTGAAAGAAGGTTCATCGCTGAAAGTTGCTGGGTATCATGCTGAACTTCTCAAAATACTTTCTACTGCATTTTGCGACACCGATGCTAATTCATCGATGATTTATGCCAGTAAGCTTCACTTGCCGAAACGACGATTTCTTCCATGGTAGGCCTTACTAGATGCGTTGGTACTCATGGTCTGGCTTCGATGAGTGGTCTTGCCTCCGTTTGTAGAAAGGTTTGTTTGGACCATTAGTGTCTCTCTAATTGTTTACATTGTTTAGACTTACTCCCGCTCACCATCTGAAAATGTCCACTTACGTAAAGTATAATTTTAGTCTTACTACTAAAATAGGCAGTTCGGGTTATTCTTCAGTCCTCTGTACCTATACGCGACTTGATTCTCAATATCACAAACTACTCGTCAGATAACGAGAAAGATCAGAGTTGTCGTCTATGTATATTTATGCTGTTAAATTATTTACTTGTTCAGGTTAGATCTCTGATTGTTGTTAACTAGTTTGTGATATTTATTACTTATGGACAGTTTTCGTGACATGCATGTCATTTTCACGAGTTGGCACATCCAGTGTAGATAAATATGTTAGAAATGTTAATTTGTTTTTTTACTGATTATGTAAACATTGCGATTTTCTTAGTAAATGGCGGATTGAATTTTGACCATTAGCCAAACTGTCGATGATCGTGCCATCACAATGGGCTATTCAGAACAGTTTTAACCCCTCTGTTATGTACTCACACTATGGATTAATCTTCGCTTCTATTTCGTCCATTTGTAGACTCAGCCTGTTGCTGATCGAAGGCAAGGGTGCTCAATGTCTGAAGCTTTGGTTCTGCCACGCCCCCCTATTGATTGCATTGTACGTATTTTACCTTCACAAGGCCCAGTCGTTTTCCTGTTGGATGCACAGAACACGCATGACGGTCATCATTGTCAACATCGTAGTAATGTCAGTGGTTTCACTCATGCTTAATTGCCATACACTGGTGAGGAAAAGCGGCAGCCCTAGTTAGCAAACAAAAAGAGGAAAAAGGATTACTAAATATAAATGTTTATTAGCTATATGTCAAGCACACATTAAATAAAGTCGAACAGACTGAAGGCCTGGAATATAGGACTCAGCTGTTATACGGTTGCAGCGTACAAACTGGAACGAAAAGGAATTAACATATATGGAGATGTGTGGTAAAAATGTAATTAAAAATATGCTGATCACATTCTTCACTATTTTTTAGGATCACGATAATGGCAAGATAGAAGGAAACAAACCTTGATAAACTTCACGATTTCTGGAATTGTTTAGACGAATTCTGCTGTTTCACCATTAACGATGATGGATTTTGATTACCAAAGTTATTTTGAAACAGGCTGTGTGTATTAGTAGGACAGGTTTCATTAATCGCGGGGTTGCCTGTCACGTAGTCTGCAGTCGACCGAATATTTGAGCTGCACTCTGTTTCCACATGGAAGATTGGCACGTTAACTGGTGTGCGTAGTACTTACTGCTTTAGGACAAGTTGGTGAACAAAGACCGTTACCTCGCCCTTCTTTTAGTCTGGCGTGGACTTTTTCTGAGTTGCATTCCATAAGTTCGACTTCATCTATTATTGGGTCCTATTTCGATGAAGGGACGTTACTTTGCATAAAGACTGGCTCAGAAACAGTTGTCCAGCTTGTTAAGGAGATGCCTGAGGTCGGTTGTCGATTATATGGAGAAAAATTTCATGTGGATTAGTGTTTGTTGCGGTACGTAAACGAAAACATAAACTGAAGGGTGTCGTTGTTTGAAATGGACCGGGACTTGGCAGATAGACTGCTGGAGGGTACCTATCAATCATTCCACCAGGCCGTCCCATTAAGCTTGCGTGCCGCCATTCTAGCAATCCCTGCTCCGTACACATCGTGCTTTAATTTCTTTGACACTAAAGGGGACCGGAATGGATGTAGGATGGCATGACAAACAAAAATGGGCAGAAATGACCAATGGTAGTTAATACTCTCATTTCCTGGCAGGCAGATGCACACAGAAACCGTGACTATTCACCCATCTCTAAGTGATGGATATTCGGGCTTCCCGGTTGCTTACCAGAGCATAAGAACATGAACTATCGCTGATCGTTTCCGGTATTTTTTTTCTGTTTAGCATGCGTTATATTCATTCGGATTACGGACCATCTTTCATGTCAGAGAAACTACAGCACTTCGTGCACAAAATAGTCTGGTAGAATAGCAGTATATAGTCGTCAGTCGGATCGTGAGCAAATATTTGCTTCGGAGAATCGAAGGTGAGGGTCCTTTAGAATCAAAAATCGATAGTTCAAAGACCTGATTTCGGGCGAGTACTTTGAAAAACGTCTGTTTTGGCTCCACGAAAACTACAAGACTACGTTGGTCTCTTTCACACCGACCGCTGGGAACGGCAGTTTTTTGGAGCGCATAAAGGGAACAAGTCAAACAACTTTTGTATGACAAGGGCATCGTTTGATTGATGTTACAGTAGTGACGCGGTATATCTGCGGAGTAATGCGTCGGCAGTCTCATTGTCCTCGCCGCAGCAGTAGATCACATCAAAACCGTAGCAAGCCAGTTTAATCCGCCAGGTCAAGATCTTGACTGTTTATTTTTCTGTGGTGGTTCATGTCATGCGTAAGGGCGACGCATCTCTGATCACTGACGAAGTGAAATGATGGTGCCGTTTTCTGACGCTCTTTACAATCGCTCAAGCTTCTTTTACCACCGATGAATGATATCGCTAACTGAATGTTGGTTCTTGTTTACTACTGGCCTTAGGATTTTCCACATAGCTCTGATCCTCGCTTCAAACAGTAATATTGTTTAAGTAAGCAAAGTTAGCTCAGGAGATCTGATAATCTGGTCGACAACTCTATGGAAGCCCCATACATTTTTAGTCACCAACGAAATTACGTCAAAGGTTAAAAAGGTTACCACGCACTTTGAATGCATCAAAGACTAGCCTCACCTCTGATTGGTACTTGGTGCAGCGATTCTTCAAGTCAGTTGATCTCGTCAATGATTCCATCAATTTCGGAAGTTAGTACATATCCAAGAAGGCGTGTTGGCTCACAGTTTGACTGAAAACAACAACTGTCCCAACTTTGCGTCGTTTGTTAGTTTTAGCTAAGATTTGACACGGCACCTGAATTTGAAGGGCTCAGTCGTGCGTTCCGTCAAGAGGTCCTAGTTTTCCAACATAATAAGTTTGATGAGAGGTTGGCGAAAATGGGTGGTAGGTGGGTGTGTGCAGTTACGAAGCGTTGCAATGAAGTCGATTCGTTGTTGCCTTCAAATGAGTGCAAAACATCGTGCCCTACTATTACGCCAACAGACGGACTGAGTTTAAACTGTGCAGCTGGAATTTCGGAAACGTAACTCCACGTGGCAGTGATCGTAAATATGAGTTGTAGAAACCGTTGTTACAAGAGTGCGTGAGTATATCTCACCTTAAATTTTTGTTTTTGAATGATAGACCCAGACATAACTGTCGAGACTGCTAGTATCTGCTAGAACTCGTTAAGATATCCCACCAACAAACATTTGCACAACTGCATTTGATACATTATGGAGTGGCAACTACAATAACTAAAGAGCCAGTGGTTCGTGTAAATTTGGTACTCGGCGTTGGTCGGCAGAGTTTCTGATAATATCCGTTTTCACCTCAGTTTTCATCGCGCGCCTTTGGCAAAACACTTGAAGCGAGGGTGTTTGACATAACGACAGAATTAGCACTGTTCGTTCGCTGTTACAGGCATTTCTGATCCACACAGCGGGGGCTAAAAGTGTTTCGAAGGTTTGAATTAGAAGCTTACACAGAGTGCCAAAATTAAGTCGCTGATGATAAACCATCTTCGAGTATAGAGCCTTTTCATAGGCGGTATCAAAATCGGATTACTTGTTTTCTAGCTGGGGTTTCGAATAATATCAGATCAAATTTGACTACTGGGTGTGTAATGTGTTGCATCATTTTGGTTTTGTTCAGCTGAAACTGTCTGGAAAGCCAGCGATTTACCAGCCTGAAGGAATTGGTCTTGCCTTTGCTTGTATGGTGACCTTATCTGTGAAGCAAAGACCTCTTGCGTAAGCTTCCCATAATGTTTTCCGGGGGTATTAAGTGCATCTCAACCACAGTCGTACGCAGCAGATACAATGTGGTTGACGAGGACATGAGGTATATCTGAATGCAGTGCCAAGGATTTCTTGGCGTGAGCATAGAATGTGCGATTCCAATAATTCGAAATTTTCGAGGCCAGTGCCGAAGCGTTTGAGAATTAAGATCCTAGTCATTACAAAGCGAATAAATCTTTATGCACTCAGTGGGTTTGAACGACGCTGTAGAAGAAGATTAAAAGGCTGAAAGCACGGATCGTGGGTTTTATTTATTTTCTGGTTGCAGCGGAGGCTGAGAGAATGGAGATGTAGAGGTTTACGATGTAAGCAGTAAATTGACGCATATCCTATGCAAATACAGAAACACTCTATCAGTGGATTTGTACCTCGCAAGCAAACAACCGAGCTGTAGTTGAACGTAGTCTATCGCCATGCAGCTTTCACTGCTTTCGTCATTAGTTACACTTACTTCCTAGACAACTGAGCCAAACAATGACAACATTTACGCCACGTCACTAGTGAAAAGTTTTGGGTGTGGGAAACGGCTAGCTGACATCCTTAGTAAGTATACTAATCAACTAAGTATGTGCCTACTTAAAGACAGAGCGAACGTGCTCGCTTGGCACTCCAACAAATATTCACCTTCTAGTCCCATCGTAGCTTGCTTGCTGGTGCCGCTTAATGTGCGCAACTGAACGTTGAAGTTGTTGGTCAGATGTTCGAAGACAGTTTACTTCTCTTACTCAGAGTGGCCAAGTTTTGTAGTCATAAAGTAGCAGGGCTCTTACAGGCGCCATACATACGTTACCTTCACGCTTCATACAGATGCCACTCTGTTGCCAGAGGTGTCTCAGACGGGAAAATACCGCCCTGGCCTCGGAAAATAAGTTTCTATTACATTTTCTACACTTTCGCAGCTGCAAAAGCTGGTTATTTGGAAACTGACCAAGTCGGTGATGAGGGATGTGTATCATGTCAGCCTGGAATTCAAGTTCAGCAGTTAACCTCGAAGGTCCCAGCGGCTAATGTACTCGAGTCACAGGCCATCAAGGCAACAAGTACTACGGTGCACAGCGACTCTCGCGATAAACAAACACTGGATCTTAGAAAGGTATTTAGAGCCATTAGGTGTCAGGAATATTCCGCATGGCAATTCGTATAAGTTGAAGAAGGTTAATGGTAACCTGATCGGCGTGGGGCTTGGAAAACCGGGAAACGTAGGGAAATGGAAATCGCTTCTGTCCTATGGAATAACGGCAGACTAAGTAAGTTTATCTGTTACAATGGCTCGAGGCGTCGAAGATGCACTGGGCATCTTTGATGGATGAGATTCGTCCGAAAGGCGCAGTTCAACTGGTCATCCGCACCATTGACCACGCCTTTGAGCCCTACCTATGCTCGTTGGTCTGTTGACCTTTCTCTGCCCACAGAAACAGAATTCTCTCTCGAGGTCAGGTCTCTGAAACGTCACGTGGCACCCGACCCAGACGAATTCCCTGTCGCTCCTTTTGTAGATAGAAGTCCAACCTTGGTTAAGGAGCTCCACATACTCTGGATTAATGGAGTCGTTCCAAATGACTGAGGTTTGGCTAACGTCGTCTCCATTTTCAAAAAAGCTCACGGTGGAACGCTGAGCGGCAGAATAATCACTCCAACACACTCATTTGTTTGATAACGGAACCTAATGTGGATTTGAAACTTCACTACTCAGTGTGTGCCCCCTTTTTTATATATATATATATAATATATATATATATATATAATATATATATACATAATTCATGCAAATGCCGGGCGTCTTGAAATAGTGCACCCGGATTCCAAAACGATGGGCTTGCCAAAAAAACAGGCCTTCTAGACGAGCGGGGTTGGCGAATAGCTCCACGCACCGCTATAACCAAAGCAGACCAGATTGTACACGCATTTGCTGTCAAGTTGCTCAGCTCCATCGTCCCATTGTTTTTGGCTTTCACGGTCTATGCTCGGTAACACCCGGCTTTTGGCAAACGTGTTTGTAAACGTTCCAGCATTTGAATGGCGGCGCTGAGCTGGTAACTAGCAAACATCAGTATTTGCAAATAAGCAAAGTAATGGTGGTATACTTCCCTAACGGATTGTGCCATCACGATACATTTTTCACCAAATGACGGGTAATAAAAAGCCGCATTCATGGACAACACAGATTTACAAAGTGATGGAAGATTGACCGAGAACTTGCAATTTCCCCGTAGAATCTGAGAAACAATGCTGTGTTTTCAGATTTACCACACCACTTGTGGACTCTGACGTGACTTTCGACCGGTACGCTCATGTATCGACGTGTTATCCTAATTCCTGACCCAAAATTTTATGATACGAATGTTTTGTGCCTACACAAACCAAACGGCCTTCGGATCACGGATATATTTGTAGGATGATGCAGGTTCCAAGAGAACGAAACACCTCAGCGTGGACAACATTTTTGAACTGGCTGTCCACCAGGATCTGGACAACGCAACAATTTGCCTTGAGCATGACACCCATATTTAGATAAAATGGTCAAATAAGGCATGTTTCAAATAATGGCTTGACAAGAGATGGAACATTACGGCTAACTAACAATGCCGCAGATCTTTTTCATGCTTTCGACTCATTGATCGACCTAGACTCTTAGAGTTGCCTGTCAGACAGATATTTGAGTACGGCGTTGTTACTTTATTTCCATGCTTCATTTCGGGTTGGCACTTACGGCGAAGTGTCTGTCAGTTTTGGCGCCAAGATTAATGTATGTCTAGGGCATCCTCTGTCGCCTTCTCTGCCTAATTGTGTCATGGCGGTAATAATGGATACCGTATACTATATGCGGGGCAGTGAAAGCCATAAGGAAGCTGTCTCGTTGATGACGCCTTACTTTCACTCACAGCTCGGTTGTTTGTTTGCAAGGTGTAGGCGCCTCGATGTTGTATGTTTGAATACAGACGTAGCTATTTTTAGTAGTTAGGTCCATTTCCCTTCCCCTCCTCTGTTTTCTTCTTCCTTCCTGTATAAGTTTTTTTCTTTGTTCTTCGTGGTTGTGTGGCAGTCAAGCATCAGTGTGAACCACTGATGTATTGCTGTCTATGGTGATGGTGATGATATGATGTATACTACATTTTCACCATGATGTCGAGGGCCTTCTATTTGAGAGATGACCGATTATTTGTTAATTTTCAAATATCACAGACAGTGAGTTGCATTATCTGGCGCCCTGTCGAATTAACCAGAACGCGCCTCACGGCCTTAAACTGCTTCTGCAAGGTCGTTGTGGCGACGTAGATTTAATGTTGGACAATGAGGCTGTTGGCCTGCTCGTATAATTAGGTAATTTCACCGGCAGTGAAGAAAATGTAGCAGAAACTCGTTTTCCTAAGCCGGGGTGGTACTTTCCCGTCTGAGACACCTCTGGCAACAGAGTGGCATCTGTATGAAGCTTGAAGGTCACGTTTGTATGGCGCCTGTAAGAGCCCTGCTACTTTATGGCTACAAAACTTGGCTACTCTAAGTAAGAGAAGTAAACCGTCTCCGAATATCTGATCATCAACTTCAACATTCAGTTGCGCACATTAAGCGGCACCAGCGTGGTGTGATCCGAATATATATCCGATCGGTCAGTGTGCTTGACTTCACCAGTGCAAGGAAATTCATCAATGAGGTTGTTTGTAAGGTGTGTGAGCCTCACTTTAGTATGTTGGGCAGTTGTGTCATTTGGTTGTTCATTCTTGACTCTTCAGTGTTGTATGCAGCTCTGACGGCACATTTTGGTTCATTTTAGAGGGAAGTGGTTACATCCTGAGCCTCGTATGTCAGTCACTTGTACGGGTTTGCTGGTCACTGCTTCTGATATTGATCGTTTCGACGTTTCTCTAACTTATCTGAGAATAAATCGTGCGGTGGTGACTTGTGTGAAAGTGTTTGATGAATAAAAGCTGATTCTTCGTCGATTGCCTCGAGTTAGCAAGTTCTGCGTATCCTACTGAAGAGTTCAAACAAACCCACTTTCGAGCTATGTTGGTGCGAAACTCCTAAAGTCTTTTGTCCCGCTCAAATGGGCTTTCTGTGTACTTTCGCAATCGATTCATCGTCATTGACGTACACTTCCACATCTAGATGGGAGAACTTATTCTCTTGAACTGGTGGGTAAAGTTTTCATGTGAAGACCGTTGTATTACTCACAGAGCTGGTTAGCATGTTGCCGTGAGTCATGCCTGAAATTTATGTCAGTGCATTGTTCAGGGAGCTCTGTGGAGTGGATGGCTGTTTCTTGTCTTTCTATGTGCGCAATAAAACTGCCACCGAGCACAGGCCCCATCGGACCTTCCATCGCGGTAAAAGTTATCCTTGGATAAAAATTGAATATTCACAATACACCCTTACGGAAGCTTGTAAATTTTAAGTAAGGGTAATATAAGGGAGATATTATGCTGCGCAACTCAGTTCTGGATTAAGGGGACGCTTGTAAGTAGTGATTTTGTATCATAAGATACCACTATCTCTCAGGTAGTCAGTAAATGAAAACGTGTTTCAAGCCGCTTTGAACAATCTTTCTGCGCAGTGGTTCCAATAACCGGACAAGCCATTGAGCCAGTTTATGACGCGACGATAATGCCGGTTCCTGAGGTGTGCCAGATTTGTTCGTTTTTCAATAAGCTATACATTTTGGTTATTGGGATCCCATAAGTGAGTCCACAGTAGGTTTTCTTATCAATCATGTCGCTCCTTCTTAACTTCTGGTAACAGTCGGTGATTTCCTGTTCGGCAGCTGTAATGAAATCTTTCTGCTCAGTGTACAGGTGGAATTTGGAGCGATCTGTCAGAAATTTCGACGTTTTATTGTTGTAGTCAATTTTATTCGGTATGACCACCGGCGGTAAGATTATACTATTCCAATTCCTGCTTAAGTGCCTATTGAATGGCGTACGTGGATGTTGATAGTTCGGGTTGAGTGGCTTAGTCTTGAATCATCTAACTGTGTCGTACTATGTGCACTCTGATATTTTCAGTCATTCATATAAAAGTTCCAACTGTGCCTCGCAGTGAATATCAGAAATACCGGATAGTGAAATGCTAGATCTAAGATCTATCTAAAGTGCCTCCATTTATTATTATTATTATTATTATTATTATTATTATTATTTGAAGGCACTGATAAGGGATAAATTACCAGTCATGTTTTATTTCTTCAAGTTATTATTATCCTTATTTCACTCTCATTTGTGATATTTACATGAACCTACTTAACTTCCTATCTTAACGGTGTATAAACCCTGTCTTGCAAATTTCTCTTAGTAATGAGTGTGCCATTGTTGTATCGATATTGTCTGCGTTGGTAGTTCCTTACTCGACCTGTCTAGAGCTTGAAATTTTAGGTTCGAACAGCAACTAGTTTCCTTGTGACTCTGTGTACTATCCATAGTGCAGACAACGACTCGTTCTTATTTCAGATGTATTTAATGCAATGTCTGACTGAAAGAATGCCTTGTGTAGAAACCTATTTTACTCACCTTTGTTGGTCGTTGACCTGTGGCGTTGTAATATTCCCGGCACCCTTGTTAGTAATCATTTGATGGGCGATACCCTTCTTTAACCTCTATACAAGTACGATTACTGGTATGTGTGTTGAGGGTGCTGTCAAGACCGCATTAGGACTGGAACCGTTTTTTAGTGAAATGTCTTGCACAAATATCTATTTTATCTCCTCGGACTCCCATGTTGCTTTTTTCCGTAGGAGTGACTCTGTCTACATGATAATCACCTTCTACTTTTGCTCAGTATGTGTTCATGATGCCCAGGTCGCTGAACAAAGTCAAGATGGGGTATTCTGGTGGTAACCATCAACTGCAATATCTTTTCTGCTTACTCGACACGTTTTGAGATGCTTCCACTGTTACTTCCTTACTTACTTATCGTTTGTAGATGCAAACCTGTTTGTAGTGTGTATCTGTGTCCACTCCGTCATTTCGACGCAGCCACATCATCTTTCGTTTTGGAGAAATTGTGCATAACATTCAGTCCTGTTATTCTGATAATTAGGTTTTAACCGCAATATGGCTCATTGCGATGCCTCATTCAGGTCGTCATCATCGTTATTGCCCAGACGTATTTTCGACTATGCAGATGTGTTTCCTATTTGAATACACCGTTATATGATTCTCTTTTACAGTGGTCGCAGAATCCCGAGGGCCTGGCAATTAGGGACGTGGCTCTAGAATCACAGTTTGCGAGGCGTTTGCGTCCCCACCAAAGAGAGGGAATTATTTTCCTGTACGAATGTGTCATGGGTTTTCGTTCCCACCGGTTATCTGGGCGGGCCTCTTGTTCATTATCTGCCTATGATTTCGATTCTCCAACCGGCAACCCTGTTTACGGATGTATTTTAGCGTAAGTACGATTACTTCTTTCAAGTGGAATCTTATCCTTCAGTTGACACTAGAGCTAGAGGTGATCTTGTTTTTTTCCCGGTTTATAGAACACATGTCGCCATTGTAGCTTTATGCTATTTTGTAAACATTCGGCATTAGGAGGACAGTTAACTTGACTTTTGAACGCACAACTAATTGAATTTTGCCATTATGGATCATACTATGTTCACTCGAACTGAACAAATGTTTTTTTGTCTAGTTTAATAGAAAACGCCTAAGAGTGCTCAATCGCATTCTCTTGAGTAGAGAGTGCCGCCCAACACATAAACAGATTTCTCTGCATCTGTTACTGCTTACCATAAGAGAGTATAAGCGTACACAATTTCAGTGCGCAATGTACAAACGTGAGTCAGTGTTTATTAGCAGTTTGGTTCCTGTCGGCCGCGCAAACGTCAAAAATTCCTTTTGTAGACACAACACCAATTTGGAGTATCTAGTTATTTGTACCCCTCTATACCCTAACGAGTTTCTGTTTCCCATTGCGAGCAAAACGTGAAGGTCTATCAGGTCAGTTGGCTTTTTTGCCATCAGGTAATGGATATTCCACGAGGATTACGCTGACTTTTTCTTGGCGTTCGCTTCCATACTGCCTGCCGGTTTTATGATCGTTCGTGGAACCGATCTTGCTAGAGGCTTGACTACTGTTTCAGGTTGGCACTAATTTCTGCTGATGCAATGTGCTCGGCATCCTCGCTTGCATTCAGATATTACACTCGGTCTGTTGTCTTGCGGAAACACGGCTCCGGGATTATAGTTCAATGCACTTCTTCAAGCTCAACCAGCCGCTCCATCATGTGCGTACAATGTACGCTTGTCTGGGGACCCTGCGGCTTAAGCCACTGGTCAGGCCGATGTTGGAATCGCTCTAGGCGCATACGCAGAAAAGGTTCCACTTAACTAGATACCCGTCAACAGCCGACTTTGCGTTGTTAAACCCAAAGGTACGGTTAGAACATCGAAAGGCAGCCATCACAAACACTGATTTAAGTCGCGGCATATGTTCGTACAGTTTATAGTCCAGAGACAGTCAAAGATGATTTTTATCACCAGCTCACTAACCTTCTACACATCGCGCGGCCTACAGATATTGTTGTAATAGCTGGAGACTTGAACTCCGAAGTAGAGGGGCTAAGCGGTGATGAGCGTGACTTAGTAGGGGCGCACTCTTATGATACTCGTCGAACAGACAGCGGTGAACGTCTGTTGCAGCTCTGTTCTGATAACGGTCTGTTCCTGGCGAGTACTAATTCTTGACGTTCTAGGAATCAATGCGCCACCTGGCGACCTCTATCGCTGAGTCAATCGTGAACACAGATTGACCACATTGGTGTCAGCTATCGATGGCTTGGCTGTTTCCAAGATTGCAAGTCAATCTGCGATATTCGTGTGAATTCCTCCAATACACTGGTGTGCGTCAATTTCGCTTTGCTTTTTGGTGGGAGACTACTTTGCCGTCAAATCCAATAGGAACACAGGCAGTTTACACTTACTAGTGTACGCTTGCCTCTAGTCTGAGTCCTCACTCACCAGACGACATTGAAGCACATCAGGTATATACGGCATACATTGCATAATTTCCGTACTTTCTCTTATGGTACTACTGCTCGTTCAGCTGGATGTCAATACGACCACTGGAACATTTTGACGCCCGCCAGAATATTCCATCCAACAGCGAATACAGTCTAGTCTGCCAAGCTATTCGCTTCGATTTCGTAAAGCAGCTAAGAGGGGATCACGAGGCCTGGTAGACACAACGCGCTATAGAGATAGAACAAAACGCTGCTACCGGGAACCCTGTAACGTTTTTAAATCTCATCCAACTGGTAGCAGGAAGTCAGGTGTTAGCGAGGTCGTCTGCGAATTCAATGGTGGGCCTATTTATAGCCTACAACGCCGCTTAGGACGCTGGGCTGACCATTTCCAACAGCACTTCTGCACCACTGATTACACCTTTGGGCCCTACCTGGGCTCATTGATCTGTTGACCGTTCTCCGCCCTCAGAAACAGAATTCTCTCTCGAGATCAAGTTTCCGAAACGTCATAAGGCACCCGACCCAGACGAATTCCCTCCCGCTTCTTTTGTAAATAGAAGTCCAACCTTAGTTAAGGAGCTCCACATGCTCTGGATCAGTGGAGTCGTTCCAAATAACTGAGGTTTGGCTAACGTCGTCTCCATTTTCAAAAAGACACGTATTTCGTTTGGAATTCTTCAGCGGATTAGCCTGATTCTTATTGCTTTTAGTTTGCTCTTAGCTACTGTACTGCGTAGATTAAGCGTAACGTGTGACGAACATGTATGTGGTGAAAAAGCTGAGTTTCGTCCTGACCCTGGCTGCATTGATCTCGTCTTCACACTTTGCAGATGTTTGAACTCCGCCATTCATCTAGAAGTCCAAAAGTTTTTGTTTTCGTGGACATCAAAGGGGCCTTCGATTTGGTTGACAGGGCTCCACTTTAGGGTTGTCTATCGACAAATGGTGTGACTGAAATGTTTGAGAACATCCTGAAAGCAATTTACTGTTGGACCTCGGACAAGGTTACGGCTTATGACAGCGTATCGCTCACCTTTAGCTTCTCAAATGAGGTGCGACAAGGTTATCATTCTTCCCCTTTCCTATTTATCTTTGCAGTAGACGAGATCTTAGAGTGTGCTGTGAAAACCTGCGAATATTATTATGTGGATTTGTTTCAAGGCAGTCGACTTCAAGACACAGAATATGCAGACGACATTTCCCTATTCCGCAAGGGCTTTCAAGGCGCTCATAATATCTTAGATAAATGGGAGGCTTCAGTTCGTCAGTTTGGATATGGCCTTTGCACCTAGTAAGCGCATGGTGCTGTTGCTAGATTGACATGACTGTGCCTGCCCTCACACTTGGTGATGGGCACTTGAAGTAGTCGAGAAGTTTATGTATCTTGGGAAGTGTGTCAGTGCCCTACGTGATTTCTGTTGAGATCACGAATTACATAACAAAGGCTCGGAGGGCGTTTGCCAAATTATACCATCTCTGGCATCGGCATCATCTCAATCTTTCTATTAAAGGCTGAAAGGGCGAGTAAGTAACGAGGAGGTTAGAAAGCAGGTGTTTGTCACTGATTGTCAAACGAGTTCTTTTGTTCTGTCTCTACATTTGCACAGACTTAGATGGTTACGTCATGTACCAAGGATGCCAGGTGCTCGTTTGCCACACGGAGCACTCTTTGCCGACGCTATGGTCGACTGGCGCAAGGTGGACAGACGATGACGTGGCGTAGAGAAATGAAGTTATTTGCCAAAGGGTTGGTCACTGTAGATCGGGATCGTCTCCCGGACTGGGGCCTTCGCGACTCATAGAGTCGGTGGCTTGAGACGTTAGGTGAGATGGCGGCTAACCGAGCTCAGTGGCGTGAATGTTGTCGTTGTTTGGCCGAGTTGTCTGTGAATTGAGTGTACTTGGTGACGCCGGGCGGTAAAAGCCGTAAAGAAGGCGTCTTGCTGATGACGCCTTACTTTCACTTACAGCTCAGTTGTTTGTTTGCAAGGTGTAGGCGTCTTGATGTTGTATGTTTGAATATAGATGTAGTTGTTTTTAGCAGTTAGGTCCCCTTCCCTTCTTTTTTTCTTCTCTCTTCCTACATAAGTTTTTTTTCCCTTCGTGGTTGTGTGGCAGTTAAGCAGCAGTGTGAACCACTGATGTATTGCTGTCTATGATGATGTTGATGAAACGCCGAGTGTATGACGCCGGCTGCGAAACCTGGTCGATTCGCGCGGAGGATGTTCATGAAGTATACGTTTTCTTCCATCGGTCTCTCCGAAGCATTAGCGGCGTGTAGTAGGAACACCGTATCAGCAATGACGAAGTTCACCGACATGTCTTCAAAACGAAAAATTTCTGTCTACCCTTGAGCATTTTGGTATCTTCTCACAAGCTTCGTTGGCTTGGCCACATCTTACGAATGTCCACCCACTGCCTGCTACATCATGCCCGGTTTGCAAGTGGTAGGTTGGGCTTGAAGCGGCATCGTGTTGTTCAGCGCATGACTTGCGTTTGGGGTATGAAGGTAGTCACTGTGAAGCTTGCTTCAGTGAGGCGCTCCCCTCTTCCCGGCTGGGATCCGAAGGACACTGAACATCTTTGGTTGAGGACTTTATGTGATATGGCGAAGCATAGAAGTCAGTGGTGCTTGTGTTGCGAGTTTCCATGTGCATCTTTTTAACTTTTTCCTTTTTATTTCTTTACTTTTTTGCCTCCCCTTCATCTCACGCCACCTTTTCCCTCTTTTGTCGCACGTTTGCCAACACTTGTAATTTTTTACGTGTTAAGTATATAAATATGTATTATTTGGGCTGGTGGACTGAGACGTCATTTGCTTTATTGAGTGTTTCAGCTGATTTTTTTGAACTCATCCGTTCACCAGTAGGATTCAGTTACATGTTCATGATGCACGTTTTCTAACAAACGGCTTTTTCTTCTTGCCCATTCTAATTTTGTTTCGCGTTTGAACGAAAATTTAGTACTTGTATTCATAATTGCGTGTTATTTCACTCGTTACCTTTTCGTAGTGATGAGATGGGTCTTGGGAAAACTGTGCAAGCGATTGCTTTGTTATGGTTGCTTCTCAAACAAGGTCCCTATGGAGGTCGTCCAGTAATTCGGCGATGCTTGATTGTGACCCCTGGATCACTCATGCAAGTAAGTGTTCATTATCCCTTATTTATTTCGTGTAAAATGTTATCGATTATTTCGTCTGTTGTTCGTGTCTCCATCCTGTTTCGTACGCCTCTGGGCTGACTGTATTAGTCTTAACCATTCCTACACATTCAAGTTAACATTTAAATAGTCCGTCTTGGAAACTCAGCATCCATGGTATGAAATGGAGGCCCTTGCTAAAAGTTGGAGAGCTGGCACTATTCAGGTCAGATATTATGAAGATGAGAAACCTAGTTATCACTGGACGTATCTCATTTGACGTCAAAAAATTCCGTTTTCCGCTTCTGCACCGCTAGGCCTCTGTTGCTGTGCGACATACCGGGCTTTATGTACATACCAGCTACCCAAATCTAAGCATGAATGTGTATTCCCCCAATTTCATTTTTTCTGACGGCCACATACATCTTTATTTACTTTATTTCGGCCCATCACGAACAACTTATCTTGAAGCTGTTACATTTTACAACAGAATCAATCAAGTTAGCGTGTTCTAAACCTCTGAGCAACCTAACTCAATCTGAAAAACGACGCGATGAACGTGTGAACAGAGAATGTGAGAGGGACAGTCGAATAATGTAATTGTATACAGTACTGTCTCGTCTGTCAATGTGGTCGTGCAACTGATTCTGCACAAGGCAGTTGATCTTTCTCAATATTTTTTAAAGGCTCGTGTCACTTGGAACTTTCTGCTGTTTATCCACACCAAGTTCGTTTGTATTTCATGTCACTCATAGAACTGGGTCAGCGAGATCTCCAAATGGCTTGGAAGAGAACGCCTACCTGTGTTTTGTGTTAACCAGGGTTCCTCAATCAAAGTGAGTTTTTATTTATAGTAAACGATGTGCATAAGTACCGTTCATTTGTGTACTTGGTCTTTGGTTTTACTTCCACCGGAAGTGTTGCCTAGGATTATCTAGTTGTTGTTGTAGAGCTTGCTTCATTAGGTTACTCATACAGCTTGCATCAGCGTTTGTTGTGTATAATTCCGTCTGAGCTTCGTTTGGTTGATCAACACTTATGAAAATGCACTTTGCAGTCGTCAACTTTTGCCAGTTGTGGTTTCACAGAGTGGTCTGGTTATGTACACAGTCGGAAATCCTTGTCCACCAGTTTTTTGCAGACCAACGGAACCGAACACCTTAGGAAACTCGTAAAGCTCCTCGTGTTGTCTGTAATGAGTAGAACCTTACGTCAACTCACTTTGCTTTCATCATCAGTTGTACGAAGTTTGCCAGTGAGTTGACAGCGAGCACTACGGATTTGGATCTTCTGGTCTTTTCTGTCTGAGTCGTCCATGGAAGTAGCAATTCCTTCATTCTTCTTTATCAGAATCGAAAGGACTGCGTCATTTTCATTTATTCAGCTCACCCGCTTTCGTCACAGGAAACTGATTATTCCGGGATTCATTACCATGAACTTCTGTTCGAAATGTCCCAATCTCTTCAGATTCATGAGTAAAAATGTCATCATCTTGTCTTTATTGTTACGTTCAGCATCGGCTCCGCAACTTAGATTATGCCCAGCTGGCCGTGCCCTGCATCAACCTGCTTGTAAATGGTGGTCGTCTAATAATTATTTAATTAATCAATCCCTTTTGAGGTAAAAGATGGCTTGACGAACGGTCTGTTTTCGGTTATTCATCTTCGGACCAGTTACTCACCATTTTATGCTCTCGTGGTTGTCAAGCGAGCCAAATTAAGAACAATTTGTCACATAATTACGTCAGACGGTTCTGAAAGGAGGGGGGCAACTAGGTGACTAAATTGACCCACGGAGGCGTCAAGTTGATAAGGGGGGCCATGGTGACCGTAGGACCTCGACAACTTTCCCTAACCCCACAACTGCGGATTGCGCAACCGTATTCTAATCACTTTGACAGTGGCCAGAATACAACATTCGAATTTGTTGGATTGATGACTAGACCAACGATAACTGGGCTGGAAGGCCACTTGCCGTGCAACTTGATGTTCTGAGTCAACGAGGTGCACCAGAATTGCACTCGAAATGAGCTTCACCTCACCCTTAATCAGCAGTCGTTCACAAGAGTGTATTTGAAATGTGCAGAATTCGTTTCGAGTGACAGATTTACTCTCACAACTGACCATCAAAGTTTTTACGCTGAAGCTGTTTCTTAGTCGTGGTATGATTTGTGTTTTAATTACCAACGTATATACTCTGACGGGTTATCTTTGATTAAAGTTCAGAAGATTTCAGCCCAAACGCATGCGCATAAGAATCTTTTTTGTCGTTTTTAATGTCCTTAATGGACGACCATACGATTATTCCAGCATAATTTCAAATAAAATAACAGTGTTAGTCTCGAGATGCACCTTATAATTTCAACGGTTTAAAATCGTCAGTATTTAGATCTACCGCGTTTTGGAATCGACTGAAGTAACCATAAATGAAAATAGAAAACTGTTGATGGTATACCACTACTGACAGGTGAACAACAGTCGAAGTGACGTCAATCCATCTATCAAAAGTTGTATATGTCTTTCTCTTGTTCAGTTGATGGCATTATGAACAAGGGTTGAAATGCAGCGAAAAAGTGTAGTTCGTACCGGTTTCTTGTTCATACATTTTGCCGAAATTACTTTCTTTATACATGTTTCCTCTAACAATAATTGTTAATAAACCGGAAGTTTCGAAAAAATGGAAACGTTTGTATGTGGGTATTTTCTGAAGTTTACGTTGCACTAATAAAAAGTGAGCACTAAGGTTTTATTTATTACTTTATTTTTAAAAGAGATTCAACTGAAAAAAATGCAAATTTTTCGCACTTGGGTCGTTGTTAACTTATTAAATTTGCCAAACTGCTTACCAGTAGTACTTTATTTCCATCTTGTGCATTTCAATTTATGAAGTTATATGTATCAATAGTAACCACTGATGTATTGCTGTCCATGATGATGATTATGATCAAGGTTATATAATGCTAATATATATATATATATATAATGCTAAGGTCGCGAAGTTGATCAACAAGACTGTGTTCTGCAGTACCTCCTGATGCTCATCCTCAAATTGACACTTCATGACCGATTTTGCCCGTGTTTGCACACGTCTGGTAAAGGTAATCAGAATGAAAGATCGAACCGGCTATCGTTTCCAGTGCAACTAAAAGCCACACAAAGCGGAACCTAATAAGTTCTGCTAGTCATTAGTGGATGAAAAAATTCCTCATTGGTTACTTTGTTGTCCTAACAAGTGGCATCGCAACTCAGTCATTTATTCCGCAAACCTAACATTGAAATTTGTTTTAAGTTTCTTTAGGCAGTATCTTTCAACAATAACTCTTTAAATTCACTAATTTGCATCCATGAACTGTACGCTAGATGATCTTGGAGGTCACTCAATGTGTCGTTAGTTTCCAATCAGTTGGTGTATGTATGTAGTACTTGGAAGTAGGGACTTCGAATAGTCCTAGAAATCGTATTAGGATTGAAACCTCCCACGCAAGTAATAAGGAGAAGACTTCGTACTGGTTGCAGTAAGCAGCTCATATTCATGATACAAGAAGCCGAATTTATAGATGTACAACAGTATTAAAGAAATCATAGTCACCCATCGGCTGATCGTGCTGACGTACAGATTCACAAACTGTGGGCTGATTGGTGCAATACAGAACAAAGAAATTAGCCAATAACAGAATGCGTAACGTCGAAACTGTTTGTCCAATTCTGTTGTAGTATCTTTAACGTGACGTTTGGATTAGCCCCCTGTTAGATCTTCGATTGTGTCAGGGTTTGGATAGGCGGTGAATCGAGTAGATCTTCACCACAGTGGATTCCCTATTTAGCCAAGCGCGAGCGTGCCTTCATTTTACCGTCACACGTGCGTGAACGGGGACAGTTAGCTCCGGCGGTCCTGGAACTTGAACACTAAGCTACCTCGTTATATACTGTATAGCAAAATTGACATTTCAGATGGTCCGTATGCATTTAGAATCAGCCATCAATCATCTCAGCAACTGTGGATCGGCAGCCAACAACTCATCTTTCATTGGCTAAAAGCGCTAAGTTGAGGTAAGTCTGCCAACTTTGGTACGTTAGAAAAGGTGAATTCGAAAATTGATCTTAATTCGTTTTATCCAGCTGTGCACCTTATAACTCATGAGGCCTTCCAAGTTGCACAAAAGTTTGTGGACGGCAATCATTATGGGGTTTCATTCACGCGCACTTTATATGGTTCTGATAATTTACAACACGGAATTGTTATAGTAAGCCGTTTGTCCCTTTCTTTTGCAGGAAGGGCAATGTGACCGAGAAACTTCAGACTAGCCCATCAGATATGATGTAACTTCAGTGTTGAAGTGAGATAGCTCTAAAATTTTCAACCTAGTTCACCATATTTGACACCACGATTCTAGCTAAACGTCGAAAATCGACTGTGACATAATCGTATGTGATTTGGAGATCCGCTACATTTCGAGTGTACACTATGGATTGGTTCAGTTCGCTTAAAAGATGAAACTGTTTTTAATAAAGCAGTCAAAAACGTAAATGCGCATGATTTAAGGCCTGGTAAATTTTTCTGCATATTATGAAGTGCGTACTACAGAACAGGAGATTATAAAGCGGAGAAGAGGGATCAGATGTGAAACGAAACATATAAGGAAAACATATGGCGGGTCTATTCGCCAATCAGTCAATAGCATCATCACCATGGGAGTGTTAACCTAACAAAAGGGTCTTTCTGCGCACACGGAAGTGGACACCAACGCCTCAGAGCAACTGCCTCAGCATATCATAACAACCGGGGCTTATCAGTTGCGTAAACAACTGTGGATGCCTGCGTGGGACCCATCTGGTGATGGCTCTCCAGGAGATGACGAACGATCGCTGATGCCGGTAGTTTGTGTGGCGGTTGCTGGGTCCACACATGGGTATCAGTTTGCATTTGCGCCACATGTTTCTTCACCCATACTGGGATGTGTTCCGAGGTCCTAAACTTCAGTTGCCGTTCAGTCATGCCAGTGTTGTCTATCTGGCAACTACATGACAATCGGTAAATCATATGGGAGCTGGCGAACGTAGGTATCTGAGGTTTTAGAGGTGCAATTGGCATCCATTTTGTGGTGTAGGTTAACATAACCTCTGAGGCATTATACGTCCGTAATACAGCGGCCTTCAGTCGGTGTTGTGGCGACGTACTGACATCTTCCTCTCTGAACGACAGTTCCAGAAAGGCTCTCATCTTTGGCATCACATCACCGTTTGCTCGTGCGGTTTTTCCTTAGATTACTCGGGGATCAGTGATTGCGATTACCCGTTCTCCAAGAGAATATGATTAATTAGCTGCAGTTAACTCTGGATTGTGTCCTGAGTGCAAATCTTTCTGGCTATATTGAATAAAGTTTTGATAAGGCCTGTTTTACAATGTCTGGGTATGAAGCTGTTAAAGTGTTATTATTGACCATTCCAACTGAATTAAAGTAGTCGGTTTTTGCGAACATTTTAAGAAGTTCCATTATAAGGGTTGCTAAATTTGAAAAGTCTAAGTGTACTTGTCATCTGCTCTTATGAGGTGTGAATTAGAACACTATGTAAATTCCGCATTCAACTCAGTAGGTTCATCGCCACTGGCCTCCCAATGAACTATCCTAAGGTTTGCTATAGTGTTGCTTGTTGGCACTGAGCATGAGACGTCGTAACAAACTGTGAACGCAAGATCGAGTGACAGAGTCAACTGACCACCGTTCGCCTTGTTTGTTATAACAGTCCGTGCTTCGTTGGTTCTGCCTATGGGGTATTTAAAACGTTTGGTCACTTTCCTAGGTATTTTCCTAACACGTTTACTTACCGTATGGTGTATTGTATCGGTTCCTATTCTTTCTTCCTTCAGAGCTACCTTACACGAAACGGCATTTCGGCACCACCGGTCATAATCATGTCGTATGAAATGTTTCTGCAAAATTCTCATGATGTCTACAATATACCATATTTAGATATGGTTATCTGCGATGAAGGCCATCGACTGAAAAACGCCACAGTCCACACATCTATGGTGAGTTATTGTGAACGCCTGTAATTACTTCAGGGTTTTTCACCGAAGGGTTGTTGCAAACGACTGTCAAACTGTTGTTTTCATGTGTTACGCTTTAACTTATTCTCGCCACTTCATTGCTCGTTAAGAATACTGTCTTAGTAAACGTTTCTAAATTAAGAAACAGCAGGTTTTTCAGGTATAACCTTTCTGTCTAAAAAGTGGGGTTTCTAGCACTTGCGGTTCGCTATTTGGTCATCTCTCCATTGACATTACTGAAGGCTCTCCACTCTTTCTTTTGTACTTTACACGAGCTCACCCGTCAAAACTGAAGTCTTTTACTCCCTGTATCGGTGAATACCTGTCTCAGCTGAACGGGCTTTGATGGTGCAACCTAACCAACCCCAGCTGTTTGCCACGCATGATCTGGTGCTGGCAATAGCTGAAGTACTGCTCGGACTTGTCGATGTCAAAGTGCTTTGATGTTCAACACACATGTGACGTCGCATTCTTTCTTCACAAGATCCACTGGAAGTTGTCCACCGTGTGGAACAGACGGTTTTATACCACGTTCTCATAGAACTCACCATGTTTCTGCGACCTACTGGTTCATTTCTTCTGTGCATCCAAGTGGCATCCAATATACACTGGTCTGATGCGATCACCACATATTTGTTACGCTCGGGTACGACGATCTTGTTTGTGAAATTCAGCCAGAAACATTTTGGTCCTCACTACTTTGAAAATGTCAGACACAGTGCCATATAGCATACTATGATGGAAGACCACGTCGAAAATGCGAATTTTTTAACACTCAGCGGAATATCTCGACGCGGTAATGAAGTATGACCAAATCCCAAAGCGAATGGATTGCAGACAAAACGGGTTATCGGACGAGCCATCGCTCAACAAAATCGGATCAGCGGGCAGGAAGTGGTTAGCAAAAATCTACGACAGAAAGTGTTGGCCAGACGTACAGACCTAAACACTTTTGTGCGCACGACGTTTGAAAGGAAACCTCACTGCGTTATGGACTTAGATTCTGACTCATAAACCCGAAAGCACGAGTGACGTAGGTACGTGCAAACTGGACGATAAAAATCTTGCTTTATCTAGCAACTTCTCGCTACATTGCGATGGTCACCATTTCCCGTACTTCGTCATTGTCAGTGCAACGCGACATGGGCACCTGGCACACAGTCCGATCCAATGGCTCACAACTCTCGATGGCAGTACATCAGTGGTTGATATTGATGCTTACCTACCATTCAGTCATGGGAGAGGAACAGACAACCAGCCTTGGTTTCGAACTCTAAAAGAAAAGGAAGGAATCGGATCGAATGCACAAAGACTATGTCTAAACTCGAACGCAACTTCAAGTTACACATACCCTACAAACAAACAATCTAATTACAGGTGAAAGTAAGGCTACATCGATGAGACAGCTTCCTTTCGACCTTCATTGCCTCGCTTCATTGATTGCATTCAATTCACTGGCAGCTCAGCCAAACAGCGGTACCATTTATGCCATTGAACGTAGTTAGATGCCATCTCCTCTGACATACCTAGCTGCCATTTTTGTTGGTTACGAGGAACCCAGCCCGGCAGGCGAACTGGACCCACTGTGATCGATACATCTTTTCCATTCCTCTATGATAAGTCTTCGTTTTTCGGCTCCGAACATCAAGCCAGTCGTCTGCGGCATCTGCAATGGGTGCTCGACGTGGGAGGCGATTGGTTAATATCCTCAGAATACCGCACAACAACTTTGATATGTGCATCATTAAAGACCGGGTGAATGCAATCGCTTGACCCAAACAATCGACTCCTAACCTCAAGATTACTCATATCTTGTTGTCACACAATGCACGTATATGGTCGAATATTCAAAGGCACTCATGCATCACAACCATTGAGTGGCGCTGTTCTCACAGTCGTCCTTAATCCTAAGCGTATGTTCTATTCTGTGACATGCGGTAGTGGTCAGTTGGTCTTCTATACCTGAGAAGTTGAACAGGAGTCAGTATTTGCTATCCTCAGCTTATTTTTTGATTGATTCTGGCTTATCATTGCTTGTTGCGAACTTAGGTTGTGTTTGTTTTATTCATCGAGTGTGTGTTTTAGCTGGTGTCGTGTTGGTTGACTGTCTAGCTTCTTACTGACAGTTAAGCTCCGTTATCGTTGTCGTGGCACGTGATTTGCTACTGTGCTCCGGTCAACAGACCTTCCTTTGTCCGTTTGCCTTGTGCTAATTGATTGGGTTCATAATCAACCAAACGCTCATTGATTATACCTCGTTCACGATTGTATGCGATTCTTCATCATTCAACACTTCGATGTTTTATGTTCCGATTTGGACATTGGGGTTTAGTAAATAAGTTTCATCTCTTCACTGTATTCTACTTCCCACTTTATAATCGTCATTGACGTCAGTGGGGGACACTGAGGTTTGATTTCTGTACAGTCGTAAATTAAACAAAAATTGTCCTAATTTAAACGCTAAACTGAGGCCATGATATTATCTGATTTCTGGCATGGCCCTCATTTTTTGCTCAAACGTACATCATCTAGGCGCCTGCACTCTGCAAACAAACAGCCAAATTCAAAGTTGAAGTGATGGGACATCCGCGGTACTGCCTTTTTTATTAGAACTTGCTTTTTTCCCCTTGTTTGCATGCTAATTACATATTAGTGTTGACCACCGACGTGATTCTGTCTGCGGTGAAGACGATTTGTCTACAGAACCTCAATTCATCTTAACTGCGTTATGTTTGACTGTATGGGACTTCTTAGGTAGTGGGAAATGTTTTATGGACATCACAAAAAATCCGTTTTCCACTGAACCCGTATGATACAGCCATGTAGGCAAAGCATGCTAGGCGTCTTTGCACTATCTGTCGTGACTTATGTGGAAGTTTATTAGCCTGAAAGATGCGGAGGAATCTTGTTTTTACACAGGTTGATGTTTGCTCTATTTGGTAACATATACTAAGTGTTTTACTACTGTCATGGTTTTCTTTCTGCATATGAAACAATAGTATAAAGCGTGCCATCTTCAGTTATCTGCTTTGTCGTGCTTCTTGGTTTCAGGGCCTTACAGTTCATAATGTCTAGAGTTGTAACGCATCTTTATTTATTTTAATTGTTTTAGGCCCTTCGTCAGATCCCAGCACGTCGACGCATTCTTCTAACTGGTACACCTGTTCAGAATGATCTAAATGAATTGTGGTCGCTGGCGGATTTCTGCGCGCCAGGTATCCTTGGATCAAGTCCACGTGCGTTTCGAGATGAATGGCTTGTTAGTTCTTCTGAAAATAAATATTCAGCAACTGAACTGTCGGACTGCGAGTCAGAATGTTGCCAACGCCCTCAAAAGAAACTCTCCCGTATACTGGAAGGTTTCTTCCTAAGGCGTACAGCGGAGGTCTTGCGTTCTGATCTGATGTCCAAAAGTATGCTTTATTTACTGTTATTTTCATTTAATCCATTTTTTACGGGAAAGTATACAGGGATGGGAATGACGATCCAAACTGATTAGGGCGTGGCAAACGAGGAAGCAACTCTCTGTTCAAGGTGTTTCCTACTGATAGTTACGGACGAACGTCGTTACTAAAAAAAAGACTATCGCAATACGGGAATGCTAGCACGTCATAACTACTTTCTGGGTTTGTGACAGTTGGGCTACTCACTGGGGGGTTCTTACAGTACTGTGTCTCCGCTATGTGATTATCATCACTATACACAGCTCATTCGTGTGTTTATTACGTGTATCGTCCGTCATTTTGCATTCTGGTTTATCATTCTGCCGTTCTGTTGACAACTAGCCACCAATCGAATATCAGGCCACCTATATTTTTTCTGTCTTGCCATCATTTCTGACCTTCGTTTTATGATGTCTTTGAATATATTGCGCTCACAGGTGTCCGACTGTACAAACAATAGAACCACTGTTAAATGCAATACTGCCTCCATAATTTTGGGATACTTCTACAGTTTCAGGTCATTGTTTTTGCAACAGGTTTTATCATCAACGTGTGCAGAAATAACATGTGATCGTTTATTTCTAATGGTGTCGTACGTAATTTGTTTGGATCAGGCGACATTAGTGACCACATCGGAGGCGATTCGTTAGAATTGAGGCAAGTTTCCACACGGTTGAATAGTCGTACACTTCTTACGTTTATTGTTGACGTGGATTTGTTGATGCACGTGCTGTAGATCTTATACGAACTTGTTGAACTAGCTCATCTATTTCGAGATGCCAATAAATATGATGACACCATATTTCGGCCCTCGTACACTCAAATTAACTATCCCCTCAAGTCCTAAATTGGTTGGACTACGTGTAGAGGCGATTTTTTTTCTCACTCACGACGTTTTATTTACAGGAGATTGGGTGGATTTTGCGCTGATGCATTTGAGAGTAGGGTTGAGTGCGGAAGTTGCGATTAGCTTTTCTGAATATCAATGAATCTTTCCTGAATTTACTACGCCAGCAACCACAGTTGTGCACAGATTGTGTTCCCCGTACCACACATACAGATTAAGGTGAATAAGCGATCGTTGACAGATGCCCGTGGATCTTAATAATGTGGACTGCTAGATAATATGCTGTTGATTTGTCCAACTATGCTGATTGACGAACACTGTTATTATTACTTGGCTGTCATTAATATCTGTGTTCTTTAAAGCGATCACGATAACTCACTTATGCGTTTCTTCAGGAGTTGGGTCACGAACCTCAAGAACTGTTTATGTGGGGTCGAGCGGCACCTGGATTCAGTCGTAAAGATCTGTAATCAGGTGCTGTTTTCGAAAACATCAGGGGATTCACATTGAACACTAAAATATTCCAAAGGGGAAGCAGCATCCATGATGGAAATGTACTTTTCCTGTTAGCAAAAATATGTAGTAGGGAGTATGAACATAGGTCCACCGGAATCAGTAAAATTAGGTGTGAATATTATGCGCAATTGATACATTTTTATGGTCATTTCTGGCGTATTGTTAGACAATTGTGCAAACGCCATTGTTTTTATTCCGCGATTTTTTAGGGACTAGTGTTTTGCAAAATGCAACCACTGTGAACCTATGGCTTTTTAAATTGTCCTCCTATGTAATGGTCTGCAATGTTTTCGACTAACTCTCTTTCAAAATAAATAAATAAACAGACAGCTACATCCACTTTACTGGATATCATGGGATAAACAATTTGCTTGAACACACACTTGGACGGACGCTATTGAATGGTTCATTCATTCTACCAACTTATCAAGTGACGTTTCATGAAGCAGTCAAACTCAGGTACCTATCTAAATAACAGTGTGAACATCATAAGTTTCCTGCCGAAATGGCGCTGTTCTGTCTTCTCCTGATCTAGGACTCCCGTGTGTTGAACTGATGCCAACTGCCTTGCATTTTTTCGGTTATTTAATATACATTGTGTACGGAGCTGTGTGTATTCTCCTAGTTTGGCTAATTTGAACAACCTTGTTTCCTGAAAAGCTGTTTGGAGCCCATCTGTTATCTCATCTGGAAGCTTCTGGTTTGTTGCAGTCCTCTTCACGTGTCCGCATATTCTGGTTCAATCGATCAACGTCTATTGGTTTTCTACCTCGTTTATTGGCTTTATGTGTTTAGCTTCTGAGGCAGATGTGGATATCTCAGTGGTCGTATTTTTACTACACAGCACTTAACAATTCGAGATAGTAACGTTTATCTTATTGCCTTT
This sequence comes from Paragonimus kellicotti, assembly GCA_014220965.1. NCBI lineage: Eukaryota > Metazoa > Platyhelminthes > Trematoda > Plagiorchiida > Troglotrematidae > Paragonimus > Paragonimus kellicotti. The sequence continues at coordinate 186,642 of LOND01000046.1, forward strand.
TGTCGAATTTCTAGCTGAATCTATCATTTTTTGCAATCCAAGTGTCTTGCAAATTCAGCTGGAAGACATTTTATTGCGATGGGTGCGGCAAGAATTTGGTATTGATGAACTGGATGGCCGAAGCCTCGATGAAAAGAATTGTGATCAGCAACAGTACGAATCTACGGCACAAAACAAAACTGGTGTTCGATCAGTATTGTGTGTAATCACTGCCTTTCGAAAGTTGTACAACCATCCAGAACTGTTAAGAAAGTTCATTGAGACGTCTAGTTCAACTGTTGATCGGGCAAGTCATGGTTTTTAAAGCAAAATAACCATGTTCCGTATAATGAAAGAGTATTTTTCATAGGTTGTTACACACCTGTGTTGGACGAGTTATAGGTGTAAAGAAAAAATGAGTGGAGGTGAATAAAAGGAAGCCACAATGAAGCTGCCGACATGTAGTCATATCACTGTAACAATGAAATAACCTTTCGTCATATATACATATTCAATTATCTGTGGCACTGGGCTAACAATGTGGTTAGGAACCTTGTAGTTGATCTTGCTTTCCACGTGTGTGCCGATCGAGCAAAATTTCAATCGATTTTGCTGTGTTTACGGATTTGGACAATGTGTTCCAGTGTGAACAGATCTTAACTCTGAAGCGCTCCTGTCTACAAAGTAACCTACCTGTTTCGTAGCCCAGGTTCAGCAAATCACCCCTTAGACGTTCATTCTTGTTCAGTGAGAGGAGGTGTGCTGGAGTGTGGATCACTTTATAGATAGGACTTTGGTTTTCCTTGAAATGTCTGCAACTCATTAAGGCTTAAGATCGTTCACGAAAGGGTTGATCACTGTAGGTCGGGTTCGTCTTCCAGGCCGGGGACCTCGCGACTCACAGAGTCGGTGACTGGAGACGTTAGGTGAGATGGCGACAAATCGTGCTCATTGACGTAATTGTTGTTTTGTTTAGCCAAGTTTTCTGTGAAGTAGAGGTATTTACTGACGCGTGGCAGTGAAAGCCGTAAGGAAGCTGTCTTGTTGATGACGCATTTTCCTACTTATAACTTGGTTGTTCGTTTGCAAGATGTAGGCACTTGGATGTTGGATGTTCGAATATAGACGTAACTATTTTTTTAGTGTTCAGAGTCTTTTCCATCCCCTTCTTTTTTTTCTTCACTCGTCCTATGCAATGGTTGTTTTCTCTTCGTGGTTGTGTGGCAATTAAGAAACTATGAACCACTAATGTACTGCTGCCTATAATGATAATGATGATGACATCTTCTGTGGACCACCGATTTAGTCAGTCCAAATCTCTAGGGTTTTCACGTTTTCCGGACGCTCTAGAATGCGTCAGTCTTGATTCATTAACACAGAGCAGAGTTGTTGATTTGACGATGCCGGGTAGTTCAAGAACGAGAAGAATGAACAACATGCTTCCTAAGATGAGTCTTCGCGGAACGCTTTTTTGACAGGAAACCACTTTGATAACTGTCTGTTCATCATGACGTTGAACATATGATCAGTTAAATACTTCTCAAACCACACTAATAAACGCTCATGGAAACCGTGATTACAGAGTTTTCGAAACGAAATGGAGTAATCAGCCTTGACAAATCTTTGTAAAAGTCACGAACAATCAGCAGACTCAATACTTATGAATAACCATTACGAAAGCCATGCCGGTCTTTGATGATGTCTGCTGTGTTGGCCCGGACTGTGTCATCTAGTGAGCTCTCCGTTACTTTGGAGACCGCTGCAAACAGTACTCTTGGTGTGCTGTTTGCTGGGTCATTTCTGCATTAGCTTACGAAGATAGGCGTCATTTTGAACTGTTTTGCAGGCTTTCGGCAGACGGCCAGTTGATAAGGAACGGTTACAAAGGGCTTGCTAACAATTCTATTAATTCGATGGCGCAGCTTCTCAAGATAATAGGCCATATCAAGTCTGGATCGGAGGATTTATGAGTTAGTAAGTTCTCTGATTTGTGACATTGATATTTGGGTAACAGTTAACTTGCCCCTGATTGCTCAAAAGTCGCTAGTGTTTGTTAGTTGTGCATACCTACGTGCTGTTTATCCAGTGTTGGCCACCGCTGCATCTGTATTGATAAGCTGCCAATTGCCAACCTTACTCCTTGTGTGTGCTGCTGCTTCCCCATAAAATTTGGATTCACCTTCAACTTTTGGGTAAAATCGCACTGATAGCAAAAGCGATATTTTTTGTGGCAGCCGTGGTACGACAGCGACACATGGCGTAATCAACAAACGTAGATTTCGTTCGTTCAGGGTCATCGGACTTTTGGTTTTGTTTCGTTGGCGTCTTCGTTTTTTGTCAGCTTTGGAAGACTACTCGAATATAGTTATTAAATATATCGAGGATTTCCTCAACAGTGGCTTGCTAGTGGTAATTTAGGTTCAGTATGATCCATATTTTAATGAGTAGTTCCGTGTAACTAGCTTTTCCATGATCATTGTGATCAAGTAGGCCACGGATTACGTCAGCCTCGTTGGTAAGAATATACTCAAAACAAGTTGACATTTGACCTACTTGCCATCTTGTGTTGTCCTGGACATGTTGAAATAAATCAGCTTCCATTCTGCCTCGAGGAATTCCACAGAAGAGGAAGACGGTGCCGCATTATGTTAACGGCCTGGGTGTAACCTAATGATACGACTTTGCTCAGAGCTTTATGAAAGGCCTTGTCGACGGTCCTGTGTACAGAAGATGATCGGTAGATCGGCCCAGTCAATCAAGTGATGTTTTGAATGACCGATTCAGGAAGATCCTGTAGCACCTGTAGTGGACTAATGTAAGTTAAAAGCGCAAGCGTAAAAATGGCTTATTCACAGTATAGTCACCGAGTAATCCAATACAACCAATTCTGATGTTCTTTCCTTTGATATACATCCTCCAGTATTGACAGTTGAAGTTTGACTAGAATAGACAAATTGAAGTTGGCGATCGGCCGCGCTGAGCATAAACGCCAAGAAGACGAGGTGCGCGCACGAGAAAGTTTTTTGCAGTTCAAATTAGTTTAAACAACATATGTGGATTCTGTACGGAACAATTGGTGTGGATCGTGCATGAAAATTATTCAAAATTTGAAATTCTGTACGATTCCCTATATTACCTTATCATAATTCCGTAGTCTTTAGGTGAAAGACCAAATAAACACCTGTGCCACCTCTCACCGACTTTCCTGCCAGCGCGATACACTGTCATACTGGGGATGAACAGTTCGCCGTCGCGCAGTTTCCTCTTACACCTGGCCTCCGTCATGTTCACTATAAGTGAGTTTTGTTAGATTTAGGTGTTTCAAAACCGGTGCAGTTTGACGATGATTGAAGCCAGATTAATGTGAGGACATTACCAGGAGGTAGTTTCACTGCCTACAACAAGCGTAGTTAATGGATCTACTTGAGTAAGAAGAGCTGCGTCAACGTGTTGTCGCACGTTTGGAGACCGTCATTCCCTATTGGAATTAGCGAGTCGGGATGTTTCCGAGCCCACAGGTTGGATTTAGCATATACATGAAAGTCACTTGGGGAATCTCAGGAGCAGTCGTATCAGGTCGTGTGATGGCATACAGCTTTCTTTCTACTCAAATCTGACTTCCCCTTGTTCGTCAGAATGGTGTCTAATCTTAATATCTTAGATTGAGTGGGCAGCAGACTAAGCTACATACTCTTGTTCCACTATTTCTTTCCATTCGGAGTAATCCTGGCCGAGTAGGCGACAGGAGCAGACGATTTACTTCACTGGTTGTTAAATCAGAGAAGCCAATGAGGAATGCTGGGAATCTCTTTTAGTCTGGATCATACACCGCTTGATCAGTGACATCAGAGCTTCTTGAAGAAGGTGCATTCTGAATATGTATGTCTCTGTGCTTGCTTTCATCAATTCCTTATGCCCCAGACGACGGCGCACGTGTATGTAGTTGTATCGATCAGAACATATCGTAACTGAGTTATCACTGCTATTGTAGCTGACTTGTTGTAACGCTGTTAGCTTCTGGGAATCGGTTCCGGTATGGAGAGTAGTCCGTAGCAGTCGTTACAGGAAAGCTTGCTTAAAATTAGAGTTTTCCAGTAGTTTTCGTTGTCACGCTGGTGAGGTGTCACGATACCGTGACTGTTTATAAAATTTTAGAAATTCTTTCCCCCCATACTTTTCCAGATCGTCTAACATTATAGAACTACTTTCAGATAGATTGAACGCAGTTGTTGACCAGCACACGATTATGCGCAATCTTAGTTGTCATTTTGGTGTCCGTATTTACGGCTTTTGTTTTTCAGTGTCTGCCAGAGTGAATTGACTGTTTTTTCCCTAACTCTTTTCTTGAACTTTGACAGTGTGGATCTGTTGTGGTTCAATGGGTATTCTGAGTTTTGACTAGCTTGGCTGCGACCGTTTGCCTGATTAGCAACAGCAGAGAGTGGGTTATTATTTTGGCCAACGTGGGTCACAGTAGCTGGGGTTTGTAACTCGTGTTATCAGCACAGGTTCGGTCAACTAGCTGTTGTAATGGTAGTTCGCTCACTTGCTTCGACCAGCCTTGTAACTCCTTTCTGACTGTGGGTTGTCTTCATAGATTCAGTGAGATAACGTGTAATATGAGGTGCTTCTTCAGTAAGGCGACAGGGAGTGGTACGTACTGAATAACAGGCTCTGTTGCACACTCTGGCTCTCTTCTGAGGTCATGACAACCATACATGTTGAATACGCATATCTTAGGCTTTCATTTGTGTTCCCTTTTAAGATTTCGTAGATAAAGGGGATAACCAGTCTACGGGTTGAGTGGACCTGGGTGTAATATGAGAAACGTTAGAATCTTGCCGTTCTTACGAATCCTCTTATTACAAATCGCGCACTTTTATGGCGTGGGTGGCTAAAAAATCACTATACTGTAATGCTCAGGTTCCCACAAATATACTACAAACGGTTATCAACTAGGGGCGCACACAAAATTACTTTGACTCTTGACAGTCGGCCACACGGATTCCGGCTACAGTTAAGAGGGAAAGCCGAACGTACAAATCGAGAGGTAACAGGTGGTAAAAAGTAGTCCACTGTGGATACGACATGAAAGGTTGAGTCCAAAACATACAACATGTGTCTGCAGACTGCGCCGCAAGTTAATTGAGAGATTGGGGCCGGAGTCGAGGTGGTTTGATTCCGACGAACAGGTGCTGATGATCACAAATTGTTGTGATGTCTTCGTGTTTCGTGCGAGCTTATTAAGATAATCAAAATAAGAGATAGTGGTTCACAAACACTACGCGCTTGCTCTCGCTAGCAATGTGTCTGAAGTGTAAGTTAATAATTTCTTTTGTGTGGTCGTCGCCTTAAGTTTCAAAGCGATCGAATATCGGGTTAGAAATCAGGCCGTAGACACCCTTCTAACCGGAAATGGGAAGCTATCGACCAAGGTACACCAGCGAGTTCGTTGACCAAATCATGTTGGACAAGTTTACAGTCATTTGAACATAACCAGAGATGTGAGGTAATGAAATCAGCACTAATCGTACGTCTCCTGATCTCCCGTTTGGGTATAGTTGATAGGCATGTGCGCGTGTATTGGACAGTGTGGGGTTATCGTGTAGGTATGTTATTTCGTTTTCTGTTTATTACTTCGTTTCATCTCCAGATCAACTTTGAAATTTATCACTTTTCACTCTTTTGTTTGTACATTCTGGGTTATTTGGTTTTAATGCGCATTTCCTTTAAAATGTCTCTATGCAAATTGAAGCCCGTTTTCGGTTTCTCAGTTTAAATCGGCAGCTTCAACTTTCGTCAGTTGTATCGCTCTATGTGTTTGTTCCTCGAACTATGCTTCATTTGTTTTGAAGCCTAAATAGCCTAAGACACTTTTATCTGTCTCCGATATAAATATACTTTACTTTACCTTATCTTTATACACATCCCAGCTGCCCCGACAGTTGACTTTAGACCTTCTGCGGATTTTCAATAAACCCGACGTTGTTCGTGTAAAAGACTACTTGGATGACCCGAGTTTGTACTCATCTCTGATTGAATGTTCTGGAAAATTGACAGTTCTTGACCACATTCTGCGTCGGCTATTTCAACCCGCAACTGCCCAGTCTAATTCCTACAGATCGATGACCAAGCATCGTTTGGTTTTGGTTTCAAATTTTACCCAGGTATTTATATTCAATTTTTTCCTAACTGGCAACAATTTGGGTGTATCCCTATCCGATGTATTCTTTTGCGAGTCCCTTATACTGCTCACTTGACAAACTGCATTTCAACACAAATAATCTGTTACCGAATCGGATAGCACCGCAGTGGATGTTTATCCGATCGCACTCTCAATCTTCCTTCATATTTGCACTAAAAGGTATGTTTTTGTGGTGGCACTACTGGGTATTCTGTTGCTGTGTCATCGGTCTGACTTATTGACGCTTGTACAGTATACATTTTCCTGCGTTAAAAAGTAACTGATAGTAAAGCGAGGCCTAATGAGCACTGTGCTCTTTCAAACTAACACGGACCGTTGCAATTGTGACATCGTTTAACCGTGTCATCCATGTAACAGGCAGCGGGAGGTTAATCATGGAGCAATATTTGAGATAGGAGGTAACCACAACGGATGCTTGTGACGCTAGGTTAATCGTTTTAATGGCAACTTGGCCTACTACTGTCGCTGTTAACCTCACCTTTAAACACCTCTGTAGATATTTCTCCGCCAATCTTACAGAAGACATCATGTAGCACCTGGCCCACATGAGCTCTTTCTGATTCTAAAATTCCCACCGAGCCTTTCACTTAATAAACAGAGTTGAATGTGAAGTGTTTGACTGTAGCCATTTTTGTTTACAAACACTGAGTTCGCTTTAACCAATTCATCGGAGCAGAAAGAAGACAAATTACGATAGGTGAACATTTCGTTTCCCATACACGAGGCGTCATTCACAGTTGATCATAGTTGTCACATGATAATGACTTTCCAGTCAGCCTCTTTCGAGAAAAAATCGCTATATCTCGACTTACGCTTTCATTAGAGTTTATCTCTGCCGCGGGCAGGAATGGAACTCCAACCACGCTTTCATCAGGCATCTGTGTCAACTGCTGCGCCAGTGACCTCACATTAGGCACGACTGCATTTTCATATACAAGCACTCAGACACATACGTTTGCTTTCATCAATCGCAAACATGAAACGTGCAGAATGTACACCTCCTGCAAAAGGGATGAACGGGGACTAGATACTCTATACACATCCGACCTATACTGCTACCTTGATGAGGTGGTCGGGCTTGTGTGCTGTTTTGATCCGGCGGGCTATGCTGACTAAGACTCCGGTCCTTCCAGGTTCAACCCTGTCAGACAGTCCAAAGGGGAGCAGCCAGACGAAAAGCAGTTACACTCATAGGATTGTATGTCGCACTACTGACCGGAGTATGAACAAGCGTCGCTCGATCCCACCTGGCTCTGAATATGATGACGACCGTCGAGAACTTAAACGCAACTGACTAAAGCTTGCGCAAAGACCGTAAGCACTACTTGGTCGAACAGTCGAAAGATGGAAAGGGCTTTTTATCTGGAAATTGTAGAAGGCTTTTTTCCCTGATCCGTGGTTGTACTGGTCGTCGATTTGGTGTGAGTGAGACCATATGTGAAAAGGATGGTCACTTATCACCAATCAATCGCGTCGACTTGATAGATGGGTGAACATTTCGAAGAACAGTTCAGCTGGCCTCAACCAGATTATGTGGACGACGGGACCCGAATGGTCAGTTATTGCGTTCCAGACGGCCCTCCGTCGAAAGCAGAAGTGGTCCTTGAGCTCAAATTATTGAAGCGTAACAAGGTCCTGGACCAGACCTGATCCCTCCTTCTCTGTTCAAGGATGGCGGGGAAAGGTTAATATCAGAACTGACTAAACTCCTCCGGACGATTTGGGAGACTGAAGAGTACCTCGCGATTGGTGCTTGTCAACAGTAATTCCCGTTTTCAAAAAGGGGTCTCGAAGTCTATGTGACAACCACAGAGGCATCAGCTGGGTATCTGTTGCTTCCAAGTTACTCACTGGTCCCTTTACGTCGGCTCACTAAACCCAGAGAAAGCCAGATACGTGAAGAACAGGCAGGATTCCGATCCGGTCGCGGGTGCGTTGACACATTTTTACCTGCGACGGATCTTGGAACATCGGCACTCTTACAGGCAGCCGACGGTCTTTGGCTTTTTGGATCTGAAGGCTGCTTTCGATTCAGTTGCTCGTACGTTCTCTGGAACTGTTCTTCGCAAGGGATACCAGAGAAATACGTGAATCTGTTGAGATCACTGTATGCTCAACTCTGCAAGCGAGTGGGGTTTTATGGGCAGCTTTTTCGGAGTTCATCACTTCTAGTGGTGTTCGTCAAGGGTGTCCGATTTCCCCTTTCCTGTTCAATTTTGTCATGGACGACATTTATAGAGGGTGCGCTTAAGGAGTCCAGTGGACTTGGTGTTGAGCTTCTTCTGAGCTAGCGTATATACCGACCTGGAGTACGCGGACGACATTGTCTTACTTAGCCCTCTGCCGAAGACTGATGCAGACCATGCTGAACAAGGTGAATGACGGGCTGGTTTGTATGGAATGCGCTTCGCACTTCAAAGTGCAAAGAGTGTTACTTCAAGACTGGAGTATTTCACATTCCTACTTCTTTATTGCAGGTAATCCGTTGAGACTGGTGACAGTTTCACCTACTTGGGTAGCATTATCTCTTCAGCTTGTAATATTGCTGATGAGATATCACGAGGATAGCAAAGGCACGAGTTGCCTTTGTCAACTGCGTCATTTTGTGCGTCGAAAAGACGTGAAAGAAGAGTATATAATGCTTGTGTGCGTTTGTTTTGCTCTATGGTTCGGAGACATGGCCTGTTCACAAGGAAAGATATCAACAAGCTTGCTGTATTTGTCCATCGTTGTGCTCCGCCAATTTGCCAACTAATGGACTGATCGCGTGAGCAATACGGAAGTTCGCCGGCGCGCATTCGGAACGCTGGGATCGCGATCGATCGGTCAACTAATCACGTTGCACAGCCTGCGATGGTTAGGTCACGTACTCCGCATGCCACTGAGGTTTACCATACCGGGGATTATTACTGAGACCGCCAACAGTTGGGTGAAACCACGTGGCGGTCAAGCGACAACGTGGTCACGAATGGAGAACCTGACTGCTCCACTGAGTAAAGTGGGTAGGTGTCGCCTGCCTGGATGGGGTCCTCGTGATCACTCAAACTGCTGGTTGGTAGACGCTATCCGAGATGGCGCGTGTCGACAGTCAATGGCGTACCTGCATCCGTACCGTTTCTAGTTCTTTTGCTTAGACTTCTATTAATTTTCAAATCTCTTAGTAACGTTTTCTTCTAGGATATTCCACGTCACTGTTGAGGTGAGCGGCAGCCGAGCCACAGTACTTTGGTCAGGCCTCATGGCTGATATGATGATGGTGATGGTGAGACTCTATAACA
>LOND01000046.1:197297-256236 GCA_014220965.1 Paragonimus kellicotti
TAGGATTGTATGTCACACTACTGACCACGTTAGGAGTGCTTAGGTAGTGAGGCACGATCCTATGGCATACAGCAGAACTATTTTTATAGTTGCGACACTGCTGTCTTCCGTATCAGGAAGAAGGGGGTTAGAAAAGGTACCCTCGAACAAAGAGCACTCCGATCGCCCAACGGTTGACTGTGACCGCCGGCGTATTATCCAATACGGTCGAAAAACATCTACCATGACAAGCCCGATGTAGCCTTGAGTACATCCACTGCGCGCAGCAGTGCTGAGAATCAGACGTCAATGTCTTATTCACTGCGCCCTCGGGCTAGGCAAGCCCCTCTGCCAAGTGAGTCAGACTTTGATCATGGCTCCGAGTGGGGTCCCCTAGAAAACCCTGTATCTTCTTGTCTCGCAGGTCAAATTTTGAGTCAGAGATTCGAGTGGGGTCTCCTCAAATCAATCCCTTCAAGCATAAACGACAGGAAAGTATCAGAAGTTATCGCTCTCCGACAGTGACATTATTAACCCAATACGACTTCTCCTACTTTTTACCCTCATTTCTTCCGCCTTCCATGTGCCTTCGGCGATCCAGTAACACACCATGTGTTACATAGTCAGTACCACAACAACCCGATATTTTGCCTCAGCCACTTTTGTGCAGAGAAAGCCTGTTGACAATTTCGGGTAAGCATGGCTTCGCAACAAACCAATAAATTTGGGATTCGATTGTTCAGTGGTATCTTGAATGAGTTAACTGGTCAGATACTGACTCATTGTCACGAGTTGTTCAGCAATCGATAGTGCAGGATTTCTAGCAGTTTGTTTACCAGGTTCAGACTTGTAGGTTTTCACTTGTTTCAGCCATTTGGGGATGCGCTTGGCCAATCGCCGTGTTAGTTGTCGATCTGTTCTGCCTATGTAAACGTCATTACAACCGCCAGTGAACTGATGCACAACGTGGGAAACAGAATATTTTGTGAACTGCGTTCGTGGTCCTAAGGATCCGGTCCTCTAATGGTTCGAACTAAGTACAACTATGGGGCCACGTAGTCCCTTTTTGAATAACAAAACAGGAATTTATCCTTCTTTTGAACTGTCTGGCTGGGTTCATTGCTTTGATTAAGCTTATTAAGAGCTTCATATATAAGTGCATCAAAATGACCAGTATTAATCAAAATCAAAATGTCAATTTATCGTTTCGGTGGTGACGCTTTAGCTGTATCATCTGGGACTCGCCGCCCAATCATTCCTATGGAAGTGTTCGCTAATGTTGGTCCCAACGAACTATCCGTAGCAACACCGTCTATTTGATTGTATGCAAGCTCTGCAAAATCAAAACGAATGTTTTTTCTATGTACAATACAATAAGGCGTTTAAGCTATTCAAGTGGGGCATCTGTATCACGGTTCTGACTAAAGATAAAATCACCCAGAAAACCAACTCTAACGGAGGGGAACGTTTGTATAAAGAAATGTGTACTCACCGAAATGTGCTGTAAGGTTTCTGCTAAGTCACAGGAGTCAGACAACCTGTGGATAAAGTTTTGCGAGTGGGATCCAATCAGAGATTGACTTTATGGTGCGTAGATTTGTTCATGCAAAGGATCGGATGTAGAGGTGCATCATCCATTTGTATTTTTGGAGCACCTCTTATTCGGTGTTCCCGTATCGACTGGTTTCAACAGTCCTTACTCGGTCTCGGATACGTGTCTGTGCACCAGTCCCGGAAGTTGTCTTGCGACTTCATCTTATATCAACGTGTTATGTAAATGTTGTATGTCATACATAATGTTACAGAATTTGAAATTATTTCTCCTTAAAGACTTTGGACCTACTACAACCTATCTGTTCACGCATTACTGGTCAATCTTGTCTTCGGTTGGATGGTCAGACTTCAGCCAAACGAAGATGGGACTTAGTTCAGCGATTCAATGCCTCGGACTCGCCTGAACGTAAGTGCGCATGCGAAGGAGGCTAACTTACCGTTTTTCAATTCTCCTTCTCAAAACGTCTTTTAGTAAATATGCTAGTAAATGTTTTTGTTCACGTTACCTATCGAGCCTGACACAGTTACATGAACTCTGTGCACTGGCAAACATTTTTGCCTAATATGTGTGTTTGAGCGTCTTTTCTGCATGATAAGGTTGTATGATCAAAATGGGACAGACCAGAAGTAGAACATTCTGGGTTTAACTGCAGTTTAGGCGATCGAAATTCAATTGAATGGTCCACTCCCTTGTACGCACAGAAGCGCTTTGTTCAAGCCTTGCGGTTCCCATGGCCCACTACCTACAACATGATCGAATACATCATCACAGCTCCAGTTGCATCATGATTGTAACGTAATTTATGTTGCCCCTTATGTCTTTGACGGGGTTGACTTCCTTTATTTTATTCGTTTAGACCTGACAACGCTGTTCCATTTCTAAGGTACCCGATAGTATTTGGCTTGTCGGAACGCATGACCGCAATGTTTATGTGCAAATCTTTCATGATTAAATTACACGTTTTCCGTGCGTAATGAAATAAGATTTCGAAGCTCTTCATGTGGAACGCCCACGTCTCCGTTTTAATCGGAGATAAAAGCGCACAAATTCAACTGTCTCATGAAGGGGGATATTCGTGTAAATGGAATCAGCATTAGTGTCTTACGTTACTTGCGCTTTCACCGAAATGGGTTCTAAGCTCTTCACCATTTGAAAGATTTTTATGGTAATGTGGGGACAACGTTCTGAAGATTGAGCCAAAAAAGTCTTTAACTGTTGTTTACTAAACTCCATAACGTTAGACTACCAGGCCGACCCAGCTAGCTATGCTGCGCAATGGAAACCCAGCGAAACTCTGCGTAACGGAACATATTAGCCGGCGTGCACAAAAGTAGCTGAGGCAACCCATATGACTGCCGTGGTGTTGATTGCATAATACTTAGTGCGATTCTACGTATATCGCATCACTGTTTGCCTACATTTACTCGATGTTTATGGCCTGCATGTTTTACGTCTGTTACTGGTGTAAGTAAACGAAGTGTTACCGTATTACAAGATGTTTTCTTTCTTGTCTAATGGAAGACATTTAGGACTACTCGTGCATTACGCATGCATTCTGGTGTGGCATTGCGAACAGAACCGTAAGACGTCCCACTCTGCTCGGCAGGTAGTGGAGGCCTGGTTAACCAGCCCGGTCAACCTTTAAATCAGCGCACACTGGATCGTCAACCAGTCGGAGGCACGCCATTTAAAGCAGGTCCGATAGCATCGTGATGTGATCAACACATAAAGTACCGCTGGTCTCATGTCGGCTGTAATGTGCGCTGGAGATTGGGCAAACGATAGGTTTACTAGGACTTTTGACAGATGAAGCGACCATATCCAATGTTTATCGTCTGCTCGATCAGTATTGGGTCTTAGGTGGCGAGTGCGAAAGTTGTGTTGAGGTCGATCGGCTAGGCGAGTTGGCGAAGCCACTGTTTTATAATGTGTATCAACGTAGTGTTTTACAGAGTCATCATCATCATATCAGCCATGAGCCTGACCAAAGGTACTGTGGCTCGGGCTGCCGCTCACCTCAACAGTGACGTGGAATATCCTAGAAGAAAACGTTACTAAGAAGATTGAAATTAATAGAAGTCTAAGCAAAAGAACTGAAAACGGTACGGATGCAGGTACGCCATTGACTGCGACACGCCGCCATCTCGGATAGCGTCTCCAACCAGCAGTTTGAGTGATCACGAGGACCCCATCCAGGCAGGCGACACCTACCACTTTACTCAGTGGAGCAGTCAGGGTTCTCATATTTCGTGACCACGTTGTCGCTTGACCGCCACGTGGTTTCACCCAACTGTTGGCGGTCTCAGTATATAATGCCCGGTATGGTAAACGCTTCAGTTGGCATGCGGATACGTGACCTAACCATCGCAGGCTGTGCAACGTGATTTAGTTGACCGATCGATCGCGCATCCCCAGCGTTCCGGAATGCGCGCGGCGAACTGCCGTATTGCTCACGCGACAGTCCACTTGATGTGGGCAATTTGGCGGAGACAACGATGGACAAATACAGAAAGCTTGTTGATATCTTCCTTGTGAACAGGCCATGTCTCCGACACAATAGAGGCAAAACAGAACGCAACCAAGCATTATATACCTCTCCTTTCAACGTCTTTTCGACGCCACAAATGACGCAGGTTGACAAAGGCAACTCGTGCCTTTGCTATCCTCGTTGATATCTCATCAGCAATATTACAGCTGAAGAGATAATGCTACCCAAGTAGGTGAAACTGTCCACAGTCTCAGCGGATTACCTGCAATAAAGAAAGTAGGAATGGAAATACTCCAGTCTTGAAGTAACACTGGCACTTTGAAGGTGCGAAGCGCATTCCATACAACACAGCCCGGTCATTCACCTTGTTCAGCTGGTCTGCATGTCTTCGGCAGAGGGGCTAAGTAAGACAATGTCGTCCGCGTACTCCAGGTCGGTCAACCTAGCTCCAGGAAGAAGTCAACACCAGTCCACTGGACTCCTTAAGCGCACCCTCTAAAATGTCGTCCATGACAAATTGAACAGGAAAGGGGAAATCGGCACCACCTTGACGAACACCACTAGAAGTGATGAACTCCCGAAAAAGCTGCCCATCAAACCCTCACCCTGCTTGCAGAGTGAGCATACAGTGGTCTCAACAGATTCACGTATTTCTCTGGTACTCCTTGCCAAAGACAGTTCCAGAGAACGTTACGAGCAACTGAATCGAAGCAGCCTTCAGATCCAAAAGACCAAGACCGTCGGCTGCCTATAAGAGTGCCGATGTTCCAAGATCCGTCGCAAGGATAAAATGTGGTCAACCGCACCCGCGACCGGATCGGAATCCTGCCTGTTCTTCACGTATCTGGCTTTCTCTGGGTTAAGTGAGCCGACGTAAAAGGAGGCCAGTGAGTAACTTGGAAGCAACCAGATACAAGTGATGCTTCTGTGGTTGTCACATAGACTTCGAGACCCTTTTTGAAACGGGAATTACTGTTGACAAGCACCATCGCGAGGTACTCTTCAGTCTCCCAAATCGTCGGAGGAGTTTAGTCAGTTCTGATATTAACCTTTCCCCGCCATCCTTGAACAGAGAAAGGAGGGATCAGTTCTGGTCCAGGAGCTTGTTTACGCTTCAATAATTTGGAGCTCAAAGGACACTTCTGCTTCCGACGGAGGGCCGTCTGGAACGCAATAACTGACCATTCGGGTCCCGTCGTACCTACCATCAATCTGGTTGAGGCCAGCCCTGAAACCATGTTCTTCGAAATGTTCAGCCCATCTATCAGTCGACGCGATTGATTGGTGATAAGTGAACCATCTTTTTCACATATGGTCTCACTACACCAAATCGACGACCAGTACCACCACGGATCAGGGAAAAAAGCCTCCTACAATTTCCAGATAAAAAAGGCCTTTCCTCTCTTCGACTGGTTCGACCAAGTCAGTGCTTAACGTCTTTGCGCAAGCTTTTAGTCAGTTTGCGTTTAAGTTCTCGACGGTCGTCATCATATTCAGAGCCAGGTGGGATCGAGCGACGCTTGTTCATAAGGTTTATCGACTCGACGGAATCCAGTTCTGCCGCAACTGAACAGCCCCTTCGGAACATACCTCTTCACAGCATGATTCATAGCTGCAGCGATTTGTTCCCAGTGTTCGTTAGGATCTTTCACCTGACTCGAACTGGGCAACTTGTTCACCAACGCCCTCTGGTAAGCGTTCTTTACACCCTCATCGCTCGAATACCAATTTGGTACTTTGCATTTACGAGCGTGTTTCCTCTGGGCAAGTGACAAGACAAAACGGGCACGCACAACAGCATGGTCCGAGTCCAGGTGGTTGCTCCAAAAGGCACGACAGTCCTTAACAGAGTGGCACCGCCTGTAACTGACTACTACATGATCCAACTGCGTCCACGGTTGAGAAGCACACGGCGGTCTCCATGTAACACAATGCTTCTTTCTTGTGTTGGAATGCTGTGCTCGAATATGGAGACCATGGGAGGCACACAGCTGTAGCAGTCTGTCACCATTGTCAGTGCGTTGTGCCCGGAACCAAACATACCGCCCAGCCGCTTCTGTCTGGGGAAAGCCGACCAAGCTGGGCATTCAAATCGCCTGCTAGTATGATGATGTCTGAGTGTTTGGTTTGTTTCAGGAGGTCAACGAGGGCGTCATCCTTGGTATCATCTGAACAGCTGTCTGTTGGAGCGTACGCTGATATAATGAATAAACAACGTCTTTCTGATTTGCGTCGACAGACTTTTACCGATGTATTGAGTCTGACAGCGCACAAGCGACTGTTCACTGGGATCCAATCGAGCAAACATTGCTCTGCTCTGGAACTCAGTGCGATTCCCACTCCAGCTTGACCGCGAGATTCAGCTTCGGCGTCACCAGAAACCCTGAGAGAGAGGCGCTTGAATCGACAGTTACCTAGAGGTGAGCTCAAATAGATAACGGTGCTAGAATCGTAGACTCGCGTCTCCGACACGCAGCACACATCAAGCTCCAGACTTGAGAGAGTACTAGCCAGAGCAGCTTGCTGACCGACTTGTCGAGAGTGCGGACTTGAAGGCGCCAATGTTTACCGGTTGTCTTGGCCTTAGAAAACAACTATCGCCCGAAGGCACATGGAAGGCGGAAGAAATGAGGGGTAAAACAGTAGGAGAAAGTCGTATTGGGTTAATAATGTCACTGTCGGGAGAGCGATAACTTCTGATACTTTCCTGTCGTTTATGCCTTGGAAGGGATTGATTTGAGGGACCCCACTCGGAATCTCTGACTCAAAATTTGACCTGCGAGACAAGAAGATACAGGGTTTTAGGGGGACCCCACTCGGAGCCAATGACTCAAAAGTCTGACTCACTTGGCAGTGAGGGGCTTGCTTAGCCCGAGGGCGCAGTGAATAAGACATTGACGTCTGATTCTCAGCACTGCTGCGCGCAGTGGATGTACTCAAGGCTACATCGGGCTTGTCAGTGGTAGATGTTTTTCGACCGTATTGGATAATACGCCGGCGGTCACAGTCAACCGTTGGGCGATCGGAGTGCTCTTTGTTCGAGGGTACCTTTTCTAACCCCTTCTTCCTGATACGGAAGACAGCAGTGTCGCAACTATAAAAATAGTTCTGCTGTATGCCCATAGGATCGTGCCTCACTACCTAAGCACTCCTACGCGGTCAGTAGTGCGACATACAATCCTATGAGTGTAACTGCTTTTCGTCTGGCTGCTCCCCTTTGGCCTGTCTGACAGGGTTGAACCTGGAAGGACCGGAGTCTTAGTCAGCATAGCTCGCCGGATCAAAACAGCACACAAGCCCGACCACCTATCAGGTAGCAGCATAGGTCGGGTGTTATACAGAGTGTAGAATGTTAATATGATTGGTTAACGTCTGATAGGTTTTCAGTAGAGAATGGAGCTGAACCTGGCTTTGGCGACTCTCATCTCAAGTGAACTTATGTAGGGTCCACATAAAGCGGAGAGCAGTAATTGAACTCTGGATGACATTTAACTTAGCAGTGGATGTATAGAATTTGCTTGCCCATTATAGCGCATATCTTGAAACGATTGAGCAGTTTTTATTAAGCAAGATTACAAGGGATCGTTGCGTGCAATTTTGTTTCATGGATTCATATTCCTTTGTTGGTGTATTTAAAAACGTTGCGTCAATCTAGGGAACAGAAACGGATTGTCATTCACTTACTAATCAGTGAATCAGGCTTATGTGTCAAGTGATCCAAATATCGACGCAGATCTGTGAAGTTATTCCGTCCCAGCATTGTCATACAATTATGTGGAACAATTTGAGAGCGCAGGCTTAAGCGGCGAATATCTTTTCGTATTTTTTTCATTCATAGTGCACCGAATTTGTGAATGCGTTTTCAACCAACTGGAGCAGTAAACAAGGTGTACTACTTACCAATATCTATTACGACGTTGGTGTATCGGTTGCACGGAATGTACAGATCAATAATCTAGCGCTCCGTGCTACTGTCCTTAATCGTGGTATTGTGCGCTAGACCCCATAGTTTTATGTTTGTATTGACGAGCTGCTTATCTAGGACTTGGGACCGCGCCAATAAGTGCGACAGTCTACAAGCCTTACGAAACTCATTGTTCTAAAATGTCGCACATCAGAATTCTGTTTGTGCGGCATGCTACCAAATCAGCGTTTATGACTTACTTTCAAGCTGATTCAAAGCGACAGGTATAGTGCGTCTTTATATTTAGTGACCTGTTTAGTCTTTCGAGGCCTACTAACTGTGTTAATGGTGTATATCTTGCGTGGTGCATTTTCTTCAAGGTTCACCACAATTTTTAAGTTCAGTTCAGACACAAAATGGTAGAAACCTCCCATTTCCTTATTCCTCTGGTAAGTAGGATGTTTGGCAGATTTCAGTTTATTTACGAGGCTGATTCCCCTACATGTCAATATGGGTTGCAAGCAAAATACGCATTATTCACTGGATCGTCGTGTTTTGTTTTATTTTCCTAGTGTTGTCGCGTATTCAGCTGGCCAGTGGAATATCTGTATCGTGTGCATAGGACTTCTGTCGGTTTATTGTGTCCGGTCGGTTCCCAAAAACGCAAGAGATGACAAACTTGTGACTCTTGATTACAACCTTCCGTATGCTAGACTGCTGTGGGCATAGTTGAGGATGGAGAATTAGTCTGTCCCAACGGCAGTCGACCGCTCAGTATGTGCACAAGTCTGACTGAACGTCCGTGTTAATCCCGGAAGTCAACAGACTGGTCGATTGATGCTTAATCAACGTGTAACGTCAATCGATATACTGGACCATGGTAGTTGCGTCCGAAATCCGGCGAGTCTCTGTTGAATTACTAGCCTGCTAAGAAGCCGACTTCAACTCAGAAAAGACAGTTGCAGAGACAGATTTACTATTATAAGGTACTAAATCACAAGAAAATGTTTAAAATCATCGCTCTCTACATTGCCATTCATAATATCAATTATATATATTATATATATATTATATATATATATATATATATAGAGAGAGAGAGAGAGAGAGAGAGAGAGAGAGCTGCTGTATCACTCACACTAGTCTCTCTCACTGCAAATGTTGGTTATCGTTCGACCTCAACGGTCCCATTGTCAAGGCTTTCGTTATCCTACCAGACTTTAGTATCAAATATCCCTGATACCGCTGTAAAATTGTTATTGTCTATCGCAGCGTCTTCCAGCTAGCACAATCGGCAAATCTATCAAACCATGACCTTGCTGTTTCGCAATGGTGAATCGAAATTACGTCCCTCTTCAGCCATTCTCTCAGAAATTCATCTAATGCCTTTGGTACAGTTGGTCATTCTGATTCCTCCCGCTTCAGAAAGTCAGGTCTGTAAAACCATCCATTCAACTTGCGTTCATCACATGCACGTATTCCTCTCGACGCTAAATGCACGGGGTTCTCTGAGGTTTCAACATATCTCCACTGAGCCGGATGAGCATTGATGTATTGCTGACAGTCGATTTGCTATGAATGTAATAAACCGCCTAGTTGCAGTACAGATCAGTTGTAAAATCATCATCGAATCCACCCAAAATGTCGGCTTGGACTTTAATTCAAGCTCTTCCATAGTCTAAGTGGTTACACTGTTGGCAAGAACTGCAGCCGTTAATTCTAAACGCGGAATCGTAACCGACTTGATTGGATAGACGAGATTTTCCCATCAAAATAGAACACATGAAACGCTCATCACCGCTTTCTACCCTGGCGTAAACCACTGCTCCATAACCCAGCTCGGATGTATTTGAGAGAAGATACAGTTTCATATCCACAGCAGCGAATGTTTTTGATATGAGGGGACGCGGAAAATATATCGATAAAAAAGCCCAGCCCAGTTTTGGATGAATGGTAGTATAATCGCGACATACTTTCCACATTACTTCAAGAGTTGGGTGCATATAACAGGGTTGCAGGTTACAATGCACGCAGTCACTAGCAACTGTGTTGGTCGGTTGAACAAGCAATCCTCGACTGTCGTTGTTCATCCACTTAGTCAAATTAAATCCGCTTTTAGATGCGATCGTTATAAACTGGGAGGCTAGACTCTGAGCTTCTTCCACGGAGTCCCAACCGAACAGACAGTCATCGACCTAGAAACTCTCCTTCATAACAGATAGTGTAGGGTAGGGAAATTCATTGATACAATCTTTTATTGTCCGGCTGAGTGCGAAACTGGCACAGCTAGGGATGAACAGTCATATGGAATACGACCGGACCCATAGTCTAGTAACGTGTTGGTTCCTAATCATCTTCTCACCACCACGCAACCTCATTGGAATCACTCCCAGAGCTACTTGGCAATTAGAGGCAGTCGTAGCGTTCAGTACTGCCCCTTCAAACGTAGGTGGTGTTGTCTTTTCAGAACGCAAAAGTGGGTGATCTTTGGACTAACGACCATCCAAGCCGCAGCTATTCCTTGACCTACAGTTTATCGAAGAGTGGCTGGCCTTGGGGCATAACTCACATAGCCTTTCATTTGACACATCTGACAACCGTTCTGCTATGTTCATGGCTCGGAATCGCGAACACGGATCCATGTGATGATCACCGTCACATTCTAAGCAGGATAAAACGTTTATCTGGCCTGGTTCGTACTGTACGTGAGTAGCCAATGACGCAGTGCGGTTTCCATGGCCCTCGGGTTGTTCACTCTTATAAAACCCCTCTCTTCTTTGGCATGATTCTCCAGTGTATTTGGCTTATGTGGCTGCTGTCTGTGTACAACCTCACGGGAACTCGATTAGACCCTAGAAGGTGGGTTCTCGAGGTGTTCGAATTATGCCAGAAGCCTTTTTGAACCATTCAAGCTGTTGTGCCTGAGGCAGTCGCTTAACTACTGCCGCCACAGTTACTGAAACATTCAGATCTGCCTCACACTGCATCTGTTCTGTGGTATTGAGGCGAGCTTTCATCTGTACTACTAGTTGTTTAATGCACCTCCATCTTTCGTTCTCACGACCAACTACTGGATTGATATGGGTCCAGAGCTATTAGATGCGGACGACCATACCTCATCTTAAGTA
This sequence comes from Paragonimus kellicotti, assembly GCA_014220965.1. Taxonomy (NCBI): domain Eukaryota; kingdom Metazoa; phylum Platyhelminthes; class Trematoda; order Plagiorchiida; family Troglotrematidae; genus Paragonimus; species Paragonimus kellicotti. The sequence goes on from LOND01000046.1 coordinate 208,352, forward strand.
TTTCTATTGCGTCTCGAAACTCATCTTCTGGTTCCAGTATGGCGTAGTTTTCGATAACTTCCTTGGCTTCACCGTCGCAGTAATGAATCAAAGTAATATATATATATATATATATATATATATATATATATATATATATATATATATATAAAATGGGCAGGGGGCAGAAGATTGTACGTAAGTATATATAATGATATCGAACATGGTTCCATAATTACAATATTAAGCAATTTACATAAACGGTCACTTACAACCCAGTTTACAAACGCAAGTAACAGTGCAACAGAAACGCGTGATTAATCGTCCGGTTAATTTCGGTGTTGAAATGTGGCGAGTTAATGTTAATCGTATAAAAGAGTATGGTACAGTGTGATAGGAAACGGAATATACGTAACAAAGTCGAATAGAGTTCAATTGTTGACGGCCCATTGCCGCTGTGTGTTAATGTGTTCATGGAAGTCATGAGTGTTAGCGTATCAAACATTTGGGTACAACCGGTTAGTGCAAGTAGGGTCACGTCAAATTAAAAGATAAAAGTGTACTACTATAAAGATATAAGTAGAGCAAACGTAAAATGTAAATATATCATTTCTCCGTAACTCCATTCTCGTTTTGGTTTTTCCAGTTGAACATCACCCACAATTGATCACAGCTGTCGCATTCCCATAGACTTTCAAGTCGGCCCCTTTCGAACAGCAAAGGCATTGGACTCGAGTTTCGCTCTCATTAGAAATCGTCATTAGTGTATATCTTTGCCACGTCCGGACCTAGAACATCGGCCATGCTTTCTTGAGGCAACCGTGTTTACCACTGCATCGGCAGTGGCAAGGATATGCACTAATGACGAGTTCGAATGAGAGCGAAACTCGCGTCTAGTGCTTCTGCTGTTCGAAAAGAGCCGACTTGGAAGTCTATGGGAATGCGACAGCTGCGATCAATTGTGAGTGTTCAACTTGAAATTAACCAAAACCCCAACTACTCATCAGTTTTGGTTTTTGTTAGGCGATTTTTATTTCATTGTATCGGTGCAATTGGTGTACGAATAGCTAGTTACCTTGGGCCGGCTTTTCGCTCGTAGTTCGGGCGTCACTCTTTCTTCATACGGTCCACTTGCTTTCATGCTTATTTACTGCTTGAAGCAGGTTCGTGAAGTACATGTATTGTTTTGGTCATTTTAATCAAGTCTAACTTGCTGAGCTTCGACTTGTGTTCCATTCGTTGGAAACGATTTCATCTTCCAATGGAAGAATTTAATTTTTTGCAACTTTACTTGGTAGAGTGCTGCAGTCTAACGTGGTCTCGAAATTAGTGATTGTTTTTGGATGTGCGTCGCTCAGCCTCTTTATGGAAAAGCGTACACCCGACGCTTACGTACGTGGTCCTCATTTGTTACAGTTTATCAATTCAGTGAATATACCAACCGTCTCGTTAACTTTTTAACTATGGCAACTCAGTTAAAATCCATTTCTCTTTGACAGGGATTTTATTACTAAGTTCTCGAGCCGGCGGTATGGGGCTAAATTTGACCGGAGCTGATCATTTGATTCTGTACGATATCGATTGGAATCCTGCAAATGATGCCCAGGTACTGTCCCTTTTGTTTGTTTTATTCCAGTGGGCATCCGTTAATTGATTTATAAACTCTTACAAATCGCAATTTTTCAACCGGTAGTCTTTTGTTAACGTCACACCTCTTTCGGTGCTGTTAAACTATCAGTGTTCCATTTTTCTGCTAGCTGCACCCTGTATGTCTACCGCTAACTACGTCGCTCACAATCGAGTCACTCAATGAGTTTAGGAGATGTTGCTTACCAGTTTGAGTACTGCGCGACTGCTAGGAATACTAAGCTATAATCTACCGGAACACGTGAGGTTGTCGTCTCTTTTACTGAAAGTTTGTTGCTCTCACATTTGTCTATGATCATGATCGACAGCAGTCTGGATAGCAATCAACGTGTGTACCTTTAAACTAGAAATAGGTAATATCGTTTGGCTATATACCCACTGATCTTTCATCACATCGGACATTACTTATTGTGACCACCAGCTGTTGGGTTAACCTGCGGAGTGATCAGTCGACGATGTGGTCAAAATACGATGATGACGATGATGCTGAGTACTTTCGAGTAAAGTAGGTAGCTGCCACCTGCCCAGTTAATAACCCCGTGAGCACCTAAGTCGCTACCCGACGTGACAGCGTGCCGCAATCACTGGTGTACTTACATACATAACATTTTGAATTCCCCTGTTTAACGCTCTTTCATCCAATAGATCCTCGTTTATTTTGTGAAATTCCATGCCACTGTTGTGGATGGTAAGCGGTGACTCCAGCCACAGAATCTTTCGGTAGGGTGGTATTTGTTTTCAATGATTAGATTGGAACTAGAACCCCGTGCAAATGTAAATCTCGATTTGCCCCAGGAAACATTAGTTGGATTCCGAATACGATTAGTGAAGTAGTACAATACAAACATTTAATCAATGGTTTTAATAATCAATCTAAGTAAATGGATTGTGAAGAACAGAACGTCACAAGCAAGTTCTGATATTCAACGCTTCAACTACCCCATGTGGCCTTCCTCGAAAGTGTTGTAATCGTGTGAAGGAACAGAGGTCACACTGATCCATTGATTCATACCTCTTGACTCAGTTTTATGCCACAGTAGTTGCACTAGATTAGTTTTGTGTTTCTCAGTTGGTTATTTCTAGGATCGTCAAACTTTTGAATAAAATGCTCATTGTAGATGTTTATGATTGCACCTTACCATGACGGTTCTTCATTTATGTGTTTCTAATTTAGGCTTTGGCTCGAATATGGCGGCCTGGGCAATCACGACCTGTTCGGCTCTACAGATTGATCACAGCCAATAGTTTAGAAGAACGCATGTTTCAACGTCAAGCCGCAAAGATGGCATTATCATTTAATGCTATCGTTAACCCCTTCGATAACGACTGTGACTCCTGCATACCATCAGCTAAACCCCTTGGGATTCTGACGAAAGAAGAACTGCATGTAGGTCTTTCTGTCATGATCACCTTTTTCCAAAAACAATGCATATGCATTTCAAATCCAGCATATCTGTATATAAATTGAATATTGGTTGCATTTACTTGCAGCTTTTGTATTCTGAAGGCCTTCTCATTCGATCGTGAATGTCCGTTAGACTCGTATTTCGCTTACGGTATGGCTCATCAGTAATGCATATTCTTCCGAACGTAACTGAGTATTCACTTTCAGTCGTATACAGTCTGTGACCAATAGCACGGTGGTTGACACGATTGCCACGTGTGAATGTGGACCGGAGTTGAAACCCCAGTTGTATCAACAGTTTACACTACTGACAATCTCTTACAATAACGAGACTACAGTCAGTCGCTTATATCCATCTTTGTGCGAAAGCTGCAATCAGCTATTCACCTTACGTAGAGCGACCGACTTTTGTTTTCCAAAAAAGGGGCTGATGCAGAGGAAGAATACATGATAAAACCTTTACTTGACACTCAGTAGTCCAGGCAACGGGTCAGTGCATATTCCCCCTGCTGGTACTCTTGTCTTGCTCGATAACTGACGCGTCTTCCGACATGGAGACATTTTTGAACCTCAAGGGTCGCGTGTGTAAGGGGATTGTGAGGGCTGTATTACTTTACGATAGCGGGACCTGGCCATTCAGAGTAGAAGACGTGAACTGTCTTCAGATATTTGGTCACCAATGTTTGCGTTCGATCGCTCGTATCGGGTGGTACCAGCGAGTAAACAACGAAGAGGTTAGGAAGCAAGTGTTTGTCACTGATTGTCAAACGAGTTTTTGGTTCAATCCTTACGTGTGTGCAAACTTAGAAGGTTAGATCATGTACCAAGAATGCCAGCTAGTCGTTTGCCGTATCGAGCACTCTGCCGACGCTACGACCGACTGGCGTAAGGTGCGAAGTGGACGGATGATGTGCTGGTGTTCACGAATGGGTTGACTAGTGTGGATTGGGTTCACCTCCCGAACTGGAGCCCTGACGGCTCATTTGGTCGAAAACCTAATGGGAGGTGGCGGCTAACCGATCTTAGTGGTGTGTATGTTGTTCGGACGAGTTGTCTGTGAAGTGAGTACACTTAATGACGCGGGAGATCGAAAGCTGTAGGAGGGCTATGGTGCCTCACTTTCACTTATAGCTCGATTGTTTGTTTGCAATCTTTGGGCTCCTTAAATTTAAATGTTTGAATAGCAGAGGCGGTCGTTTAGTAGTGAATACACTCCATTTCCTCTTTTGCTTGCACTTTTTTGAATGGGTGTATGGCGGCTGAGGATCAGCTTGAACCACTGATATATTGCTGTTTCCAAATTTTTGTGATGTTAGTTATGCGTGTTCTAAATTCCTGCTTCCCACACCGGCTTTCCTTTATATCCTCACATGGGTAATCTGCAGTTAACGACGTAAGTGTTCACTTTGGTACTGAGCGTCAACTCGCTGAGCATTATTTGTTGAGACCATTAATGTTCAGCCTACAGCACGACGCAGCCATGGAATCTGATGTCTCCGAACTGTTCCGTACAGTGAAGTAGGCACATGTCATCTGCCGGATTGAAAATCTCGTGATCGTTGATGTCCGTGGCCAGAAACGGTATTCAAGTTGGCATTACACATCCAATGTCGTGTCTGTATGGACGACATTTTCAACTTTTTTACTTAACCTTATTTTGTCCGTTTTTTATCTCTTTCTTCATCCAGAATATTCTTGGTCGTTGTTGGGTAACCAGCAGTTCGAACCACAGTACAGTCTGGTCAACTTCATCGCCGATACAAATGATTTGTTTGTATGCAACAGTTAAAGGTTGTTTTTTAATAGCCATAGTATTTTAATTTAATATCCAGTTTCTCCACCAATGGATGTCAGTCATTATGACATAACCACCTGTGTTCGAATGATAATCTTTCTCCCGATTGCTTGTTCGTCTGCACGTTCTGTCACAATTGCTCGTACGTAATGTTCAGCTCTGTTTCGCTGAAAAGTGCAACGCTTGTTTCGTTAATCTCAGTCATTGAATTCAAATACTGGACTTCTGGGTTAAACTGACGTCGTCGAGCTCGCTAAATCTGGGAGACAACGTTTTAGTTTCCTGTGCATGATTAGAGGACTTTAGTGGTTATAAATTTCATACCGCTCATGTTTAATCGTAGGTTTAGCATTTCGGTAAACTTTTCATTTGAGCTGTTTCGAACAAGAAAACTACTCATATTTCGCCTCTTTTATTAGTCGTGCCTGTCCTTGGCCAGGGCGGGATTTGCCAGTGTGCTTATACCTTCCACTCATTCCTTGTAGTTGTTTTTGCACAGCGTGAATGTGGCAACCTTACCTTGACCGTAATGTTATAACCTGATTCATACTGATGGTCGTGCTACAGCTGCCTCGACCAGAATGAAGCGTATCTGGATACCACTGTTCGTTTAACTGTATGTTGTGCAGTGTGTTTAAGTGAAGTGTTTAGAAGAAAACCATATAACACACGTTATTGAACTCTGGGTTGCTTCATCAATACTGGTATAACAGTGGACGATTCCAACGTTCGGCGCAGTTTTGATGGTTTCCTGAAATTTAACCGCGCGTTATTGAATAATCAGCACTTACGGTGTATTATTTATAAATATCTTTATTCGTAAGCGAAGATAGTTTCTTGTATTTTTGCTATTTTTGAATGCTTTATAGGAATGATCTCTTGATTAAATATGCGGGCGTCGCGTTAACACTTGCCAGTGTTTAAGTGTCATGTGACTCAGTGTGGTGAAACCAAAGAAGCTGTGTAGAACACTGGAGTCGCCCACTGTGACCTCAGTATTGTTGGGGCCACTCAGAATTCGACTACGGGCTTCGCGTTTGTTTAAAACATACTATAAGTGTTCACACCCATTTTATTAGTCAACGTTTTTCTGCCGTTTATTTGTCCAGGATTTGTTCCAAACGCCACCGTGTAATGTACCTTCTTGGACACATCACTTACTCGGTTGTACTTGTGATTCGGGCATGCCTGATCCAAGATCATTTTTATCTACCAATATTTTGGAGTCTCATCCAACGGACGACCATGACAGCGAATCTGACACGCGTAACTTCCAACTTGGTGCTTCCACATTCACTCATTCTGGACAACATAGTAAACCAATGTCACAGTCACTGGCGTTCCTATTGGATTGGACTCATAGTCTCAACTATGCGGCGATACTTCAACTGAAAGACCCTCTTTTGTCACCTTTATCCGATAATACGCCGCCCATAAACGCTGTCTTTTCCTTGACAACCAACACACTGGATCCACCGAGTTCAGTTATGTATCCTCAATGTTTGCAATGACATCTATTTTTTGTATCCTTCTCATGATCAACAAAAGAATAATTACCTTGAATGTTCGCATTACAATTTTACAGTTCTGCCACATTCCGTTTCCTTTTCGCAATCGAGTTATCTTCTTGAAAGTCAAGTTCGTAATTTATGAACTGTAAGGCCTAAAGTTAACCTTCAAAAAATTTCATAAACATTCGGATGAGCAAGTTGATAATGTAGGTGTTTTATTCTACAGCCTAATAATTAGTTTGTTTGAACCCATGAACTGCATTAACGCTTCCTGCATGATGTATACTGTGTCGGTCGCAATACGTCCCACATTTATTTGTCATTAAACGTACTAGTCCGTATTTTTCGTGATTTTAGCACCAATGAACATTCTCAGCTGCACTAGATTATCCGCGATCATTGAACTTGACTTATGGTAGCTTCGTCGGTAGTCGCATGTGCATTTTTGTTTGATTCGTCTGCCACGTTGCTTTCCTGTTAACCGACCAAAGTATTTTCCACTGTTCAGCTTCTTTCATCTCGAAAGCCAAGTTTCTTTTGAAAGTACCTTGTTAATTTCTTTCGACAGTTGTTGTGGTATATACGCTTCATGCGATCCATTGGAAGCTCGAATTCTAATTCGGCTGTGAAGAAGACGGCTTCACGGTCTTCAGGTAACCTCCAGTGTGTCTTCATGAGTGTTTGCGATGGTAAACGGTACGCTGTTTCATCACTGCTATCAAGCTTGTGAGTCTTTTCTGTTTGATTGGTCTTAAATTTCATTGCGATTGACGGGTGCGATAACCGGTTTTATCGTGGTTTTAAGAGAGCTATATAAGCGATGGTTCTTGTTGATAACTTAAAAAGGATGAGTAAATCAACTCAAACATGAAACCTTCGGTTTCCTATTTCGCATGAGTTTTGTTCTGGATGGTTTCATTGTTTCGGTTGTAAAAACATCCTCTCACTTATAACACACCTACGCTATTGTTGGTTGTTTGATGCATAATTCATTTAGTCTACTCGGTGCTGTTTACGTTTCTTTTTACTCTGCTGTGAATCCGTTATTCTTATTATTAAGTCTGAAGCCAAAGTTCGAGGTTACAGGATTGTGCATCAGGTATTTAAATGGAGCGAGTATATCGCATACAAAACGTACGCGATTTCTTAGGTTAATTGAAGAGCTGTTTGCGAGGGTGGCTTGGTGAACAACTTACACTGTGACGAATTGACGAGCAACGAACGGAAGCAATACCGCCATCTATTAGAATGTTGGAAGACAAAAAAGCCGACCTTGCACGTCCATAGTAGCACATGTTTTGCCACATTTCCAAATATTATGTTCATACCTTCTCTTTCGTAAAGCAACAATCATGATAATTCTGGACGCTGTTCAAAGCAGCCAACTGAAGGTAGACTGCTCGGGGTCGCTCCGGCAATTACTCGCACCGATTTGGAGTACAACATGGGCGACAAATTAAGTTATTCGTGGGTATTACCGCAGCGTGGTTGATGTGGGAATAAGGATTGTGTTCATGCCCTCAACGAGTCGTTCGTACACGGTGCCTGCATTAATCCTGGCTGGTGTTTTGTTAAGCTAAATGACGACAGGTGTGACAATGCTTTGAATTGGTTGGATTAGTCAATACACTAAGGTGTCAATAATTTAGCATCATAGTGGTTAATCCATTACCCCTTCGTCGCCCATTGCCAGATTATCGACCCCTTTCATTCTCCTGAAAGGAGTTGTGTCCCAATTCCGAGAATTGTTTCAAATGAATTATCTACATCCATAATATATGTTATAGACTTGTTGGATGTCTGCTCTCCTTTCGCAAAATCTCGTACGTGCTTGTCACTGACAACTGAGTAACTTGTGCGAGTGAATTATTCTCGAGTTTCGAAACAATATTGAGAATATGGAGATAAAGGTTTCAGTCCTTCTGTTCTTTTCTGTTCCTACTCAATGACCGCCTTCGACCTTAACATCACTTCTCTGTGGCATCAGTGGGATTGTAAAGGCATATCAAAGTTTCATCCCATAAGAGTAAGCCAACAATTCTCCGCATTGTGTAGGTTTCTGAAGATCTATTTGATATTGGTTAGTTGTGATGTGTTACCTTTATTCAGTTACAGTAGATATTCTGTCTCCAGCTTTTGTTGTTTAACCACCCACACACCCAGTTGTGTACGTTAAGTAGATCATTGTGTCTAAAAGTATTACCCTTAATCCCTTGACGTTGTTCGTTCTGTGTATGGCTGATAAACGGCACGTCTTATGCTTCCCAACTTGTACTCATCAAATGTTCATTCGTCGTCATGCTGTACGGCCTATTTGGTTTTGGGTGTGAGGCGTTGCATCCAGACGGCGACAGGAAATAACGAGTCTCTCACGCATAATTCCATTCCGTTGATTCCAGATCACTGAATTGCGTTGATGGCTGTTTATTTTAATGGTTTGTCTTCGCAAAATTCACTTGTGTTTGTCGGCTGAGGATCCTGTTTCGTGAGTGTTGTTTTGTCTGAACCGATTACGTGTACATCCACACTGTATTGACTGGCTGGTCTGCTGACGACTGGCTTTGTGCATGTGTACTTATCTGTGCCGTCGTCGTACGCCATCCACGAATCAAGTGATTAGACTTTTTGCATTCACATTGTTCTTAAATCTCTGTTCTAATTAATGTGTACGTTTTGCGCGATCAATTTACGTGCTGGTAATATGAATAAAACTGCTTACTGACTACGCTTTGAAATAAACAGTGAGTTAAAGGTCTTCAGTGGAGTATCAATAGTGTGGGCCGTTCCTCCTAAAATATCTGACAACACTGACTTTCAGAAGAGTAATCTGATCGTGCATGAAGGTAGGGCAACCTCCAATAGTGTATGGAACGCTGTAAATGTGCATTATTATCATAGACTTTCCACATTCAGTCAAAGTACCAAACAACTATCATTAAATTTGAGGCACTGATTGTTGCAGTTTTCGGACGTTAATATTTGGTATCCTGTAGGGTCTATTTTACTCGTAATGATTTGCTACAGACAAAATTGGCATTTTTTTCTCCGTATTCAGGGCACTTTTATTTCATACCTTAACATTCATCAAATCTGCGAATTCAGCATCCTCTTACCAGTAAATACAGCGCACAACTGACTCAATGTCTGCTTCACCGTTAGTGTTTGCTGATTCAACTCTGAATTCCTGTCAACCATCGACACGAAACTGCCAAAAAGATTATACGGTTGATTTTATTTCATCTGTTCCAAACGAAGTTAATTAAATAAAGTTTTACTTCTATAGAGAATAAATCTTTTCAGTGTTCTTTTTAACTACGAGTTTTTCTGACTTCTCTTCCCCATCCTTGCTTCCACTTTCGGAGTTTCTAGCTCGATTCCTTTGGCGCTCAATTTTTTCATCCCGAAAGGTACCTTGATTCACCCGTGTTCCATGTCGAAAGAAGAAACTTTTGTCGGCTCGCGCGTTCTCAGGGGAATTCTGTGTATTCGTGATTGATCGGGATTTGCCTTCAGCCAACACCGGTACAGTTGTGATCAATCGGTCTCCCCGTCCGAACTTAGGACTATGCATTCTTTTTGAAGGGAGTTTGGATGTTCCGCCGCACATCAGTGAGCGCATCGCCAACATCCGGTGGAACTGCCACTTCATTCTTATCTCCGATGTACTACATAAGATTATAACTGCTGAGCTTATGATACTCATCGCATTCAAGTAGCGTAATACAGATTCGAAACCTTCCAACAGGGCTTCATACTGTCCCCAGTCGGCAACTTGCTTGACGTTGGCAGATAGTATGAGTTGAGCAGATTGTTCAGCTGTAGGGTTTCTGTTCATCAAATATGCTGCAGAACGATTGTGATGATCTACGGGTAACGGGGAAAGTAAATGATCAACCAAACAAATTGAAATATATCTGACTTGTGTAATTGCACGTGGAGATTTCTTGTATTTGAAAGACATCCAAATTGCCAGGAAAGTCTAGTGAACATTCATTCACGTGATGGGGCAATTCAAAAAGAATTTACTTAATTTGTGAAATAGAGGAGGATTTGATGATCGTTTACAACTTCAAAATAGTTCTGCGTGCAGAGGCTTAACAATCTGGTCCGCAAGCCTCGCTCAAGATTATTTTGACTTGACTTCATCTCGGTGTTTATTGAAGTTTATATTGAAGGATAACCATCTCCGACCAGAGCAGTGTAGACCCCATCAAGGAAGTGCTACCATCTTTCTTATTCCTGGTCGCCATGGTTACAACAGTTATGATCCCATGCTGATCTCAATTCGTTTGTGCTAATTATTGTTCACGGGGTAATTTTTCAAGTGAATAGGGTTCCTGTAATACATCGGTCGGGTGTCTAATTCATTTCTCTTTTATCTTTCTAAATTCAAACATGTACGATAACGGTTGTGAAGTATAAGTCCTTAAATGTGTAGTTATGATTACTAGTGTTGTTCCGTTTCCCAATCCTCTCAGTCGCTACCAGAAAAACCAAAAACTGGTGACAGGCAGCCTTTAACCTTATGAATTATCAAACAGGTTTACTTTTACTGAATAACTAGAACCAAGAAATATACCATAAATACCCAGTGTTTTATAAATTTTGCCCTTGTGAGCGCATTTTGTTTTATTTCGTGCAACAGTATAAACTTCAGGTCTATTTGAAAATCTGCCCCATTGGTTAACTTCATTAATAATGACTTCGTCTGTCCAAATAAACTGATGTATCTTGATAATTCAACATAGAAATATATTTCTAGTTTACTTGAACACCTACTCATTTTTGTTACATGCGGTCGCAAATGAGTAATATGATATAATCAGCATCGATAGAATACAAATCAGTGTATTTGACTTATAGCATGCAAAAACGGAGACTCGGCCGACGTACTTGAAAAAAGTTGGTACTTGGATAAATAGTAAATCAATCTCGGTAGAATAAAGATACCGTTGGAAATCAATATCCTGTCAAACGGTAGAGCCAGGGTTATTTGCAGGGGATTGTCAGAACCATTCTTTGAAGGCCCATCCTCTAAGTATCCGATTATTGGATTACCACTTTTGGGTTTGTCGAATTTCTTGAACCTTCGTTTCTGAATAATTAGGATGGCGCTGCCTGACACAATGCATGCTGCAAAGGGAAGTAGATCGCCCCATATATGGTCGGTTATTGGCCATATATAAAATAGAAATGTGGGACTGAGCGAAGCGGTTTGTGGAAAACCACATTCATATGCGTTCCGTACGATTCGCCCGTGTAGAAGCTTTGTTTCAGATAAAGATAAATCAAATGTCCATAAAAACTGACAATCCACTATAATTGCAAGTACTGATGAAAGAAGTAGTACGTTTTGTGTCCACTCACGACGGAATCTGAAGGAAAAATATATGGGTTTTGAAGCCAGTTGAAAGGCGTTGATTGCCAGTCCAAAGAGCAGTGAAGCGTGTATATGTCGAAAAGCACTATGAGTCATAGGCAACAGCTGACACGCGGACCTACTTAGCAGCTGAACAGCTGTAAATAACCTTATACCGCCATATGCTTCAATCATGTAATCTGTTCCACGCGCGAAGAGGTCAATCAGATCAAAAAACCCAAGGTACACTAAATAAACAGCTATTGGTAATCGTCGTCTAGACAACTTGTAACTTGTTTTCATAACAAATACATTGGCGAACGAGGCTATCAATAGCAAAAACGGAAGTACAACCCGAGCAACCGCATCTACTGGTAATCGGGTACTCTCCACAATGGCCATCGAGGAGTTGGCCGAGGACATGATAATTTTCCGCACGTTCACTGGTCCGAGAAATGTTCCCTTGATTGGGTCACCCGCCGAAAGTGTATGAAGTAGTTTTGAGCCGCTCGTACGGTTGTCAAATTTGAGATTAATGAAGTGACTTGGATATTTTGTAAACTCTGGTCCAGGTTCAGTGGCTAAAACAAAAAGGAACAATTTAAAAATATGCTAGTCTATGGTCTAGTAAAGTTACTTCTGTTAAGAATATGTGTTTACAAAGATTCAACGTCCGACTGTTAACTTTAGAAAAACCTACTTAAAATCTGAAAAGATCAAAAGCTTTTGAATGGTTGATGAATTGCACCAACTAAAACCTCACAAGTCGCAACACTTTCAAAGCAAACTTCTATTTCTTTGGTAAATTTAGGAATAAGGTTTGATGAAGTATATAATTAAACAGTTGTTTACTGTGCAAAATGTGAAATGGTTTTCCGTAATACTCGGGATTATGGACTTCGGATAACCCTAGAAATCGTACTCGGATTGTAACCTCCCACGCAAGTAATGCGAAGACTTCGTGCTAGTTGCAGTAATTAGTTCATATTCATGTAACAATAAGCCGCATTTATAGATGTGCAACAGTATTAAAGGAAATCACAGTCTATCATTGGTTGATCGTATTAACACACACAAAGTCACAAACTGTGCGTTAATTGGTGCACTACAGAACAGAGGAATCAGCGAATAACGGAAGGCGTAACGTTGAGACTGTCCATTCTTTATGTAGTATTTTTAACGCGACGCTTGGATTGACTCCCTGTTAGACCTTCGATTGTGTCAGGATTTGGATAAGCGGTGAATCGAGCAGATTTTTACCGCATTTTCTCACTGCTCAAACACGTCATCAAGATGGTACGACGTGGTTGTTATGTATGATCGAACAGATGCTTTGATCAAACCATATGTTGTATCACATGTATATACATAGGGTCGGAAAATCCTTCCAGGAACAAATACCCAGGGGACAATTGTTCGTTAACTTCAGTGGGAAACGTGAGCATTAACGCAGTTTCATACTACCCGCATTGACTACTGGTCCGACGTTCATACTCTATTTTTGACTACTTTATTAATATGCGTGATGAGAATTAAGTTCCAAGCTGTTTCGAAGTCAAACCACTCTTCTGCCTTTCGAGCAAGATGGTCACAAAGGCTATCGATGTGGTGAACATGTAGCCCTAAACAATTTGATCACGTTCCTTCTGCGAGATAGCACTTCACCTCATTGGTTCAGGACGGCAGATGTAACTTCACAATACTGTTGTACTCCCTTCTGACGATGAGTATCGTCAGTTGTGCTAACTTAGTTCCTCCATCCCCCTAGTTCGCTTTGTATACATGTCCAGAATATTCATCGCCTTGAGCAGACTGCTGCGTTGACTCTTTAACCCCTTATTGGTTTTCTTGAATTCATGAATCCGGGGCTTACATCACGACAGTACATGGCGAATCTCAGTTTGTTACTCAAAATAACCTTCATTCCATAGATTAGTTTACATACGACGCCTTGTTGTTCAGTTCACTACTGGCTTTCATTATTTGGGTCGCAACTCGCCCCTTAAATTGCCACGAAGTCTCAGAGTCATGCTAATATCTTTCACTCCGTACAGAACATCTCATTTCGCGAGAGATACGAGCATACCATGGGCGATACTTTGGGTTGCCTCTTAGCCGTTTTCCATGTCATATACCTGGATCAGAACTTTCCTTCTTGAATTGCATATATGACGCCGTATGCCCATATTGAGAAGATTGTCCTGGTGCTATAATGATGCAGATAGTCAAAGCTACCACGTGGCACACTCCAACAATTTACACCTCAACGAAGTGAGAGTGCCACCCACTCTGAATTACATCGTTCCTGTTTGCGGTATTGGTGTATTTGGGCAAAAATGAACTGGTATGTCCCTCAACTCCATGCATGCTATCTGAATGCGTACACACCCATAGTGATTAAAACAGTCTGTTGGTGGTGTTTGCCTCTTGTTACCGACCGACTCAGTTATCTTGACCAAATATCGTCCAGTTTGAAAGTCACCATGTATTTTTCGTGTCTGCTCCATGACGGTTGAGAGGCACTACATACCCATTTTCACGTATGATCTAACGCTGTGGGGTGCTGGTGTCACCTGCCAGTCAGACCACACGTAACAGGTAGCACGTGCGATTCCACAGTTTCATTCAGTTCGGTGTAAAATGGGTATGATGATGGTGGCATCTTTACGTTCTTACGCTGCGTGATCTATACATGTCACCTGACCACAAATACACTACAAGCATTGAATAGTATAAAACGAGTTTCATACGCTAATTCCATTTTTTTTATCAGCAGACAAACCCTGTTGTATATCAGTAGACCAAAAGCGAAACCTTTCTTCTCTGTATTCTCAAAACAATATGCGTCAAACGTAGATCACTGAAAATATAATTAATACACTGGTACGAATATACTATGCTGCAAACTTGAATCCTGACGCTTTGAGTGAGGAGTGCATTACCACTAGGACGAAGTCAAAACCGCGGTTTTCTATTCATGAGACGGTACACGACTATTTGTTACAGCCGAACTTAGCAGCCCAATTTGCGGAGTGTCCAAATATGTTCTGATGAAGCAAAAAAAAAAGTCAAAAAATTGACTGACTGTGGTGCCTTGACGCACAGTCATCGGCATAGAACAGTTTCGAGGATTGCAAACCCATTCTGTAATCGACTCACTGGGTCAGCGGTCTTCGACCCAGTGGTATTCGCGTACCGCACTTTTCAAAAGACATCTTTAACTCCAAAAGTTCCACCTACACTTTGTAAGTAAAGCAAGTTGACTATTATTTGAGAAGAAATGTAATGGCGAAAAATATGGACTTTGGCTGGATTCGAACCAACGACAAAAGTAGCATGCTCAGAGCATTGAAATTCTATTACTGATAAACTCATTCAGCGCTTGCTGCAGTTGGGCATTCTATTACTGTCACTGGTTTGGATTCATGCGAATCCCATATTTTTCGTAAGTGGGTCCCATCTAAATCATGAAATCGGTCGTACTATTGAACACCAATGACTATTAGTTTGTCTTTATTATGTGAGAAAAACATGGCAGAATTGGATGCTGGCCGTGTGTTATTTGTCGAGCGTCAAACTCCATCTCTTCATACACTATATGAAGTCTACCAATATTGCATACTTTCCATTAACAGTTGTAAGTAGTAATAAAAGGTAACGACATTTTGCTTGCCAACTCGCTCTAACGTATATCGCTGGATTCTGGCTTACTGCCTACATTCGGAAGCGATGTTTCAGATGACTACAGAATTTACTATAAAATTGTATGCCTAAACGATTGTGAATAAAAGATATTTCCAGCTCTCGACTGGTTACCAGTTATTATAACCTCTTCAAACTTATTTTACCACATAGTAATTAAGACGGGTGACTTCGTGAAAGTCCGCTGAACAAGTGAGGTTCTTACTGCAACTATTTCACTACTGTGCACGGCCGATTCAAAATCCATCTGTGTCGGATATTTTGGTCAATGAAGGGCAGCACTAGAAAACTAGACAATAACTGGTGGTTAACTGAGGACTTGGATTGAGGTAGACTGAACAGAGTTTTCAACTAATGGAAGCTTTATTATACCGGTAGATTTATTATCTATAACTGTAAAGAAGCTCTGGGTTCGAATCTCGTTCTTGTGAGTACTGACAAACGATTACACTTGAATTTTCAAAGGGGAAAATTGGTTGTATCTAATGTAGGTCAGTGGTAAAGCAATCATCAACATCATAGACAGCAATACATCAGTGGTTCACTCTGCTGCTTAACTGCCACACAACCACGAAGAAGAAAGCAAACCCCGTATAGGAAGAGAAGAAGAAGGACGAGACGGGAAGGGACCTAACTACTAAAAATAACTACATCTATATTCAAACATACAACATCAAGGCGCCTACACCTTGCAAACAAAAAACCGAGCTGTAAGTGAAAGTAAGGCGTCATCAGCAAGACACCTTCCTTACGGCTTTCACTGCCCCGCATCATTAACTGCACTCACTTCACAGACAACTCGGACAAACAACGACAACATTCACGCCACTGAGCTCGCTTAGCCGCCATCTCACCTAACGTCTCAAGCCACCGACTCTATGAGTCGCGAAGGACCCAGACCGGGAGACGAACCAGATCAACAGTGACCAACACTTTCGTGAACGATTTCATTTGTCTACGCCAGGTCATCATCTGTCTACCACGCACCTTGTGCTAGTTGGCCGCAACCTCGGCAAAGAGTGCTCGGTGTGGCAAATGACTAGCTGGCATCCTTCGTACATGACCCAACCATCTAAGTCTGTGCAAATGTAGTGAATGAACAATCGGCTGCGTCGCCTCATGAGAACATGAGCCATGAATTACGTAGGTATTAAAATCAGTACAGAAACAACCCACTTCATTACGCTCCAGTGTTAAGCCTAATATTAGTTCACTGGTCAGTTCGATAGATGTGCTTGTGTAGTGAGTAGGAGCGATCATGCCATACTACTCACACCACTGTAATTCAGTAGTGGAACCAGAGCATATATTTTGGCACCAGAATAGCTGCAGAAATATACAGGAAGAATTATTGGAGTGCAGCATTGCATGAAATGATTCTTGGTACGTAAGGGAACGTAAATGAACTTAGCGTTGACGTCTATGGCAGCCGTGACGGTCGGGGCCGAATACCGTATGCAGATGAGTGTTTTCGTTTGTTGTCTTGTTGAAACGCATAACCCACGCGTTGCTGTTCCGAATGAACAACCCTTGTGCCATCCCCGTTTTGGATCACAACACTTGTTTTAGTGACGTCAGTTTATCAGCATTTTTGTGAAGGCTGTCCAGAAACACTTTATAACACTAATAGCTTCAAGAACAATCACTAACCGACCACATGCTGTAGATTCTGGCCATCAATCAGACCGACACGACTACAAACAGTCGTGTTCTTATTACCTTGATGCCATTGGTGCAGCAACTGTCAGTTACAAATCCCTCCACGATTCACACACTCGAAAACCATGGGTTTGAAGCAATACTGCTCCATACCGTTTGATCAGTTGCATTACTTATCGATGGCTATAGAAATACTCGTAATTTAAAATAACCTGACTTTATCAACACCATCGGAAATTCTGTTTTAACCGCGTCAAGACCAGCGTTTGACCCCAGCCGTTTCGTTGCGTGCCCCTATTTCAACGAGTGTTTACTATACAATAAGAGTTGTGATGCAGCTTTCTGTGGCCTCCCTTCTGTTCAGTTTTCACATATCGCCCTCTTTGTTCTCACATCTTTCCTCTTGGGATTGTGGTTTATTTTGGGAAACACTCGGTCAAAGTCGAACTGGGACATCGTCACTTAAAAAATTACGTACATAGGAGCATGACAATCCAGAACATAAATTGTTCTTCCATATTTTACCGTTACTCGTTTAGTCGTCACCCCCAACTTTTGCCATAAAAGTGGTTGGAATGGATTCTTCTGTTATTGTCATATGCGATATCGGTCACCTCAACGTGGGTAGCTTCCTCTTTCCACCTTCGTGCATGCAGCTGTATATTTCTGATCCCGCTAGCATTGCCACCGTCGCCGTTGCTGACACAGGTATAGACGAGTTTTTTAACTGCCATCTATCGCATCCTTTCATCATTATACTACTCAACCGGTAGCCAGTGCTACTATCGTAACAGCACAGCAGTGATGTTGTCACATGAACGTATGACTGATATGACATGACTGGTGATTAGTTCATTTATCTGCTCAGTATCGCCAACCCCCTATGTGCGGTATTTGTTTTCCCTAAATGAGTTGGCACAATTGCATTCTCTCGGCATTTCTATCTTCATTTACAACTTAACTCCAGAATATGATTCCTCACGCTATGCACAACCGAAAGTTGCTTAGATGTCAGTGGGAGTGAAGAAAGGATGCGCAATCAACATTCTGCGAATACGTTAAATAAATTAGCAGTCCCGATAATGACATGTTTCTCCCCGGAAAACACAGGTCACGATCTTCGAGAAGCAAAGCTTACTGGAATTGTACCTGAAACATCGTTTTAGAAATCGCTTGTATCAGTGTTGGTATTCCAAACCCGACTCATTTATATCTCGCCAAAACCGATTTCTCCTCTGATCACTCTTGATTTTGTGTCTGCACACCCATCTTCCACTTAATGCTACCACTTGCCGCGGACTCTCCACTGTAGTTCCAATGTTAAAGGTTTTTGCCACGATTATACTTATCTTTGGAGGTCGCGACTAGTCTTCTGTTAGACTTGGATCCACTGGGCTCACACGGCTCGTTTACCACGAACCTATTCGACATTCCCACTTTCCGCAAAATATCTCTGTTCGAAAAACTCAGAGTCGTCTAAAGCAGAGGGAGTGGAGTTTACTTAGGTGGCATTTCCGATGCACACAGGGTACTCAGACCTCACCACCATGTATGTACCAAGCATATAAGTTCGGTACAGTGCCATATAATCCTCATTAGTCAACATGGAATTCTTGACTGTCTACGACGAGAGTCGAGTGATGACTGATGCTACCTTGCGAAACACTGATCAAGTTTGAAATCGCGAGAATGGTTGCTGAAGATGACGAAAACGTGGTAGATAATTCTTATCCATTCGGTAGATGTGTTCAACAAGAAAGAACTTGGGAAACACATACGTCGCATCATACGATGTTTGTCTTTCAAAAACAAATATTGTCAAAACCCTGCTTATGTGAGTGAAATATTATCAATAAACTTTGAAAAGCTTCCTTGGTGTCCTACTTAGATTCATCTAGGATAGTCATTTGTGTTCAGGATAACTCGGAACTTCGTCTTTATTGGTGGTCGTCTAATGTTTAGCGGCTTGCCGTCAGTTCTTTAATAGACGTAAGCTCGGTTATTTGAGTTGTAGAAGGCCCAAAGCAGCAGTATGTAGATGAATATGTTAGCATCAAGACAAGCTCGAAACGTTGTTCCACCCTGCTGAATGAGTGGGATCCTGGAGGTCCGTCACTGTATTCGACGATGTGTCTTCTGTTTTCATGGAAGAATGTGATCAACCTAAGGAGGTTTGGTAAGCACCCGACCTTGACAGGCAAGCTGACAGAATCAAAGGACTTCGTTAATTCAATAAAGTCGATGTGAATCAGAATCTATTGCTCGAAACGCCTTTATTTCAGGTTAGGAACGGAGGTTACGATGTGGTTCATTGTTCCTCGATCCTTGAACTCGCATTGGGCCTCTGTGCACATTCAATTACCAGATGATCGTAGCCTACTCAAAACCACACTGGCGAAGACTTTCCATTAGTAATCAGGTGAGAACTTTTCCGCTAGTTGTGGCCGCTTCGATCTCCTTCGTTATTCACGAGTGTGAGCGTGGTTGTGTTTCATATGTCCTGACTAAATGTTTCTTCCATTCAGTACTGGCACAGGTGCTCGTGCTGATAACCGATTGGAGTGGAGTTTTTATCATACCCGATTATTTCAGATACTATTCCATCACCTTCTGGAGCTTTGAGGTGAGCAATACGATTGAATGCTTTGCAGGGCTCCTTAACGGTAGGTAGGTCGTCCGGTTCATTCAGTGTAGCTTCAGTTGCTTTGTTTTCCCGTGAGTATAACATGCTAGTGTTCGACCTAATTGTCCACCTGTTTTCTTTCACTCGTGATGACCGGAAGAATCGACGTATCAGTGGTTTATTTAGTGGCATTCAAAGAAATTATTGATCACTTGGTGTCTTTGGAAGCAACCGAAAAGCTAAAGACTAAGGTGGTGCAAGAAATAAAGAGTTCCGCTACGTAACTTGACGACAACTCAGCCTGTAATAACAGATGGTTACATGAGTCTAAAAGCAGGTGAGATTTTTTCATGCAAACAATGTCGTAGAACCCACAGCGGTTTCGAAAGTATATATAATAGTTTATATAATAGTAGTATATAGTATATATGGTATAGTATATATAGTATATAGTATATATAATAGGACAGTTACTGCGGCTTCTCTGGGGGTTATCGGGCAAACTCAGCATTACGTACAAGCAAATGTGGATGAGCGTTTGCATAAGATAGGATAGAGTACGTTCACCAATGTCAGATCGGTCGAAAGGAAGAAGCTTGATAAGTTTTGGGTGTCCATATAAGTTCGTCAACTTATGAAGATTGTTGGATGTGGATATGAGGGTGAAAACACAGTGATGTGGATCGACTTGTAATGACTTTGACGTTGTCAATGGCGTGAAACAAGGTTGTGTCCTAGCCCCAGCTCTATTTAGTTTATATTTGACTGTCATGGTGGTAGTCGCTTTTCAGGATCCTGGGAAGAACGGTGTTGAAAGTGAGCACTGGACAGATATGCGCCTACTGAATATTTGGCGTTTCGGCGCCCCAAGTCGGCTACATACCTCAACGATGCACATGCTTTTATTCACAGATGACAGCGCGTTGTTCGCACATTAAAGACGAACTTCAACTACTGATCACGGCTTTCGCGACCGCGGCATCCAAGTTTGGATTGGATATCAACACAGGTAAGATGTTTTCCTTCTTTCAGCCTTCTCCGGGCGGAGGTGATGCTCGTACACCTTCACCCCAAATTCACATTAATGGAGCTGTTGTCCGTAGCTGCGCGAATTTTTGCTACTTAATTGGCACTCTGTCCATCAATCTGTCCGTGGACCGCGAGTTATGAGCTCGCGTGACAAAGCCTAGTGCTTCTTTCGGACATCTTGAAAGATGTTCTTGGAAGAACCACAACCTGGAGCCGAGCACTAAGCTCTGTGTCTACCACTCAATGGTGCTGTCTATAACTGCTGTACGGCAATGAAACGTGGACATTTTATCCATAGAACATGCGCTGTCCGAGTCGTTCCCATTTGCAATGTCTAACGCGCATCTTGGGTATTCTGTAGTTGGACATGGTTCCGAATACTGAGGTACTGCGGCGAGTGGACATGAACAAGATGGAAGCCATGCTGATGTAGAATCAGCTTCGTTGGCTGGGTCACGTCCGCCTGGTGGGCGATGACCGTATTCTGAAGCAGCTGCTGTATGGACAATTGAGATCAGGTAAGCGAAATCATGGTGGTCAAAAGCGGAGATACGAGGATGATGTGCACGTCTTTCACGTTGTAAAATTGATTGTAGATGTTGGGAAGGCTTAGCGTTGAACCGGATGGTCTGCAGGAATACGATTCGGACGGGCGTCCACAAGTTCAACGAGCAGCTATTGTGCGGCCCAGAACAAAAGCGCGCGGTGAGCAAGGGAACCATCAGTACCCTAGGTCGTGGTGACACGAATATATGGCGTTGCGATGTATGTGGCCGCGAATGCGCTGGTCACCTTGGATAAGTAGATCACAAGCGTACTCAGAGTGCACCGTCGACGAGGTAACGACTAGTATGTTAGGGTCAAGTAGGTTATACCAGTTATGTCCATTTTTTCTTGTTCTCACCTGCCAAGACCATGGTCGTTTGGCAACTAATCCGTTCCTCTTTTCAGAAAATTGTGTCTATGGCCTTTCACTTTTCCTTTTCTTTAGGTTTGTTGGTGTATTGTATGATGGGTTTTTTGTCTGTTTTCTCCCAGTCCAAGCTGATATTTTGTTATTCCTTCATATGTTCTCTAGATTACACTAACATGTACTTATCTACTGGAATACTCCTTGCATTATATTTTCAATATTTTCCTTCCCAGTTTAGCTCTTACCATTTAAGTGTCTGTTTATTTCTAGAGAGATATGGGTTTCAGTTTTGAGCTAACCTTTCGATTGGCTAACCAACATTGGCCGGCTGGACACAAAGACCTCACTCACACACCTCCTGGTCTTATTTATTAGGGTTTACACTGGATACGTGGTGTGTGAGTGGAACTGCAAGTGGTGCCGCGTAGGCCACTTGTGGTGATGGTTATGCGCACGCGTTCTTTGACTCCGGTCACTGTGAGCGGTTAATCCGAATCAGATGCCACCAACTGTGTATCATGGGATGCGAAGTCACAGGCTAAGGTGTTAACACGGTTACCTCACAAACAGTGCCTGTTGTCTAAATCCTGGCAGTGGCGGGAATATGTAATATTGATGGACTCAAACAAGAGCGAAAGTAGTTTACGGTTTACATCTACCTAGTCAGTTTTCAAAATCATATGTTACTCACATCACCGTGTTGAGCAAGTCCTCTTGTATTTCAAAATGTGGACATAATTATTGTGTGAGGAAAATCAACTACTTTCAAACCAACCAACATATGTGGTTACAGTCAGGTGCTTGGCTACAGCGAAAGTGGCGATAAATTTGACGAGGGTGTAACATAACTAATCTGATTTGCTTTGAGGTACAATGTGCACTCACTATGAGTAAATGTTTTCTGGATACTTCTGAATATAGCATACCTTAGTATCCTTAAACTCTGTTACTCGGCCTCTAAATAGTGTCACTATTTTCGTTTAATTGCCACAGAAATTTGCCATTAGCTTTTGCAGACAATTCACTATTTGAGTGGATTTTCTGGATTCATTTATGCACATGCACACGCGCGCTTGGTAGCTAATTTCCTTCAAAAGCTGTTGCTTCACGTGAGTGGTGATAAATACTGGAATCGAATTGCTAATTTTATGGATAACGAAAAGGTATAGTTGAGCTTGGAGAATGACATTTTTTCACTACCTTGCTTCATATACCCCTAGAGGTGAATTTTCAGGCGTACCTTTGAAAGAGAAAAATGTCAAGTCACTGCGAAGGATATCTGTTCGGCAGAATTATACGATTTTCAGTCCAGCTCCAGCTAACAAATAATACTGGTATTTTTAAGTGAACTTACAAGAAACAAACTTTAAACGCAAGTTGGAAAATTTCGCGATCGTCTATGTTTTATGTGATTTCTGAAATTATTAGTTACCGTATATTTCCATTGTGCGCCTCCTAAGACTTACTTAACTACCTCACTTTTCCAAAGTCACATAACTGGTCGATCGTGTACCGCGCGATAAATTGACTACTGTTATATATTATGGAGTATGTGTATTATATATGTAATATGAAATCCCACGATAAGAACTATTTCCCTAAACAAACCACTTCCGTCTGGTTGAGTGATGATTCTGCAAAACTTTGAACCCTAAAGAGACCACTGTCATCACTCAATCAAGGACTACAGTTGTAGACCTAATTTAATCATTTCTGTTGAAATGACCACATTGTCTATAACCGCAACTTCAAACCTCGAAATCTACAGACAATTAAACTGGTGAATATACGGAAAGCCCTAGTTTTTCGAGTCCGTTAGTCAGTATGTTATCCGTTTCACACGAACAAATATCACCTCTATCAGGTGTTAAATGTGACGGGAACGACAGGTCATAAGGTTTTGGGAAACAGAAAAGGCCTAAGTTTAAATGACTTTTGAAGCAGTAACCTCAGTTTGCACACTGATAGGATGGCATTACATGTAGTCGTTAGTAATCCGTGGATGATGGAAATATTCACAGACGTTATATATCCACAGATAACACGCACAATGATCGTTTCGAATGAGAGAATTAGCTAGCAAAACAATTGAAACGACATTCACTGAAATCTCCAGAATAAACAGAACGCAGTAGTCATACCACAAGGCAGGCGGACGGCAGCGAACACGATAAAGCACATGCGTTATCGTTGTGGATCAGCTAGAGATGCTACGAGCTGTTCAGACCAGAGAGAAAGAAAGCGCGTAACACTCAGAGGAAAAAGTTCCTCTTATTTTTGGAGTCACAATTAGAAACCGCCAGCAAATAATACACGGATTATTAATGTTAAGTTGGCAACAGGTATCTTGCTTCTCTAGTTGGCATTTCATCATAGAATACCACTGAGGCTAATTGAAGTAGAGTCCGAACAAATTAAAAAACTTTTCTGAAACTCTGAAGATTGTTCAGGCTTGCTGTTATTAAAGTTATCACCTGCAAAAGATATGACTGATTTAAAAACAATGTGTCGGTCTCGACATATGACATATTTAACTCACTGGGAATAAGTGGTTCTGTATCATGTATTTCTGGATGTAGTTCCACTGCTTCAGTGTCTCCGACAACAGTTGGATCCAGCCAATAAACACAGGAGTATTCCGCCAGGCGGTTGGCACAGTAGCTCAGAAGATCTTTTTCAAAATAACCGCTTTGTAAGAATTGAAAGAGTGTCACATTCAAGGATAATTGCTTATTGGAAAAAGGATCGTCCTGAGAAATAGTGCCTCCACTGGCTTTAACGCGGGCACCTCCACGACCCATGGTTTTTCTTCGTCAGGCCGGATACTTAAGTGCAACTACACATCGCTGATATCCAAATCCGAACAACTTTTATTTAAAACTAAAAGTGGATGAACATGATTGGGATGCACAAAGTGGAAAACCAACGACAGATGGCCAGTCCTTTGTAGTGGATAGACATGGAACAAGCAAACCAATCAGAGGAGAGTGTGTGATTCCTTGTTGTGTCTGCTCACGATCGAATGTTAGAATAATGGTCTACAGCTGTTAGTGTGTATGTGTGGGTGTCAAAGTGGATAGCAAACATTCCGTTTCTCCTACCAGACAGAAGAATAGGCGCACAAATTTCCTCAGAGGGGAGAAATGAATATTTTTAAAATTCGTCCTCATGTCCTCTAAAGGTAACGGGAATACAGTGCGTCAAAGGAAGTGGCCGAAACAGAATGGCACGTTGGCTGAAGGATTACCTCCTAGAAGTAATTCTTTTATCTCGTAAATTTTGTTTGCCAGTAAGTTGGTAACTGGGGATTGGTATCAGAAAACACCAAACGGCTCAGTGGTAAATAGTTTCAACAAAATTCTGCTTCTGTACCAGATATGGTGACGATGACCGTGGCATTTATTGAACAAACCGAATTTAGTTTCACTGGTGGTAGCAGTTCACGGATGCCAGCTTTGCCAGCTATGTCGGGTCGATTCTACGTGCTAAGTAAAGTGTAAGTCAGTTGTGATACTGAGGATTTACAGCAAAGAAATTAATAAGTAGGAAGCTCCCAGCGTTTCGAGAAAGTGAACTGGCTAGTCGGGAAGTAATCAGTTGCATCTACTTTGATTCTGTGCTTTCACTGTCACTTCTGAGGATATTGTTAGATCCCTGTTTTAATCTGTTTAACAATCACTTGTTGAAATTAACGTTGTGCATTGATCAAGCTCCACTGAAAAGCTAAAACACTTTAAATGATCATCGGTCATCGTACGCACTTTGAATATTTTGCACCTACAATGAAAATTTCCAACAAAAGTTACGGAAATTCGCCATCGTTTTGAACAAATTGAGGAACTTTCAAGTTGAACATCACCCACAATTGATCGCAGCTGACGCATCCCCAGAGACTTTCCAGTCGGCCCCTTTTGAACAGCAGAAGCACTAGACTCGAGTTTCGCTCTGATTACAGCTCGTCAGTAGTGCATATACTTGCCAGGTCCGGGACGAGAACTCCGGCCACGTTTTCATGAAGCAACCGTGTTGACCACTGCTCTATTGACCTAACATTAAGCACGACCGAATTATCGTATGTGAACACTCAACCACCTGAATCAGTAGTGTTGGAAGTGTCGATTGCACGTCACTCATTGGATTACCCTAAATCGCCAGGAACGATTTAACAGTACTGGAATAGCCAGGTTTCGAGACTGTTACGGAAGCCCATTCCTTTGGAGCTGTACACCCGTCAATATATTTTGAGTTGATAATCTACTGTTGAAAGATACCCAAAGGGATCTGATAACCCATCTTCTCTGAAGTTGTTACCGATCGTAGGACTGCTGGTTTCTCGCGGGTTAATTAGGGAAACTCATCAGTGCCTCAAAATAATGAGGACGGATTCTTATATCTCAAATATACGGCTGTTGATCGAAAGTGTGTTGCCCCCCAAATCGAATACCTGGAGTAATAAACGATCAGTCGTCAGTTACTGCTCACAACACTTTTAATCCTTCATAGTTTTGTCATTCTCGTGCTTCTAAGGATCTGCTTAGCAATGATTATAATCGTGTGATTCCTTACGCCTTCATTATGTTTGAGACCTCCAAAGCTATGCAAGAATCTGACCCATGTGTAGAGGGGTTGTAGGAGATAAATCAGATTTATTAAATTCGTGCCACTTCGCGCTTGTGAATTCGTTCCTTGAGGCACAAGCGAATTAAGGGCAGATATTTTCGCGTCCGTTTTGGTGAAAGTGCGATGGAAATTTGTTACGCTGATTTTCTTGACATCCAATATCATTCAGAACGGAAAGTGTTTGTACCGAAATTAAGAACTCGTCGACTTAATAACATCAGCAACGCGAAGCCATTCACGTCAGTAGGCTGGAAGGTTCGCTTAAGTCACACGTCCAGGGCAATAATTGTGCATAGCATGCTACTGAGCCTTCTTATAAACGTTTCCAAAACATCGAGTCAAATAGTCTGATTGATGACAGAAACCTCCCAAATTTGATTTATTATTGCTTCAGCATAGCGTTGTGCACTCTCGCCAGCGTCGACGAGATATCCTGAAGCTATAGGGACACTTACTACTCAGTTATATCGCCCACACCAGGTCTGTCGCACGAACATTTTGGTGACCCCAGCCTGGGTATCTCTGACTGTTGTGGCTTCTGCGCTTGGCCACCTAAATACGAACGTACGATATCACGTTCGCTTGGTTAGGTAGATCACCGGGGATGCATGGTTACATTAATTTCGTCCGACTATTTGAAAGATTGCACAGAGGTCCGCATGAAGAATGAGTTGATATGGCTGACAATGTAGTAGAGTACGATAGGAAGCCCAATTCCACTAGTCCATTAATATTTTTCGAGGGAAGAATATCTGTAACCAGCAGTCTGTATGGCCAAGGTTTTAGGCTGGCTGATTAGAAACATTATCTCTAGCGCATAAATTTCGACTATCAGCAAAAACTTAAGTTAACATGGGAACCGTCAGCTTGAATAACTACCCAGTCTTTTGTCTCATTTCTGTCGGTTACATTGATCTCCTTGACTGCATGCACTTCGTTGCTCGGTGGTGAGTACGGGGCCGGAATACTGTCCAATTTAAGAGGCGATGTTACTTAATTTTTTGATAAGTCCATAACGAGCTAAAACCGAAAGACTTATAATTTACACACTTTCGGATAGTCCACATCAGGCGGTTTGAATCAGATAAATTACAGTACGCACGTTTCATAATTCACTCATCAAATATGTTGTTTTAAAACAGTACCAATAGGATGAATGGGTTTGCTTGTTAGTAGTGGGCACAACTTGAAGAGAGCAAATGTCAATAAGGTTTACTAGATATTGTGTGCGTACGGCTGTGTTCTCACGTTTTCTGACAGTATACTCATGCTCGTATGCTGTTTTGATCTGGATGGCTATGTTGACTAGGACTTTGGTCGTTCCAGGTTCAACCATGTCAGATAAGCCAGACAAAAGGTGTTTACATCCATGGGTTTGTACGTCGTATTATTGACTGTGCAAGAGTGTTTAAACAGTCAGGCACTAACCGATAAGTATGGTCGTCAGCACGACCACAGCGGCGACATTAATAGGTTGGATTCCTGTTAACAATAGACTTTGTGCCGTTCGCTTGGTAGGTTCTGTTAGGGTCAGCTGTAGACGTCAAACCTTGATAAATCTCTTCATTTTGTCTGATTGTGTTCCAGCTGATTGCAGTGATGCCGGTGTCAAGGCCACTTTTACTCTGATCTGGTCACTCGCCCTAGATTGCCAAGTGGCTTTGATATGGCCATTCTGACCGGAGATAGGAACGCCCAGATCGACCGCCTTTGTGAGGCCGAGTCTGGTTCACATGGCAGGTTTGGGTCACCATCACATCGCTAGGATAGTGATGAGCGGCTTTTGCAATTACGCAGTGAGCATAGGCTATTTTTAGCCAGCACTAGTGTAGTGGGGACGAGCGATCGTTACACTGCCACTCAGTACTGAGATATGCGCATGTAATTGGCTATTGAGGTAACCGGGAGAAGAATACAAGAAGAAACTTCGCAGAACTGTTTGCCGAGAAATAGCTCTCAGTACATACAGAAACAGGGTATTAGCAACCGTGACGTTCTGGGATCAATGTTTTATGCAAATAAGTGTTTGTTTGTTTGTTGTGTTGAACCGCCTAATCCATACGTTGGTTTTCATCGCTTGGGTTAACATCACCAGTCGGCCCTCTCTCCTCGAGAGACGTTAGGCCGTCTGTTAACATCGGTCGTAACTGTGACAGACGGTTTATAATTCTGTCAATGAAGCTAGCCATGTGATACTTCATTTCATCGACAAGGCACTTGTGTTAGACAGGCGTGATATAGTTCCGGCTTGTTTGTTCCGACTGGAACAAATTATGTCCCTAACCTCACTGGCAGCCGAGGCCATGGCTTTTCACAATTGGGTACTATCTAAATCATCGGAAAGCTCTGAATACTAGACCCTAGCAACTAAACGTAGCTAGCAAAGCGCTACAGCCACGCTGCTATCTTCATCAGTTTTGACCAAGTCGAATAGGATGATCCTAGACAGTGTAAGGTGAGATTCACTATGAACGCGACCTCAACAGTCAAAACGCGTCTAACTTTGGAGTCCTGATTCGTTATTGGAGTAGAAAATGACTTAGGACAGCTGTTCCTTGAGAGCGCCAAAATTCCAGCATCCGAAGTTGATGGTTCGTCTAAAAAAATGAATAGAAATCTCATCTGAATACCAAACTGACCGGGTTCCAATAAGAAGGTATGTGACTTCACTATGATATGATAACGTACTTATCTAATAGCCTCACTTGGTTTGCAGCGAACGCTAATATACTGCGACATTATGGCAGAGTCCTTAGGGTGTGAACAGGGAAGTTAATGAATGTAGTGGGGACGGGTGATCGCCACGCTGCTACTCAGTAGTGAGACATGATCATGTACTTGGATATTGAAGTAACCGGGGGAAGAATGCAAGAAGAAACATCGGAGTGCTGTGTGGCATGTTGTTCTGCATGCTGTTTGGCAAGTATATACTGACCAATGTTTTATGCAAATAAGTGTTTGTTTGTTGTTGTGTTGAACGGCCTACTCCATATGTTGGTTTCCCGAACAAACAACCCTTGCGCCTTCTGCGTTTTGGCTCATAATGCTGGTTCCACACGTCGGGCACATCATCGTACTTGGAGGTTTTATTCTCCGAATCAGACCTGGTCTCAGACAGACCACACACTGTTAGGCATAGGTGGCGTTGGTCCATTCAGGATTGTCGATTTTCGTGCAGACCATACTTGGATTTCGATCATGTGCTGGTACGTTGTTGTCTTGCTTCCACTTTCTCCGGACAACGGCCCCACCAACCGCAACGGCTGAAAATCTGGCCAAGCCGATTTTAAAGCATAAGTACCAGACTAGACAAGAGTGCAAACTTAGAAATTCTAACCCTGAGTGTCCTAATAGCTGTTGGACTGAAATCTCACAGTTCATTCAAGAGATATACATTACAGCAACGTATGACATTCAACTTCCTTTGCAATTAGTACAGCATGATTGGAATGCGTTGAAGCTAAACGACTGGTGGCTACGCCAGGAAGATTGGGAACTGGAAGTAATTATTGGGAATGCGTATATGCATGTCATGCTGGGCCATCCGCCACTATAAAAATCTTCATTAGTTATGTCGCGATGGCAGTGATCGTACGCTCGAACAATTCTTGTCCACTATTTCTTTTTGGCCATAAAATTACAGGTCAACATACGTATTTTTCGGGACCGAGATATTCCCCGTTCATTACTACCGGGAGGATAATCTGATTTTTGTCAAGAACACTACTACAACGAGGACGAATCAGCGTATCCTTTCGAGGGTTTACAATACCAATTACTTGGGTCCGTTGTGGAAACAGCTAACGTTTAATGTTCCTCTCGTATCAAACTCGAGATATTTGCAATGTTGTCTTCGAATCGGCGAAGGTGAATTTAACGCAGGATAGCGGCCATCTCGATAGCTGTTGCCGTGAACTCTTTTTGAGACGTTGCCGTATATCAACAGGGGCAGTGTATACGCGAACGTCTTTCAGACGAACGATAGCTGTTAAGTCGCTCCTAGCGATTTAGGGTAACTCACTCAGTAACGCGTACTCGACAATTCCAATAACGCTTATTCAGACCGTCCGGTTAACGGGACCATCTTCCAAATACAAAATTGTATTGAGGGTACTACTGTAGTGAGTAGGGGCGTTAACGCTATACTACTCACTACTGCTATTCAGTAGTGGAACCAGAGCATATATTTTGACATCGGAATAGCTGCAGGAAAAATACAAGAAACACTGGAGTGCAGCATCGCATGAAATGTTTCTTGGTACGTAAGGAAACATTGAGGATCCGAACGTTGACGTCTGTGGTAGCCGTGACGGTCTGGGCCGATGGCCGTATGCAGATAGGTGTTTTCGTTTGTTGTCTCGTTGAAACAATCCACGCGTTGCTTTTCTGAATAAACAACCCTTATGTCATCCGCGTTTTGAATCCCAACACTATCTCACCTTGAATGTGAATTAACCGGATACACAAACTATCCAGCAAAGGCATTCACAGACTGCTGTGATCATTTTGACAGTTTTACCACCAAATACCGCGTGCATCAGAGGTGTGTGCTTTTCTCATTTCTGTTCAACTTAGTCCTAGATGGAGTAATGGAGGGCTGTCTGAGACACCCACAGTATTGTGGTCTTATCCTGACGCAATCAGCGTTAGCCTATATAGGTAATAACAGCAGTAGAGCAAACGCGTGACTCAGGTAATGTAAGAACTATATTCTGACACTTACAGGTTGTAATCATTCTCAAGTGCTTCAATGGGTGCGCCATTGGTCGATAAATGTGCGACCAATCAGAACTGAGCTCGAGTCTTCGCAATAGCTAGGGCCACATAGGCGGCAGTGATGTGTGTACAACATAAGGGTGCCGGTGTGGACCGCATAACTAATGGACGATTGACTATGCTTCATTATAAAGGCAACATGTTGTTAGCGATCGACCATTTGCTAGTAGTACAGACAATGCAAGACGCTATTACTCGCTCTGCTAAATATTTCGGGATGAGCTTTACGGCCACAAATTGCTTCTGTAAGTCATCCCTGGTTGCGTAAATTTAACATCGGATATTGAGGAGATGGAGGTTGTTGTTTGGGATGTGTACCTAAGGAGTTGCAACAACCTCGGTAGAAGTATACGGAAAGAAGCATTCACCTCCAAAGCTATGGCGGTATTCGCCAGTTTTAAACATCTTTGGCGACAGTCATCTCCTTGAAACGTAAGGATTGCGTGTGGGCTGTGCTCCTTTGAAATCATTCAGGTTAGGTGTGGAGCATTTTTAGGTAATTAACTAATGATGTCTGCGTTCAACCACTCATATCATACGGCACCAACAGGTGAATAACGAAGGATTTGGGAAGGGGCATTTGGTAGTGGCTGCCAAGTGAGTTATTTTGTTCACTCCTCAAGTTCGCACAGAATTAGACGGTAAGGTTACGGACCAAAGATGCCTGCTAGCCGTTTGGCACGCCTCGCCCTCCTTGCCATTGCTGCGGCCGACTGACATAATTTGTGAGACGGACAGGTGATGACCAAGTGTAGAAAAATTGAATCATTCACCAAGAGGTTACCATCCGTCAGTCGAGTTCGTCTCTTGGGTTGGAGTCGTCGCAACTCAGAGTCAGTGGCTGTAGACTTTAGGCGAGATGATGGCTGTTCGAACTCAGTGGTGTGAATGTGTTCTTTGGCTGAGTTGTCTGTGAAGTAACTGCACTTACTGATACATGGTGGTGGAAGCTCTAAGGCAGCTGTCTTGTCAATGACGCCTTATATTCCCTTATAGCTCGGTTGTTTATTTACCGGCAAAACGCAACTTGATGATGAATGTATAGGCAACTGACGAAGTTGATTTTAGTGGCCACGTCCCTTCTTTTTCCAGTCTTTTTCTTACCTAAGGATTCCTCTTTTCTTCACAGTTGTACGACAGTTAGTTTTCCACCCGAATCACTGGTGTATTGCTATTTTGATGATAATGAGATAACACTAGCGATGGGGTTAGAATTATGCATCCTGCAATCCAGGCAGATACCTAGTCGGCCTAGCATGGAGAATCACTTGCTGTACGGGAATCACTGGAATAATTTACTACACAAAGAACAATGCAGTGGCGCGTTGCTCTGCTGCTTGTCAGAACGCTCAGGATCTGTGTTATACGTCGTTGGAGGCAGGAAGATTCCGGATGCAGAATTTTAAAAATGCAACTAGATACGGCGCTCCTGTAAGTAGACCTAGTAATTGCACAGCAGAATGCAAATGGAATACGAGAGTAGCAAATGTACTTAAATGAACGGACTGCGCTGTTAGTAGTGGACGAAAATGATTCAACCCGAATGACGGTGGAAAACAGAATCATTGCTCCTCAAAGGTGCAATCGGGTGAACCGAAATAGTACAAACTAAAATGAACATTGCTGTTTTGTTAAAGTTAAGGGAGTAAAATTGTTACTTGACCAGATAAGACTTTCCGATAGACATAAGTTACACAAGAACACCGCGCCATAAGTCAGTTGACCTGCTGCGTCATCGATCCCGATGAATCACTGAACAACCTTCCCACGTTATATTCTGGACGACACAAGCT
This sequence comes from Paragonimus kellicotti, assembly GCA_014220965.1. Taxonomy (NCBI): domain Eukaryota; kingdom Metazoa; phylum Platyhelminthes; class Trematoda; order Plagiorchiida; family Troglotrematidae; genus Paragonimus; species Paragonimus kellicotti. The sequence continues at coordinate 241,163 of LOND01000046.1, forward strand.
TTAGTGAAGCCACCACTGCGGCCTAGCTTAACCTCATCAGTGCAGTGGGTAAAAATGCCGCGTCGGGTAATATGGCCAAGTTTGCCAACCCAAACGATCTGCCTCGGACCATTTTTACTGGGAAGTCTGGTACAGCTCAGGATTTTTAGCAATCCAATAGTGGGATAATAGAAACTAGGATGACTACTTAGTTAGGTCCCCCAATTTTCGTGGCTTTTCTCAAGCTAAGAGGTCCAGTATCATGCACAATTCTGATACCAATCGACCTACCGTTCAGGCATTGCGAAACGATCAGAACTTAGTTTATGAATATATGTATACAGCGGAGTGTGACAGACGTAGACTGTTCATAGCCGAGGAGACTGGTGGAGTTCTGGTTCGCTGTACAATGCACAGTTTTGCAGCATTATAATTCCTGTATTGGATCCATACAGATGGATTTGGAAATTGGCTGTCTCATGCGCTAATATCCGATCTGACTAGTAAGCAGTTCAGGTGGTCGATCGACGGGATTAGTACCACCAACGGCTGAGTGATGACGCGACCAGTTTGACGTCAAGTCCAGAAATATCAATTGGAATTTCAAAGCTACTTTTGCATTTAAAAAATCAGTCCACCGAGTAATACTGCAAGGCTGATTTAAGACGCCCGCCACACACGGTAATTTTAACTAAGAAACCGGAAACAGCATGTAGGCAAGGAATTAAACGACAAATTTGATTGACTGTGAGGTACACGACGATCCCCCAATGAAGGACAGACTGATGCGGTCACACCATAACGTGATGAGAACCTTCCACAAGTATATGGTAGAAGTCAAACAAAAGTGGAACTTGATAAGATTTTCGCAAGAAAAAACGCACCAGCTTGGCAGGTCAGCATGTAACCTACCAACATGTAAATGGACAGGTTCATAGCGTATATAGTCATTTAACCACGACAAAGCAGTAAAGTACGACCACCCATCAGTCACGAAAACTGGCTGTGTAAAACGTCTGACCTATGTTCACTACACAACATTAAATGTATGATGCATTGAGAAGTAGTGGCGGTGGACGAATGATGAGGCAGTGGTGGAGTAAGACGTTCGTGAGTTCGTCAGAAAAAAAGTGACAGTCGATTTCTGTGATTTCAATGGATTCTGAGTAGCCTACACGACTTCGAAACTGTGGGATAAACAGAAATTATGAAAGAACTGAACAGTCCAACGAACGTACCAAACTCAGACCCGCTCTACTCAGTAAACAAAAACGAGACAAGCTTGCCATAGATGCTCAGTGTTTCGTATTTCGATTCGGACGAAAGATGTGTCAAAAGTAACACAACACACAACGGTACTGATAGACAAAATTTGTTCAAAAATCTTGCACTTTAAATCGATTTGGTCAATTAGATATATCAAAATATCATCAAATGGTTTTCAGACGCTTCAAGCGGAGTTCGCTGTCGTGATGGGGAACTTCGAAGGACTGTACAAATAACACTGCCCATTCCGGCAACAAATCGGTTACAGAGGTTAACCGAGCATTTACAAACATTTTGGAGACCGAACTGGAGGAACCTTGAGTGTGAACCATCAGACCATTGAGCGATTCCAGTGCAAAGGGACGTCTTGAGGAACCGTTGATCACAGAAGATCGCCATTTAATTCCGATCCAGTTGCCCCCATGACGGTCCCAAAGAACAGCGCAATGCTGCCCAAGTCGTGTCTAATTTAAGCAACAAATATCAAGACCAATTGATGAAAAACGAAGAAGACGGAAAATGGATCCACGTACGAAAGTGTGGTTAAAACTGTAGTCTTGTAGGGAGACCATAGAGGAGAATACAGGAAACCAGCAGCGATGTAGTTACGGGATAGAAACAGCTACAGATACCTAACCGCAGTTGAACTAGCACAAGTTTACAATCGATTGTAAGAAAAAGACTGTCTGGCTCCAGGCACCTGACAATCCCAGGTACACTTTAATACAGTAATTGAACGAAACGAGGTACGCATACGAATTTTGAACAAAATAATTTATACTAGAATGAAATGGGAGCAACACATACTGTATTCGAGCTGTTGTAATCCAGAAAGCTACGTGGATGTTAGAAAAGAATAGCTTCAAGTAGCACTATATAACAATGGACAAATGAGCCAGTGAATATTCGGCCAACCAAGTATACAAAAAACAAGAAAGAACAAAGACGTCCAGAAAACGCAAAAAAATATGCTTTGGAAGACGTCTGCTGCTGTGTGACACACGAACTCAAGTGTGAGTTGAACACCGTTCAACCTAGCTATGGCCAGCCGAGGTAAGCGAGACTCAAAACCTCGGATACGTGACCAACAGTCGGCATAGCTATTTTTATAAAGATGGATAATGTTTTTCACAACTTAAGACTAAATTCTAGACCCAGGGCCAAAACCGGAGTTTATTTCTAACATTTACTACAGTTTGCATAATCCACGAAATACTTTCAACATTAATAATGTCTACGGTATTAAATAAACCTTTTCAAAATCGCCGAAAGCGTAGGAAGTATCGTACGTAACTCAATATTATTAAAATGTACCAGGTAAGAAAGTAACCACGACAAAACACAACAGTGGTTCTTACAGAAATCATTGCGCACAAGTACAGGGAGTACATCAAAGGTAAAAATCAACGGATTTCCATAGGAGCGGAACCTACTGACAGAAGTGTACTAAGATGCACAGCACTCTTAGTCACTAGATTGTGCTCTAAGACGCACATGCTGTTAGCAAGGCATCTGGTCGGAATACTCGTATCAGTTGCCATCAGGAAAGGTCTAAAATGATTGCGATATGTAACCTTGAAGGTGTTCACAATCACTTGATCGAGCGACTGCAATCATGCAACAGTGCTCCGCGATGAAGGAAGATTAACTTCACAGAAGTGAATTTTTCACCCTTTGAATGAATGCTTGACTTAGCAAGAAACAACATGACGTTTCGTCCAGTACGACACAGTCCGTCATTAAAAGCAATCAACTATTCTTCGAAGTCTGCAAGGTTAACCAGCGCTTCTTAGTCTAACGCCACATCACGGGAATTGTGGAAAGCCCTCTGAAACAACGAGGTGTCTAGGCCTTACGGGTAATGAAACTCCTTCTGAAACTCCCTTAACCGGTTGTGATACAAGGGTGTTGCAAATAGTTGAATCATGTATTTCTGCAAACCTGCCCTCGGATTTTTGGCGTTCTACAGGGAAGTATGTAACAGTTTCATTGTAATTGCAAATAATCCGGGAAGGGTATGCACACATATACCCTAATACGTGTGACCCATTCAGTTGCAATCAAACTGTCGACTTCCTCATCCCCATCGCTCAACCGCCCTCAAAAACTATTGTCTACTTCTGAATTTTTACACCTACCAGCAGGTTCACCAGCGTCTACTTTTCTAAGAAAAAACGAGAGACGAGACTGTTTGCAAATCGAGCACATTCACCAAGAGGTGTTATCAACGGCAGTATTCGTGGTAGTGATTCGTAGAAGTTTTTCGAAAGTGTTACCGTTCATCACATCAGCATTGAAGATGTTATCACGAGTGAAGCGATAAATCTGCTTTTTGCCGACAATACTTTTATGGGATTACTGATGATTAGCAGAGAATTTAGTTAATTTCAACCTGAACGTTATTAACATTTGATCGCAGTCTTCGCATACCGGCCAGCCTCTTTCGAAGTAAGTTGGAAGGCTGCTACAAGAGCTCTGAGTCGTTATTAATATGCCATTCTTGTCTCTCTCAAGCGTTTTCAAGGGGCCTGATGTTCTCTTTACGTAAGTGTTCAATCACTTTTTTGTTTCATCATTGAGGGAACAGTGATCACATGAAAGCAAATGCCAGAAAGAAGCCGCAGCTTTGAAGAACAGTTTGACAGTTTTGCATTTTGATGCAGATTTTCGAAACAGTACCGAGTTTCCCATGTTGCAAAAGTTGAGACGCTGGATGCACACCAGTAAATAAATACTGGAGGAAGGTGCGATCTAAAGAAGGACTGCGATCAACGGTCAACTGGCGGATCGGTTACTGCGACAATACACAGCTCCAGGTTTTCTGTAAGGACGAAGAAGACGCTTCGGTAATCACTGGAATTCTACACAGTAGTGATTGGAAGCCATAACTTCCTTTCGCAAAAAGGATAACAAATGAGAATTGTCAAATTTTTTTAATCAGTAAGACGGTGAAAATACATTTGCAACTTTGCCAACAACGGTCATACAGTTTACCAGCTGGTATTAGTAATTCTGACGGGAATAATTTGCATGCTGCACATTCGGTAGTTTAGCATGCAGGTTCAGTAATTAGCTGACGTTGATAACGATGATAGCGAAGACATACACAGTTAGCTATGCAACCCAGATCCTGCCTCGTCACGCGATTTACAACGGTTTCAAACACCAGCGAGTATCTAACTCCTCATTCGTTTTACTGACATATCTGAACTACACAGTGGGTCTTTCAAAAATTAAACCGAACGCAAGCCTGAATGTAAAAAAGAGATATTAGTTTCGCCCAACTAACTTTTCTTGTGAATGCTATGTGGGAAAAAATAAACACGCGAAACGACACACAAGACAGCTTGCAATATGGTTAGTAGTGGACATGCATACACGAACCTGTAAATCGTGAACGATGTAACCCACAGGATCAGAACAATAGCTAATCGGCCAGAATCGTGCACCAGGCGGTGGAATATCATTCGGTAAGGATTCTTGATCCGTAGCAGGGAACGATAGCGTATTTGAGTGTTTCTGATTTCGTGGAAAATTAAAATCAATGGCTTCGACGGCACGCATACACGCGATTTCTGGCTTAAGAATAAGCAAAATGTCCAAGTTCTTACGCGACGGACGAAATACGCTCTGGAAAGATAAAAATGAAAGCATGAGAAACAAGTTGGACAAACCGTCACGAAGGTGATTGGAAATGCTAAACGCAGTTCGAGAAAGTTGAGACATTACGGGAGACAGCGCGTAGTGAGGGAGGAAAATGAGTGAAGGTGGACGACTGAATATAGGTCACAGTTGCGAAACTGACCATCATGATCAATTTTAACTCTCAGACGTAGACGGATTGCGGTTACGCAAATGTCCGAGAAAGGATGCATATGTGAATTAGGGCCAAACGTATAAAGCCAACAGCCTTGAAATATTGTTCGCCAGATCCATATCGTTTACCGATTTTCATATAGTTGCCAGGTTGACGACACTGACATGACGGAACGGCAGTTGAAGTCTCGGAACACATCCCTGTATGCGTAAGGAAGCGTGTGGCGCGGGTACAACTTGACACTTATGCGCGCACATAGTAACCACCACAGAGACCACCGACATCAGCGATCGTTCGTCATCTCCTGGAGAGCCATCACCAGATGGATCCCACGCAGGCATCCACAGTTGTTTACGCAACTGATAAGCCCCGGTTGTTATGATATGCTGAGGCAGTTGCTCTGAGACGTTGGTGTCCACCTCCGTGTGCGCAGAAAGACCCTTTTGTTAGTTTAATACTTCCATGGTGATGATGCTATTGACTGATTGGCGAATAGACCCGCCATATGTTTTCCTCATATGTTTCGTTACACATGTGACCTCTGTTCTCCGCTTTATAATCTCTAGTTCTGTAGTAAGCACTTCATAATATGCAGAAAAATTTGCCAGATCATAAATCGTGTGCATTAACGTTTCCCACTGTTCTATTAAAATGTGCTTCCGGAAAATGTTGCTTTACCAAACATTACAGACAAAAAAAAGTATAAATCGAACACCATCCATACCTGGTCTCAACTTTCGCATTCAGATAAATTTCAGCCAGCCTCTTACGAGAAGAAGTGCCTGAATTGAGGTTCGTTTTTACTAGAGCGCAAGAGTAGTGCATGTTTTCGCAACAATCAAGGTTTGAATTCCGGTTCATGTTCTCATGAGGTCACTGACCACTGCAAAACGGATTTCGTATTAAGCAGGATGCACAACGACATTCACTTGTTAAGAACAATAGGTCACACCTAATGTGAAATCAATGGCGCAATAGTCAAAAACTTTTTCACAATCAAGCGTGGATCGGAATTCAAATCCCGGTCGTGACAAAGATGGTGCATCATTGGAAAACCTCAATAACAACGAAAATTCGAGCTCAGCACTTCTCGAAAAGAGCTGGTTGAAAATCTCTCGAACGCGAAGTGACATCAAATGTGGGCGACATTCAACTTGTACAAAGCAGATCACCAACGAAGTATTAGTAAAAAGAGAGTAGCTCGTAAATATAATCAATTGCGAACTATTCCCAAGTGAATGGCAGAAATTTTAATCTGACTGGTACTTTGACTTGTTCCTAATCATAGCCTTCAAGTTTTTCAGTCAATGGTCTTGATGTGGACTGTCGACATAAAGCACATAGACTTCAGCCTCTATTCCACTCCTGAATGCATATTTAGCAACGCTATGCGGTTTGCTGTACGTATGACTGATGTCGGATTGCTTATTACTATAATGATGGGAAGACACGTTTAATACAGTCAACTCTACCGTCAGTCACTTTAACATCCACAAGCATAAGAATGATTGTGTATAAGGCCGTAATAAGAGAACACAAGTTCAACGTTACTAAAGGTGCAAAACCATTCGTTTTGACAGGTACCATTACAACTCCGCAGTATAATCTCGAAAAGCTGCAAGACGTTGGTCTAAATGAAGGCAATAATCCTGAGACCGGTCATAATGTGGTGGATTATCAAGCCGGAGGTGAGAGTATTCCAACACTTGGCGGAATACCTCAACGCGGCAGGGAGGTCCGTCCGAAAGACCAGAGCGAGCAGATCGGGGACAACGCGGGCGACCGGACGAGTCATCACTCGAATGGATCGGACCAACGGGTGAGGCAACGGCAGGCAAAATAAGACGGATGGCCTGATCGGGGGCGCCGGTTATTCCAAACACTCAAGGGAATATATCTCGACACGGTCGCGGAATACAGTCAAAACCCACAGTGGAATAGATTGCGGACAACAAAGCGACCGCGGACGAGCTATCGCTCAACAGGATCGGATCAACGGCGAGGAGTGGCAGGCGAAAAACCCCCCGGTAAAAGGCGCCAATCACGCACGTAAACCGGGCAAAAGTGCACACGACGCGTGAAGGAACCACTGGACGTGTCGTGGACTGGATGATGGCCTCATAAACGCGAGCGCGTGCGCAGCGTGGTAACCAGCGTGTTGGACAATAAAGATTGTGCTTTATTGGACGCCTTCTCGCTACAATAATTTTTGTCTAGTTCTCGCTGGTTAGTCATTTGATTTTTAAAACAAATCCAATGCGGATATGACAAGCGATGATCCGAAAAGCCCCATGAACACAAAGGATCTCAAAACACCTACATTCAGAGATAGTGAAACAAAGCAAAAATTTCTTCCTAAGAACAACCCGCTCTACACACTTCTCACTATAAGATATATCCCGATTGCATCCCAGACAGGAAGCCTAGAACACGTCCTACTGAGGTAAACTTCAACACCGTGGCTTCATCCCCCCAACCCAAGTCATATGCCGGATACCAGACTGCCGTTTTCGGCCTAACCCACTACTTACAACCAACGAACGATGTGATGAGCAATGAATTCGCAAGCGAGAGTATGTCCAAGCCGACCAGTACCGTGAGACAAGATCATTATGAACAGCAGTCAGGCGTGTCCGTCCGGAAGACACGTTAATGAGTTTCGTCATGGCGTTACAACTAGATGCCGCTAAGGCTTCGGAGACAAGGATGGTCGAAAGATGGATGCTGTGAATATCCTGCATGCGAATAAGTCTGGTTTCGCACACCGCACAAGAAGTCCATATGTGGTATGACATTATAGGTTCGGTCTTTAGAAGAAAGACTGGGACTATGCTGGCACCACAGGTGGCGTGAACCAATGAACGCCATCCAAGTCTTAGGTATAAGATTTGTGATCTCATCGAAGATCGACTAGCGCTGATATAACTCTCCCAAAGAACGTGAGTTTCCTTCGCTGCTTCTGACGGTTGACCTCCGAGAGTGAGAGCAGGCGTCGAAAAGGTCACATAAAACGGCCTAAAGCATAAACGCTCCCCGAGACGTCTCACAGACTAGAACGTCGGTATATCCTAACTCTCGAAATCTAGTACCTCAGAGTATTTTTACGTCACCACATTCACAGTTTGCTGGAGTGCACTCAAAGAGTGTGTCAGAAGGCATGGTACTGTAGTTTTTAACACTATGCTCAGGTAGTAGTAGGGGATTTGGTTAATTTCAAGTTGAACATCACCCACAATGATTGCAGCTGTCGCATTCCCATAGACTTTCCAGTCGGCCCCTTTCGAAAAGAAGCACTAGACTCGAGTTTCGCTCTCATTTGAGCTCATCAGTAGTGCATATCCTTGCCATTGTCGGGACTAGAACTCCGGCCATTCTATTCATGAGGCAACCGTGTTTACCACTGAAATTAACCAAATCCCCTACTACTACTCATCAACAATCAGAGTACCGCTCGACAAGTCAATGATTTCTGTGATTTCAACTTGGAGAGAAGTCCTAGTCGAGAGGTCATCGATTGGAGTTAACAGACAGTAACTGTGTCTCCTCTCGAGCGATCGGGCAACCTGATCATTACTCACAAGCGAAAGTGGTTGAGCGTTCACATATGACAATTCGGTCGTGCCTAATGTGAGGTCAATGGCGCAGTGGTAACACGGTTGCCTCATGAATAGAATGGCCGGAGTTCTAGTCCGACAATGGCAAGGATATGACTCTGATGAGCTCAAATGAGTAGTCTGAAAACTCGAGTCTAGTGCTTCTTTTCGAAAGGGGCCGACTGGAAAGTCTATGGGAATGCGACAGCTGCAATCAATTGTGGGTGATGTTCAACTTGAAACTATGCATAGGCTTACATCAACAGGCCTTCGAAGTGAGTTGGTTCAACGTGCGCCAGTAGGCTACTGCATTCGGAACATACTGGGAGGACAGCAAGAGCGATCCGGATAGCACGTGAACTTCAGTTTGGTGAACACAACCATATCTCACCGGTACACACTGAGCGTTCGTTGACCCGCCTCGGCTAGCGCACCAACCACAATGCTGAAAAACGGTGGGATGTAAATGTCTTAATTGGTTATCACACTGTACTTAGGTTGGACGGTTCGAGATGTACAGATTAATATCAGAGAAACCCCGTGGAGAAATTAGGTCTGAAACTGAGTCGCGGAAAAATAAGGCCTGGGTAAATGGAAGTGTAACTAGGACATCTTAAAGTGAGAAATGCATAGTTCATTGGTTTTCTCATAAATTAATTACGAGCAACGACTTACCTTGACTTCCTTCAGTGGAGCCCCCGACACAAGCATTGCTCTGAGTAAAGCTCGACATTGTGCAGCCAATCCTCGTAGCTCTTTCAACCCAGAACGGGTGGGACCTAAACTAGTCCAATCAGTACCCTGTAGATCCACCGGCGTGCAAATCACCATAGCGGGTAAAAATTCTCGGCTTTTTTGCATTGATTTCAGTGCCAAACGCCGTTTTTCCAAGTCTGTACCAAGTGAAATAAATAGTTGAAGCAACAAGATCAAATGAACAGATTTATAATATTGTACATAAAACGAAGTGATAGGCCCTAAAAAGAACAGATATTTTGGCCCATCAACGATTCTTTGAAATAGTAGCCAACTCAATTCATCGACATGACCGGCAAGGCCGTTACAAATGTGAGAGTGATTCAAAGCATATCTGTTGTCACTGCTAACAGGTGGTACACACGATACAGATAGAGAATAATAGAAGAAGAATACAAATGGAACTACGAACAAATAGCTGACCTGAAAATCCATCGTTTAAATCAACCAACAGCGGTCGAACTGCCCAATCGTACGTTGCCAACAGCTTCAGAAAGCGTAAGAAAGCGGCCACGGGTGAACCACATGCGTTCCGTCTCATCACGTCAGATTCCGAAGCTTGATCGAGTGAAGACTGCTCTTTAGAGTGACTGGGTGTGTAAGAGAACCCCGCGGCATGCAGGACCAACAGCTCTACCGCGATTTCCATCATCCGACCACCGGAGCCCAGTGTAGTCCAATGATCAGATAGAGAACCGAAGGGAATTATCCTACGATGTCTCAGTTGTTGAGAAGATGTACGATCCAACATGTGTCGCAAACCGTCAAACTCAGCTTCTAAAGGACATAAAATGACCGGATAACCGTGGGCGGAAAGCCATCGTTTAGCTAGCCGGCAAGCCTCAGGAAATACGTGGTGTTCGCTGCGAGAAACGCTCCCTAACAACCCGGAGACTTTTGGTAATAAATGGTTCAAGTGCATCCAAGCTAATGAGTTAGAAATCTGCGTTATGGGCGGAACATCTGGAGGCTCACGGACACAACTAACCGAACCAGTAGAAAAGTGGCCAACAAAGCCGTTGTCAGGTGTCGTCTTATCTGACATTCCAGCGGTTTGTAACAAACTCATCTCACGAGCATGAGCGATTGATACACGAAAAACCAGCCCATCCTGAAGAGCAAGAACAAAAAAGTGAGAATCCCGACAATACTGTAGGCAAACATAATAAGTAGTCTTCATAAACTAGGAAATAATTGGAGCCAATTAAGAACTCGAGACACGCTCGGTAATTCTGCAGATACATTCCGTTTGAGACAGAGGAACTTCGTCAGAACAAGCCTGCATTTATAAAACACTAAAAGAGCAGGTAAATTCACGGAGTCGCGAGCTCTGCAGTGAGTGATTAGTGGGCGATGTGTAGGGCGTGTTCTGAAATTAGGCGAATGTAAAAAAAAACTGACCCTTCTATCTTTATGTCTGACTTCCCTTAATGTCAGTCTCCATAACCACAGTGACTCGACCAATCATAGTGGGCACCAGAACCCTGAGTATGATTTCAATTGGGTCCACTCCAACGTGCCTATTACAAGGCTGCCAGACACTTTTCAAATATGGGAGCCATCATTGATCGAGCCCTGTTTATAATGAAGTTAAATGCCCATACTAACTGAAGAAAATGTGCCAGCAGAAAAACGATTGCAGTTGTAACTGTAAACACATGAAATACCACAGTACAGCAAATGATATAGACGAGAATTTAATCGAATCACTGATCTAGCTCGATTACACCTCATGTTCACTATACAGTTGGGGTCGGATTACCACAGCAAGTTAACATCAGAGATTTTCAGAGAATATTTCGATGAACAGAGCAGATTCCAATTGGGAAGACGTGAGCAAACGTAGGCCGTTCACGCGGATAACTGGATTTGCATCAATGCATCAGTATTACTGTCAGCCATACGATTTAGAAACTAAACTATGAATCAGCCTAGTGTTCGCTTCAAAAGCCAAGAAATTTAATGAGTCTGGTAAGGAACATCGTAACAATTTTATCAACAATAGCTGACTCTCAGGAAGATTGCATACTTCTGGTGAATTTGAGGGAATTCAGATAGCCTCATTGATTATGCTATATAGCCAATCACCCACAGTAATAAACGATGAAGAAATAGATAGAAGGGTGACCCAATAAGGTTTAATATTCAGGGTTTGTAAATACAACACATGAATTGCGATGGCGAATTGTAACACAGACATAACCCACTAGTTAAGGATACCTTTACAGTTCAACAGGGACAGAAACCTACGTACAGGACAAAAACCTATTGAAAACGGAAAATATTAACGATGAAAATACGGACGGGTTTTATTGTGAAGAATGAACGTTGGGTTGAACAGCATGTGTCGTAACCACGTGATCTGACCAACTCATCATGTCTTCCAGTCCTACTCTCGATTAATTTATTGAAAAAACGTGTCAGTATATTGTTTTATGCTAGTTTTGAAGCTAATATGTAACTGTAAGGGTCAAGTACGACCTATTGTTCTTTAAATTACGACCGAAGCAGGCCCAGGTTTCGTTGAATTAGACCCAGTGTTCAATAACATGCAAGGCTAGGAGCCATTCAAAAAACTGTATCGAAAGACTCCAGGAGAGTGAATTTGAAATCAAATACCTCCGATAGTTATGAGGGGAAGAATAAGTTTTTTCAGGTGTATACTGTAAGTTTCCTGAAGTAGTGAACGGAAATTAGGACTGAACGTTCTAGAGTGTAGTGATGAAATAACGCTAAAAATGGGACAGTTTTAGTGACTAAATGCACATTTTGCGTCCAAAGCTGCTCCAAAATTGTCACAGTTGTTCACAATTCTCTTATTCCCATGGACTTTACAGGCAGCCCTTCTTCAGAAAGAAGTACAGTATTGGAATTTCGTTTACGGTACAACTTGTCAGCAGTACATATTTTTAATACGGCCAGGATTTGAACTCCAACTAAGCTTTCGTGGGGCAACCATGCTGACCACTGCGCTACTGACCTGAAATTAGGCACAACCAAACTATCATACGCAAACGCCCAGCCACATTTGTTTGTGCAAATTGATGGTTTGAATTTTATGACTCGTGCTAAGGTTCGACTAAAGATGTGGGTGCAAAATCGGTATGAAATTATCCTTTATGGCCAGAGTAAAACATTGAATAAATATAATATTATATATATATATATNAAGTGCACACGACGCGTGAACGGAAACCTGGACGTGTCGTGGACTGGATTGATGGCTCATAAACGCGAGCGCGTGCGCAGCGTGGTAACCAGCGTGTTGGACAATAAAGATTGTGCTTTATTGGACGCCTTCTCGCTACAATAAGTTTTGTCTAGTTCTCGCTGGTTAGTCAATTTGATTTTTAAAACAAATCCAATGCGGATATGACAAGCGATGATCCGAAAAGCACCATGAACACAAAGGATCTCAAAACACCTACATTCAGATAGTGAAACAAAGCAAAATGTTCCTAAGAACAACCCGCTCTACACACTTCTCACTATAAGATATATCCCGATTGCATCCCAGACAGGAAGCCTAGAACACGTCCTACTGAGGTAAACTTCAACACCGTGGCTTCATCCCCCCAACCCAAGTCATATGCCGGATAGCAGACTGCCGTTTTCGGCCTAACCCACTACTTACAACCAACGAACGATGTGATGAGCAATGAATTCGCAAGCGAGAGATATGTCCAAGCCGACCAGTACCGTGAGACAAGATCATTATGAACAGCAGTCAGGCGTGTCCGTCCGGAAGACACGTTAATGAGTTTCGTCATGGCGTTACAACTAGATGCCGCTAAGGCTTCGGAGACAAGGATGGTCGAAGATGGATGCTGTGAATATCCTGCATGCGAATAAGTCTGGTTTCGCACCCGCACAAGAAGTCCATATGTGGTATGACATTATAGGTTCGGTCTTTAGAAGAAAGACTGGGACTATGCTGGCACCACAGGTGGCGTGAACCAATGAACGCCATCCAAGTCTTAGGTATAAGATTTGTGATCTCATCGAAGATTCGACTAGCGCTGATATAACTCCCAAAGAACGTGAGTTTCTTCGCTGCTTCTGACGGTTGACCTCCGAGAGTGAGAGCAGGCGTCGAAAAGGTCACATAAAACGGCCTAAAGCATAATACGCTCCCCGAGACGTCTCACAGACTAGAACGTCGGTATATCCTAACTCTCGAAATCTAGTACCTCAGAGTATTTTTACGTCACCACATTCACAGTTTGCTGGAGTGCACTCAAAAGAGTGGGTCAGAAGGCATGGTACTGTAGTTTTTAACACTATGCTTAGGTAGTAGTAGGGGATTTGGTTAATTTCAAGTTGAACATCACCCACAATTGATTGCAGCTGTCGCATTCCCATAGACTTTCCAGTCGAGCCCCTTTCGAAAAGAAGCACTAGACTCGAGTTTCGCTCTCATTTGAGCTCATCAGTAGTGCATATCCTTGCCATTGTCGGGACTAGAACTCCGGCCATTCTATTCATGAGGCAACCGTGTTTACCACTGAAATTAACCAATCCCTACTACTACTCATCACACATCAGAGTACCGCTCGACAAGTCAATGATTTCTGTGATTTCAACTTGGAGAAGAAGTCCTATCGAGAGGTCATCGATTGGAGTTAACAGACAGTAACTGTGTCTCCTCTCGAGGCGATCGGCAACCTGATCATTACTCACAAGCGAAAGTGGTTTGAGCGTTCACATATGACAATTCGCGTCGTGATAATGTGAGGTCAATGGCGCAGTGGTAAACACGGTTGCCTCCTGAATAGAATGGCCGAGTTCTAGTCGCCCGACAATGGCAAGGATATGATACTTGATGAGCTCAAATGAGAGCGAAACTCGAGTCATGTGCTTCTCTTTCGAAAGGGGCCGACTGGAAAAGTCTATGGGAATTGCGACAGCTGCAATCAATTGTGGGTGATGTTCAACTTGAAACTATGCATAGGCTTACATCAACAGGCCTTTCGAAGTGAGTTGGTTTCAAACGTGCGCCAGTAGGCTACTGCATTCGGAACATACTGGGAGGACAGGAAGAGCGATCCGATAGCACGTGATACTTCAGTTTGGTGAACACAACCATATCTCACCGGTACACACTGAGGCGTTTCGTTGACCCGCCTCGGCTAGCGCACCAACCCAATGCTGAAAAAACGGTGGGATGTAATGTCTTAATTGGTTATCACACTGTACTTAGGTTGGACGGTTCGAGATGTACAGAATTAATATCAGAGAAACCCCGTGGAGAAATTAGGTCTGAAACTGAGTCGCGAAAATAAGGCCTGGGTAAAATGGAAGTGTAACTAGGACATCTTAAGTGAGAATATGCATAAGTTCATTGGTTTCTCTCATAAATTAATTACGAGCAACGACTTACCTTGACTTCCTTAGTGGAGCCCCGACACAAGAAAATTGCTCTGAGTAAAGCTCGACATTGTGCAGCCAATCCTCGTAGCTCTTTCAACCCAGAACGGTGGGACCTAACACTAGTCCAATCAGTACCCTGTAGATCCACCGGCGTGCAAATCACCATAGCGGTGTAAAAATTCTCGGCTTTTTTGCATTGATTTCAGTGCCAAAGCCCGTATTTTCCAAGATCTGTACCACAGTGAAATAAAATAGTTGAAAAGCAAACAGATAAATGAACAGATTGCATGATA
>LOND01000046.1:258190-269200 GCA_014220965.1 Paragonimus kellicotti
ATATTCAGGGTTTGTAAATACAACACATGAATTGCGATGGCGAATTGTAACACAGACATAACCCACTAGTTAAGGATACCTTTACAGTTCAACAGGGACAGAAACCTACGTACAGGACAAAAACCTATTGAAAACGGAAAATATTAACGATGAAAATACGGACGGGTTTTATTGTGAAGAATGAACGTTGGGTTGAACAGCATGTGTCGTAACCACGTGATCTGACCAACTCATCATGTCTTCCAGTCCTACTCTCGATTAATTTATTGAAAAAACGTGTCAGTATATTGTTTTATGCTAGTTTTGAAGCTAATATGTAACTGTAAGGGTCAAGTACGACCTATTGTTCTTTAAATTACGACCGAAGCAGGCCCAGGTTTCGTTGAATTAGACCCAGTGTTCAATAACATGCAAGGCTAGGAGCCATTCAAAAAACTGTATCGAAAGACTCCAGGAGAGTGAATTTGAAATCAAATACCTCCGATAGTTATGAGGGGAAGAATAAGTTTTTTCAGGTGTATACTGTAAGTTTCCTGAAGTAGTGAACGGAAATTAGGACTGAACGTTCTAGAGTGTAGTGATGAAATAACGCTAAAAATGGGACAGTTTTAGTGACTAAATGCACATTTTGCGTCCAAAGCTGCTCCAAAATTGTCACAGTTGTTCACAATTCTCTTATTCCCATGGACTTTACAGGCAGCCCTTCTTCAGAAAGAAGTACAGTATTGGAATTTCGTTTACGGTACAACTTGTCAGCAGTACATATTTTTAATACGGCCAGGATTTGAACTCCAACTAAGCTTTCGTGGGGCAACCATGCTGACCACTGCGCTACTGACCTGAAATTAGGCACAACCAAACTATCATACGCAAACGCCCAGCCACATTTGTTTGTGCAAATTGATGGTTTGAATTTTATGACTCGTGCTAAGGTTCGACTAAAGATGTGGGTGCAAAATCGGTATGAAATTATCCTTTATGGCCAGAGTAAAACATTGAATAAATATAATATATATATATATATATATATATATGTATATATAATATATAGTGACAATTCAGAACCGGCTGATTCTAGCCTGATATATGAAGCTCGATGCTGGGTGTACGTATTTTATACTGAACTATGCGACTACTCTCGGACGATGGGACCTGACGTAAAGGTCCTGCAAGAACCAGACGTAACCCAGTGTCTCAAACAGCAAGTGATATTTCGAAACAGTATGATGATTCTTTTCGGTGACAAGCCTGATCAGTCCTACCAGCCTGCTTCTCACATTAATCTAGATTGCTCTCTATCCAGGATGCATGAGCTGAATACTATACGAGTAGTTTCCCACCTCCCAGACTCCGAACGTTGCACTGAGTTTGACAAGTGAATTTCGACTTGGGAATAAAAAACAAACTGATTCCATATACGATTTAGTCACCTCGTGGTGGAAATTAGTCGTGTGCTCATAGACTCAAACAAAAAATAAGACTTTTTGGATGCCCGGACTGCATACTTCTGTTGAACGAACGTGTACATACGCAGTATTGGTGCAGATGCACATGGATTCACTGTTCTAGATCTAGAGAATACTCGATCTGGCGCCCAATTCCTTCAGTTCGTATATAAGCTCTACGTCTTTCGAACCATGTACAGTTTTTCCGCCGACTGTCAACACTTTCCAGATTCGTTGTCTAGACCACCTTAACCTTCACAACCCAACAGATTTGCTAATACTGACTCTGCGCAGTCACCGTCAGTTGTCTGCCCAATGATGTTTGCGGCTGTGTCATACTTGCATGACTCAACTGCGATCGTGTGCGGTGCGAAATATGTCCGTTATTCCAGTGACACTGCGAATCAGCGTAGATTCCGGAAGGCGAGTAATGAATCATGGGGTCAGCGCCCACCACGGTTAACACACGGTGGGATTGCGTAAGAAGATAAAACAAAAGCAGTTGCCTAGGCGTAACGGTTAGTGTGCAATTCGCTCTTCCCGGAATTGCTAGAGTACGGGGTTGAAAGTGTTAGGCGCTATGTAGAAATGAAGAGTTCATCAGGACCATGGGTCGCCACAAATCTTGAGAAAAAAACGGCATTCGTCAAGACAGCACAATAGATTAACAAATTTCAGAGGGCTTCGAGTTCTACTGAACAGACAAATAGTGAGATGAAAGCGATCAAAGCTAAGAAAAATGTTTACATACCAGAAATATGTCTAGCATGTTACTTTGTGTTACATGCGATGGGACGCCCATTGGTGAAAGTAGTTCGTGAATGCGGATGACCAGAAGACGTTTCATGTGATAAAAGGCTTCCACATCATCTGGCCACTTTCCAGCTTGTTCCAAAGTGATTACCACTAAGTAAAAACGCAAAAATTGTCGTCGGTTGAAACAGATAAAATGAACTTTAAAAAATTAGAAAGAACGAAACAACTGCTTCCATTAATTTTTCAACAGCAAGATAAAAAATAGCCCGCAGCAGTGTGACATCCTATATCTGAACGTCTATGCCCGTATCCGTAGGACAATAAACGCTCAAAATTCATGATTCATCAGATAAAAATATCAGTGAAAGGATCGCCAATTTCGTTTGCGGCTGTTATATCTGTGGACAAGGTGACAAACTACGTTCCAGTCGTGTCATTACACCGAGAGTATTCATGAAAGGCCAAAGTTGCAAACAGCTGCTTTAGGTCATTCACATCGAGCATACACGATTACAAAGGATTCACTGGACATACATATAAAATCGGAATGGTAATAGTCATGTCAGCTGTATCGACTCTTAAATGAAGTGATCATCCGTGCTGCACGGTGGACCTCGCCCAGTGCATTTGTCAACCTACGAACAATCGGTTCACTGGCAGGATCGTCTTTAAATGTTAAACTGGTGAAAATGAGCTATTTTTACTACAATTTTCATCATCGGTTGAGTATTTTCCAATCTGATAATCACGTCTAAAAATCTCACTAGATATCCACTCTAATTCAACACCTCCCGGATTTGTTATAATTCACTGCCTGTGGTGTCTGGTGTGCATCTTTTGCTTGATAGGCCAGACGGCAAAGCATGTCTCATTTCCGCCTCCACGGAACAAGACCCAGTAAACAGGTGTAATGTCTTGGTCACCTACCGGTGTCACCTCTAGAGGGTTCGTCAAAGTTTTCTTCGTCATTTTGTGTTGATTCTCTCATCTGCGGTTGTCAAGTCGGCTACATCGGGAAGACCGCCCAACGCGAGTGTCATCGGATCGCAGTCGATCAACACGGACAAACAGATCACGGTGGACAAGGCTTTCCAAATTGTAAAACGTCCCGTGATTCATCTGTACCTAACACATACACATAAAAATAAACACGCCACCGCCCGGTTACAGTTGCCCTGATTACTACCATTCCGTGTGACCCTATTCTGGCTTTATATGTAAGCCCTTCGTAATCGTGTATACCGGATGAGAATTACCTAAACCAGCTGTTTGCAACCGTGACTTTTTGTAACACTATGTCGCTGTGCTATTCCATGCCACAGTAGTCACTGTCCCAATGGTATGTGACTTTGAAGTAGCCTGCGGAGGGACACGTACACCGATGACTGATACAAACTGGTGCACTGACCAAAACAACAGTGACCTTACAATCCAATCAAGCCAACATATTTTAAGTCATCAAGAGGCAGATGAAACACCTAATTCAAAGAATGAATGGCTGACAACTGTATAAGTCGCTTACAACCTCCGACGAATGCACACAAAGGCAACAGGTCGTCCGTTATTCACATTCACAATAAAGCAGACACCTGTTCAAGCAGGAGACTGGAAAGATTATTCTCATACACGTATGGTTCGTAAAACTACGAATCTCACCGTAAAGTGGAAAAACGGCGGCAGACACCATCATCGGTTTGCTCGTACTTGCCGACCGCCTACGCCGACATGATATCTCTCTTGCAGCCGAAGGTATCGTCAAAACAGGAGGAAAAACCGACGTATCACGAAAAGCAGATGAAACAGCTGAAATCCCAGTTATATTCAAAGGCAGCTTGTTATTAAGACCGCGTAGTAGCACACGTAGTTTGTCCATGGATCGAATGAGGCGTACCGATGAGGCGAACGTGAGCCCGGTTCGAGAACCCACAAAATTTGCGGAACAGAGAGCCCTTAGACTATCAGAAGTTATCTGCATCCATGTCGGTTCTGTAAAAGAACCCCGAATGAGTCGGAAACGACTGAAATATAATATATATATATATATATATATTGTTTGATAACGGATCCTAGTGTGGATTTGAAACGTCACAATAAATCGTTCACTACTCAGTGTGTGCCCTTTTAAATACTTTATATATATATATATATATATATAGTGCATCTGTAGGGTGTTTTGTGGGTCTAGACGGTTTTGCACTCGTTAACTGAATGGAGCATACAACAGAGATACAACCAATACGAGGGATGTTAACCAAAATAATGTGAACACTATTCAAGGAGCGGCAATGCTGGTTTTTGCCGATCGTACCCAGCCATGTGCTCAGCGTATACAATCAATGGCTTTACGTGTAAGACTGATCAAACGCACTGTTTCGCACAACTGATCACAATCGTTATGACTACATTGAAATGATGACCGGCGAAAAACGGACCTAAATGACTTTCTATGTTGTTGTCTGACCGTGTAGTTCACAAGAGTGTCAACTTGTTTGTTGCACTTTTACCCCGGTAACCGACAATATTCAATGCTGATTTTCTCTCATCAACAATAATCCGGGTTCTAAAAGTTTCAAGCGTGTTTATACAGTTTGACTTATAAACCTACTTCAGAGCACACGTAAAGAATTGCAGGATAGCAATTTCCAAAAAGGATTGTAAGTAATCTGCATTAATGCTAATGGTGACGGTTGGTTCCTCAGTCAGAAGATTTTCAAGTAAAGTGCGCCAAGGTTAAGAACGTCCAAAAAAGATAAGGCGTGGGTAATTAAACAATTCTGATGGCGGCCATTAAGACTATCTTAAGTGAGAATCACCAGAACTAGGTACCCCACATGGTAACTGCGGCGGAGAACCCTTGCACACGGGCTATGACCCCAGGTAAGTACCGATTCGGACCAACCATCCTAGCCGATATTCTCCGTTGAGTTGCAAGATTCAAACACACGAATAAAGCCACCGACGTGACTAAAGCGGATGCAAACCTGCAAAGGGATTCGATAACTGGTTACCTCTGCACCGTACGTGACTGTGCTTATCAATCATCCATCGGCATGACCAAGCAAACTCTTTCCATCTGCCGAGGGTGCCAAGTGATAAAACTGCGAATACTGAGTTGCATTTGGTCTTGAAACACACCACTGCTAAACAGCAGTGACTACATATCATTGCCTGCAGCTTCCATCTTATGGGAACAGCTGTCGCAAAAGTCAGGGGAACTTGGCGGTCACAAACATGTGTTGTTGGTGCGAGCGTCCACCCGGTTTTGAGGAATAAAGAGGACTAGGCAACTAAAGGTTATCAATCTCCACGTGACCAAACATCCCCTCTACAACCATCTTTGCAGTCCGGGTACGCGATTTCGTTGATCGTGTCTAGGACGCGTTAACGTCTGGATCAATATGCACAAACATAACAGGTCCACACATAATGGAAAAGGACGTGACTTCTACGATCCATTCTGGATGCCGACCGACTTGACTGATTGAGGTCTTCCTTCCGACTCTAACGCCATCTGGTTGGACCTTGACGTGGTGTGACGGCTTGCGCATCTCGATGACCTATTGGGCTAAACTGGACGGTGTGATCACCACACCGATAGAGTCACTCATACCAGGCAGGCCAATGGGTAGAGGTCTGACAAACCAGTCTCCTGGTCCTCCAGGTTGGGGGTTGGAAGAAGGTTGGCATCTTTTTCCGGAAAAAGTACCAGTTCTGGTACATTGCCACCCAACCGCTGCCTTGCGGTACAGGCTTTTGAGCCAAAGGCTTTGGTTGAGAACCCTAATCGTTCTCCTGTCTAGGTCTGGGCGTCCTGGCAGTATCTCAGCCCACACACAACCATGAATATTCACAACAAATAAATCCATACTGCATCGGCCGTCTCGCAGTATAAACCGGGTCGCCCTATCTGCTGCATACAGCAGGGTGGATAGGCGAAAACATGCTACTGCTGACCCCTCCCCACTGTCCTATCAAATTTAGCTCTCAGGCCCCTCCCGACCCTCATTTCTGGTGATTACTCTGCAGGTCCC
The DNA here is from genome assembly GCA_014220965.1 of Paragonimus kellicotti. Taxonomy (NCBI): domain Eukaryota; kingdom Metazoa; phylum Platyhelminthes; class Trematoda; order Plagiorchiida; family Troglotrematidae; genus Paragonimus; species Paragonimus kellicotti. The sequence goes on from LOND01000046.1 coordinate 264,423, forward strand.
ACAATAGATATAGCTGAATCATAATAACACTGTCGGTAAGTACCATCTCTTGGCCATTCAGCCTCAGACCTCCCTCGTCCCTTGCTTAGACCTAGAATGCGAATTAATATAGATGCTTTCAACGTTCGCACGCCAAAACAGATAGGTCAACAGGCCGCTCTCGCACGAACGTTAGACTCGTTGCATGTCGATGTCTGCTGTATCTCGGAGACTAGAATCCAGGACAGTAGTCAACGTATGGAACTAACAGCACCCGCACTTGTCTACCCGATACTGGTTATACACTTCGGGTGACTCCACGGCCGCCGCTACCGGTCAAGCTGGAGTAGGTGTAGTCCTCAGCTCGATGATTGCAGTCGATTAACAATAGACTTTGTGCCGTCCGCTTGGAAGGTTCTACTAAAGCCAACTCTAAATGCAAAACCTTCAGAAATCTTATTGGAGCATATACTTGGATTCAGATCATGCGTTGGTACGCTGTCGTTTTGTTCTCACTTTTGCTGGGCAACGATCTCACCGATTACAACAGCTGGTTGTTGAGAAATCGCAATATTGTTGGCGAACCATAAGTGCTAAACCAGCTTAGAAAGCTGCCTTAGTGTACTCACTTGAAGATCCTAATAGCTGCTGGACTCAAATCTCACAGGCCATTCAGAAAGCAGGTACTGTAGCATGCGGTACAGGGGTACATGGGGTAAACAAACAATAGATCACGAAGTCCGTGGGGTTGTTAGAAGCCAGATCGAACAGTCCATCTGGCAGTTCACGATAACAAGTTTAGGAAAGATATCCGTAGAAACTGAAACGTAGCCTAAAGGCTGATCGTGAGGCTTGGTTAATGGAGAAAGTTAAGGAAATGGAGACCGCTTTTGCTTCAGGGAACATCGGCAAACTCTTTAGGCTGATCCGTGCTAATGGTCCCAGGCGTGTAAGCACATGACTGTCTGTCCGATTCTGATCCAACACCCTCCTCTGTTAAGATGAACACTATTCGTACGACCTTTTAGAAGGGTCCACGTTGAGACGTTTTATTGGAGCCCGAGTCCGTCGTGAATGGCGTGTTTCAATGATGGGGTTTTCTGGTGCCGAGTTTCCTTCCGTGTTACTCTCGGTCATGTTGTTGGCAGTTCAAATGTATCTAGCAGGATATCTAGAGGTAATTCATGTATGTCTTCCGGTTTATCGCAGATACTGGGGTCACGTCGACGGACGTGGTTGGTGTGGTGAGCTTTTCTGCCTCGTGCGCAATATTAACACACATGACCTCGACGCTGAGTCACAGTTCCCGGTACCCAGGTACATCCATGGTCATGAAATTTTAGAACAAATACTGGGTCACCTGGGTGGAATTCTCGAGACTTGGCTCCATGATGTCGGTTAAATTGCTCCTCCATCTTGATGTTGCGTTGCCCCGCTCGCTTGACGGGAAGCATGGCATCGAGTGCTGTTCTAATTCGCCGTCCAAGAAAAGCCTCAGCTGGTGAAACTCCATTTGGTACAGCTGCATTGGTGTAGAACGGTAGGTACGCAAAAAGATGTCTAAAATTTCACACGTTCCTTCCCCCTCCAGTTTGTGGAGAGCTCTTTTGAATGTATCAACGAAACGTTCTGCCTGTCCGTTAGATTGAGGATGATATGGAGGACTGCGAACATGGTCTATAGCGAATGATTTACAAAACTGCGAAAACTGTGTTGAAGTGAACTGTGTACCATTGTCGGTCACAAGCGTTTCTGGGAAGCCAAATTGAGCAAATATGCGACTTAAACATGCAGTAGTGGTAGTCGTGGAAACTGTGCGTAGTGGAACGATCTCCGGCCACTTAGAAAAGGCATCTACGAGGATGAGAAAGTATTGGCCGTTGAGTGGACCAGCAAAGTCGGCATGAACTCTTTTCCAGGGACCATCCGGTATGGGCCAAGAGTGCAACTCAACTTTTACAGGTAGTTTTGCAGCACGGGCACACTGTTCACATGATCTGACCGTGCTCTCAATGTCGTGGTCGATCCCTGGCCAATATGCATAACTACGTGCCAAAGCTTTCATACGTGTTATGCCGGGGTGGGCACAATGTAGCATTTGGATAACACGTTTTCTCAGAATTTGTGGTATCACTATTCGATCCGCCAACATCAAACATCCGTCCACAATCGTTAGAGCATCACGCCGTTGGAAATATGGTTTGTGAACTGCGCATAACTCTTTGGGCCAGCCCGTGCGTAAATAATACGTTATTGCTTGCAAGACCGGGTCTGATTGAGTGGCACGTCGAATCACAGTAGAAGTGACAGGCAAATTCCTGATAGACTCTTTAAACACGTATTTTACATCAGCGTCAACCTCCACAGAGGAAATGATCACGTCCTCACTTGGTTGGTTAGTGGACTTATGTGCAATCAGCCTGGAAAGGGCATCCGCATGACCAAACCGCTCTGTCTGAATGTATTTGAGCACAAAATCGTAACCGATTAGTAAGGTAGCCCAACGTTGAAGTCGGTTAGCCGTGTGAACAGGTATGCCTTTTGGTGGAGCAAGTATGGATAACAGGGGCTTATGATCCGTACACAATGTAAACCGGCGGCCGTGCAACATCTTATGGAATTTTTTGACGGCGAAAATTAGAGCCAAACCTTCTCTCTCTATCTGACTATAATTTTTCTCGGCGGGCAACAGTGTTCGCGAAGCATGACTGATTGCCTTTTGGTGACCATCAGGGAATTGATGTAAAATCACAGCCCCAATGCCATAGTCGGAAGCGTCAGCAGCCACAATAATGGGAAGATTAGGATCATAATGTGTCAGTAATAGGTCAGAAGACAAAATTTGCTTGAGGCTATCAAACGCAGATTGACATTGGCGAGACCAATCCCATTTAGTGTCCTTGCGTAACAAATTGTTTAAAGGGGCTCTTAGTTGATGCATGTTAGGCACAAAACTGTTATAGTAGTTCACGAGACCCAAGAATGACTGTAACTGTACTCGATTAGTTGGAGAAGGGAGGTCTTTAATCGCGGAAATTTTAGCGGGGTCTGGACGACGACCACTGCAATCGACGATGAATCCCAGATATTTGATTTGAGGCAAGAAAAACTCACATTTTTGTTCCCGTAAGGTGAATCCATATTCACGTATGCGCTCAAAGACTTGTTGCAAATGTGTTTTGTGCTCATCTGGTGAGGGGCTTACAACAATGATGTCGTCCATATAAGAAACAGCGAACGAGAGACCACTAAGCATAGTATCCATAATTTGCTGGAATATCGCTGGTGCACATTTAATACCGAATGGAAGTCTGTTGTAGCGGTACAGTCCTCGATGTGTATTTATTGTTAGTAGATCTTTACAACTATCTTCCACCTCAACTTGGAGGTATGCATCCGAGAAATCGATTTTGGAGAATATTTTACCACCATTGAGTCGAGTAAACAGGTCTTCTGGCACAGGAAGTGGATATTGATGTGTCTGCAGAACCTTGTTCAGACCCGTTGAGAAATCACCACAAAGTCGAATGGAGCCGTTGGCTTTTTTACTGTTACAACGGGAGCGGCCCAAGAGGAATAGTTCACCCTCGCCAACACTCCTGTGTTTTCTAGACGGTCTAATTCAGCCTCCAACGCTGTTGTTGCTGAGTATGGCACAGGACGTTTGGGACAAAACACTGGCTTGCTTCCTGGTTCGATGAACAGCTGAGCTTTAACTTTTGTACATCTGCCTAACTTGTTTGTAAAAACATCGGGAAACTTATCTGGTAACTGTTGCACAAAATCACTATACAGCTTACTGGAGATTGCAGCCACGTCACAAAAAGTGGACAAATTAATAGCGTTATGTACGTCACAAACGGAATTAAACGGTACGTTCCACAGATCAAGTTTTTCTATCCAATCTATCCCCAAAAGATTTAGGTGATTGCTGGGAGATATGTAGCAAATGCCAGAGTCACATTTATCACGAAAACAGAAGGTACACATTAACTCACCAAGAAGGGGAATCTGGTGTCCACTAGCGTTCTTGGCTACTCTGTGAGTTGGCTTGTACAGTGGTCTTCCGAGATTAATCCATGTTAAACGAGAGATGATTGTGATATCCGATGCTGTATCTATCTGTAGCGTAACCCGGTGATTTTCAATGTGAAGAGTCATATACTTCCGTCGATGAACAATATCACTTGTGTGTAGTAAACACCACGTTGGACTGGCGACGTACACGGAAGCCTTGGGTTGATTGCTTGCAGTGTGATTCCTTGTGACCCACACTATTACACTGTTGACACACGTGTCTGCGATACGGGCAAAATCGAACGAAGTGCCACTGTCCACACAGCCAACAAGCGGAAGGTGGCCGTTGCATACGAAAAGGTGCGTCACAACGAACATATGATGGACGATTGTGTCTTGTGACTCGATCAACTGATGCTATGTCAGTGGGAGAGGAAGTCGATTGCAACATTTGTGAATCATGCTTGAGATTCACTAGACGCATATATTCCGCCGTTAAATCCTGAACTGAGAATTCTGTGCACGAATCCAGTTTTGCTAAAAGACGCGTTCGTATATCGGCATCCTCTGAAGCTGTCAACCCACCAACGTGGTGTTTACTACAACAAGTGATCATCATCATCGACGGAAGTATATGACTCTTCACATTGAAAATCACCGGGTTACGCTACAGATAGATACAGCATCGGATATCACAATCATCTCTCGTTTAACATGGATCAATCTCGGAAGACCACTGTACAAGCCAACACACAGAGCAGCCAAGAATGCTACTGGACACC
>LOND01000046.1:269300-295613 GCA_014220965.1 Paragonimus kellicotti
ATACGAAAAGGTGCGTCACAACGAGCATGTGATGGACGATTGTGTCTTGTGACTCGATCAACTGATGCTATGTCAGGGGGAGAGGAAGTCGATTGCAACATTTGTGAATCATGCTTGAGATTCACTAGACGCATATATTCCGCCGTTAAATCCTGAACCGAGAATTCTGTGCACGAATCCGGTTTAGCTAAAAGGCGCGTTCGTATATCGGCATCCTCTGAAGTTGTCAACCCGGCAACAGATATCAAAGCTTTGAACTGTGAGTCGGAGATCTGTTTTAACTGGAACCGTTCACACTATCTGCTTACTCTACCAGCATACGTTACGATATCTTCCGTAGTGTGTCGAGAAATTTTCAGGCAGTTGTATCGGATGTTAAACACAGATGTCCTTTCACCAAAAATGGAACAAAGCTTTGAAACAGTTTCTTTCAGAGTGAAGTCACGAGACTTCTGTGGAAGAATATAGTTGCAATATTGTGCATGTTCAGCTGCACCTAATTTCTGCATTAAAAGGCGTACTTTTGCGAACTCGTCCAACGCGGCTGCATCTACTAGGAAAATGTCTTCGTAGCGCTGATACCAGGACGAAAATGTCACACCATTATCTGGATCATAATTAAACTCGTGGATGCTGGTTGCCAAGGTCTCCTTCAGTTTTGGTTCCGAAAAGGCGGCTGCACGTGACGTAGTCAGGGCGGTTAGTTGTGCTGTGAGTGACTCAAAAATTTTAGCATTCGTCTGCTGCTGCTCCAAAAAGGCTTGCTGGTGATGCTGCATCATTTTCTGTTGCTGTTCAATCTGATCCTGTTGCTGCTGCATTTGCCTCTGTTGTTGCTGTAATAGTTCCAACAATGCTGTTTCGGCCATCTCCGTCGCCAACTGTTAAATCGCCCCGCACGGGTAAGCAGAACACGGTTGGTAAGCCACCAAGTACAGAATGTATTGAGTTGGTTCGATGGTACAGGTATATAAGAGATGAACATTCAAAAGCAAACGATCAATAACCAACTGACGAATCGGTAAGCATTTGTACACGTGATTGGTTAGTTTGTTGCGTGACTTATCTGGCATAATTTAGGACGTCATTGCGTGGGCGTGTAAGCACATGACTGTCTGTCCGATTCTGATCCAACACCCTCAGCTGTTAGATGACACACTCGTCTATAATAAGTCCAGAACGGTAGGCGGAACACTTTGAGGGTCAATTTAGCTGGCCTCCTGCTTCTACTGTGTTGCCGCCACAAACTTGTAGATGTAGCACCCTGGTCGGTAGATTTGGAACCACCCACTGAGACTGAGGTTCGCAATTGCCTTTCGGCTCTTAATCGTAATAGGGCTGCTGGCCCAGATGATCTCGTGCCGGCACTTTTCAAAGAAGGTGGAGAGGCGTTAGTAGAGGCCTTGACTCAGTTGTTTCAACTTGTGTGGACGACGGAGACCATCCCTCCGTGCTGGGGTCACTCGATAATAGTTCCTATATTCAAGAAAGGTATCAGGGCTCTTGCAAAACCATAGGGGAATTAGTTTGACCCCAGTCATTACTAGGGTTCTGGCATCCATTATACTTCGTCGACTCACTGCAGCTCGGGAGGCAAACATTAGGGAAGAACAGGCAGGGTTTCGCTCTGCTTTCGTCAAATTCTGGAGCAGCGTCATGTGTACCGCCGGCCAACAATCGCCGTATTTCTCGACTATAAAGGTGCGTTCGATTCGGTGGATCGATCTACACTTTTAGAGTCGCTTAAACGCAGGGGTGTACCGACCAAGTATGTGAACATACTGTCGGCGCTTTATTCCCATACTTCAGCTCAGGTTAGGGTTTACGGTGAACTGTCTGACAGTTTCAGCACCAGGAGCGGCGTACGTCAAGGCTGTCCCCTTTCACCATTTTTGTTCAATTTCGTCATAGACGAAATAATGAAGCATTGTCTCCGGTGCTCATAATGTGGTGGATTATCAAGCGGGAGGTGAGAGTATTCCAACACTTGGCGGAATACCTCAACGCGGGGAGGTCCGTCCAAAAGCCCACAGCGAGCAGATCGGGGACAACGTGGGCGACCGGATGAGTCATCGCTCGACTGGATCGGATCAACGGGCGAGGCATGGCAGGCAAAATAAGATGGATGACCTGATCGGGGGCGCGGTTATTCCAACAATATCTCGACACGGCCGCGGAATACGGTCAAAGCCCACAGTGGATAGATTGCGGACAACACGAGCGACCGGACGAGCTATCGCTCAACAAGATCGGACTAACGGACGAGGAGTGGCAGGCGGAAAACCCCCCGGTAGAAGGCGCCGATCACACAAAAACCGGGCAGAAGTGCACACGACGTGTGAGCGGAAACCGGGGCGTGTTGTGGACTGGAATGATGACTCATAAACGCGAGCGCATGCGTAGCGTGGTAACTATCGTGTTGGACAATAAAGATTGTGCTTTATTGGACGCCTCGCTACACTGGTGCCGTGCCCTGAACACAACGCAATGAAGTTGCCATGGCCAAACCAATTTGCGGACGGAGACGTGGAAGAGTGGCTGTCGGAATTTGAGGCAATTGCAGCGTGCAACGGATTGAAAAGCGAGGCACAACTTTTGACAGCATTGGGAACACTGCTCACCGGACGGGCAAAAGCTGTCTATGCCTTGTGTAAACAAATAAAGACCGCAACATCGTATCAAGAGACGCGGGCGGCACTGATTCAAGAATTTACAAAGGAACAAGACCGACAGCGGGCAATGGATCGTTTTTATGGTGCCGGATTTTGCGATACTCAAGACCCCCTTGTTCACTATCAACACTTATTGCGACAATTGACGTTGGGTTTACCGGAGGCAGATGAGAAAACGAAGGATAGATTGGTGAGGGAGCGGTTTATCCAAAGTTTACCGCCGGAGCTGCAGGATAGCGTTAGGATGGCCGAGTCTTGTGGGGTCACGGACATGGAACGACTGGTCGGAATTGCACAGCGCCTACCCGTACGGATGCAAGTCGGACGGCTGGAAGTCAAGGAGCTTGAAGAGAAAGTGGAGCAGTTGACGCAGGCAATGGAAGGCTTGAAGATGAACGTGGAATCAAGAGAACGACAAGTTAGACGAGTACGTGAGCAACCTCACCGTAATCGTTGTTTTGTTTGTAATGGGGTGGGACACTGCCCGCCAGTGCCCTAACAGACGTTTTCATCCTTGTTTTTCGGTGGTAACGGGTTATCGTGGGGGCGTTCCACGGGTAAAAGTCCTGATCGAGGGTGAACAAAAGAGTGCGATAGTAGATACGGGGGCGGGGCGTCGATTACAGGCAGAGTACGAGGATTGCCCGTTAGGTCCGGTAACTGGCATGTAGTTACGGTCGGAGGGACGGCGTTAAAGGCACTGGGGACTCAGAACGTTGAAATCCAGATAGGTGGTATCAGGCTGCGCCACGCAACGTTAGTGATTGACAATGTGAAAGAAACGATAATAGGCGCCGATCTGCTACGTCGACTGAAAGCAAACGTAGACCTGGAGAGGAACGAGTTGCGTGTTGATGGCGATGTCGTAAAGTTCCATCGCAACTATCGTGTTCGACGATAAAGATTGTGCTTTATTGGACGCCTTCTCGCCACAGTAAAATGCCGGCGTAGATCCTCCTACCTGACAAAAGACTGACTGATCTTGATTATGCTGACGACAAGATGTTGCTGTTTGACAACTTTCAAGCGGCACAAACAACACTGGACGCTATTTCGCGTTCTGCTAAATACTTCGGAATGCGCTTTGCAGCCTCAAAATGCAAAGTGCTTCTGCAAGATTGCTGTGATTACGTAGATTTAATGTTAGATAATGAAGTCATGGAGATTGTTGACCGGTTTGTATACCTGGGAAGCTGCATCAGCGGCGGAGGTGTAGGGAATGAAATAGAAGCGCGTATCTTCTAAGGCTAGGGCGATTGTCTCCAATCCAGAACACTTCTGGCGACAGAGACACACCTCGTTGAAGCCTTAAAGGTCGCGTATATCAAACAACAGTGAGGGCTGTATTACTTTACGGCAGCGAAACCTGGCCGCTCAGAGTAGAGGACGTGAACCGTCTTCAGGTATTTGACCACCGATGTCTGCGTTCAATCGCTCGTATCGGGTGGCACCAGCGAGTAAGCAACGAGGAGGTTAGGAAGCGGGTGTTTGGCACTGATTGTCAAACGAGTTCTCTTGTTCAGTCGCTACATTTGCACAGACTTAGATGGTTAGGTCATGTACTAAGGATGCCAGCTAGTCGTTTGCCACACCGAGCACTGTTTGCCGACGCTGCGGCCGACTGGCGCAAGGTGCGAGGTGGACAGATGATGACCTGGCGTAGACAAATGAAATCGTTCACGAAGGGGTTGGCCACTGTAGGTCGGGTTCGTCTCCCGGGCTGGGGCCCTCGCGACTCACAGAGTCGGTGGCTTGAGACGTTAGGTGAGATGGCGGCTAATCGAGCTCAGTGGCGTGAATGTTGTCGTTGTTTGGCCGAGTTGTCACTTAATGACGCGGGGCAGTGAAAGCCGTAAGGAAGCTGTCTTGCTGATGACGCCTTACTTTCACTTACAGCTCGGTTGTTTGTTTGCAAGGTGTAGGCACCTTGATGTTGAATGTTTGAATATAGACGTAGCTATTTTTAGTAGTTAGATCTCCTCTAGTCTCCTTTTTTCTCCTCTTTTCCTATGAAGGATTTGCTTTTCTTCTCTATGGTTGTGTGGCAGTTAAGCATAAGTGAGAATCACTGATGCATTACTGTCGGTACTGATGATAATGACTGCGTCGCTTCCTTTTGTCCACATACTCTGAGATCTGATCTAAATGAGTGTTTCTAATCTGCGGCCGATTAATGGTTCATCAATGGGGCTTCAAGCACACCCCTAAAGGAACCCAGTCTCCGTAATGCCCACTCACTCCGATTTCACCATGACATTCACCGGTATCCGAAGCCTTCAAGTCGATACGGTATACCATCATACCATTGACCAAGGCAATTGGAGTTTCGAATTTCTGATGCAACTGATCTCTTCGATCTACTGTAAACACCGCAGTCCAACTGTACTTCGGCTGCGTACGACAAGGAAATCAGCTACTGTCATTTCTGTTAATCATGATGATAGATTCAATTATCCAGACCGCTGACAACACGGTCGACGCATCTGTTGGCAATGCAACACTTGGTGGGACTGCTTACGAGAATGACTTGGCACGGCTTGCGTACAATGAGTGAGTCTAGAGAAGAAAATAGGGTGTGCGGAGACTGTATTTGCGCTTCCTGGAAGTCAGTCAATCCGACAATCAAGGTTGACCAGAAGCTCACGAGTGCGATATCATTCGAGATCCCTATCTTCCTTCAGCATCAAACGCCTCAAACACTTAGATCCAAGATCAACTTGGCTATCTCGGCACCTACTTCCACTGGCGATGTTGCCTCGTGATTAACCACAAAAAATGCGCGGCTGTGGGTTTGGAACATGTACTCTTCACAGGTAGGGCGTCGGCACGATTTCTCTGTTACGAGTTAACATGGTTCTTGGCCCTCTCGCTATGCAGCCTTCTGACCAGTGTTGCTGAACCACATGTCGGACTTGACGGTCATAATACTAACGGCACCATAAAATACTTAAGTGCAGGGCGTTTCAAATCAGCTCAACAGACAGAAGTTGAAAAACAATGGCCAAATTTACAAAAACAGACGTAAACACCAAAACTAGAACTGCTGATAACAACGAACTAAAGATGTCTATGGTGAATTTGGTAAAATCAGCCAGACAGGACTGTCAAAAGATTAACCGCGTGAAGGGAAAAAGAAATTACTGTGACCTTTACGCAGATCTTCCAGTCCGTTGAAGAGAGCAATAAATATAGCCATCAATGTAAGTTGTCTTGTTCAATCTAAGATCAACCATTATGTACCTGAAAAACTAAGACCACCATATTGATGGAGTTTTCACAGCCGTGATTTGGATGGCCTCTGTGACTAAATGTTGCGATGTATCATTAAAGTCCCGTTTAACTACTTAGAGGGTTTCCAGGGAGGTTAAGTGATTTGGGTCCCACGCGTGATCGGCGATTGAGAAATTCCTGGACAACACTTGAAAATTGAAACACAGGCCTTCTACACACAATTCGTCAATGCGTATAGACGGCTTACAATATGCGATACAGAAAGTTCATACGGATGTATGGCAACTGCTGATACCATCTGTCGAAGAGATGAACCTACGTGTCCAACTACAACGTTTGTTTCGAATATCTGTTTTCATGTTATTCGCCAATTCACTTACAATGACGGGAGTAATCACATTAGTAAAATAGGCCAGTGCACAATACCGTGGATGACAAAATAAACCCCAAAGATGACGCAACACAATTCCACTGCAATCCAGATAACAAGGAATGCAATATCATCAGCTGCTAAACATCTTTCACCAACGGGTTATTTAGCTAACTCCACTAACCAGTTCAGAAATGTTATGCATCCAAAACCCGAAGTTCGATGAGGCAACGACTATCAAAACTTGTCGACTGAAGATGCGCGTCTACAGGTTTCCAATGCAAAAGAGTGTGGTAACGATTATGTTACTTTCTGGTTGACTGAAGCAAAACCCGTCGCGTTTTCTTTGTTTCGATGCGACTCTTTAACCATTTATATCCCACGAGATTCACGAATAAGTGTGCCTGCTGCAGTATATCCTCTATCGATGGTAGTAAATTATCCAGTATTCAATTTGTTCTCAATAATTGTTTAATCCAGATCTCTCTCGATGATTGTGTGATATGGCTCTATAGTCTGCTTTGAATCTAATCTGAACCTTGTCATCACTAAGTAACTTAATCGTTAAGGTATCCCTCAACTGCCACGCGGATAAACGCAGTGTAATCATACTTCAAAAAAAAGATCATCGTCATCAAGGACTACAGTGCATCAGTGGTGCTCGCTGATGCTCAACTACCACGTGGCCCCGAAGAGAACATGCGTTGATCAAGAAAAAAAGAAGGGAAATCGAGAGGACGTAATCACTAAAACTATATATTTCCACAATACTTTCCACCACTTGGAATTAAACGGCCGAGCTATAAGGGAATGTAAGACGTCATCGGCAAATCAGGTTCCCTGCGGTTTTCATGATCAAGCCTCAGTGCAATTACCTCACAGATAAATAGATCAAACGAAGGAGACAACACTCAGGTCACTGAGCCCAATTAGTCATCAACTCAACTAGTCTCCAGCCACTGACTCCGTGAGTCGCGACGACTCTTACCCGAGAAACGAACGCGACTGAAATATGGTAACCTATTGGAGAACGGCTGCATTTTTATGAGCCGGTCATCATTTTTCCACCTGACACCTTGAGCCAGTAGGTTGCTCAGTGTGGCAGAAGACTAGCAGTCATCCTTGGTCCACGGCCTAACCATCTAAATCTGTACAAACTTAAAGGGTGAACGAAATAACACATTTGGCCTGATCCCATACCCCAGCAATGCTTACCCGTTTGTGCCACCTGATGCAGGCGATCGAACGTAGGACATAAATAACTAAATATCTGAAGATGCTTCAGAACTTCCAACGTGAATGGTCCCAAAAGCGCATAGTCTTCATGGCGACCTTATATACGCGGCCCTTGGATTTCACAGAGATGACCCTGTTGCCAAAGATGTCTAAACTTGGCGAATACCGCCATAGCTTTGGAGGTAGATGCTTCTAATTCATTCCGTATACTTCTACCGAGGTTGATGCAACTCCCTTAGATACACAAATCAAACAACAACCTACATAGCCTCATTATCCGACATCAACTCTATGTAATCAGAGCAGTCTTGTACAAGCACTTTGCAATTTTGGGCCGTAAAACCCAATCCGGAATAATTAGCAGAGCGAGGAACAGCGTTTAGCGTTATCTGTGCAGCTTGCAAATGGTCAGCCAGTAACATCATGTCGCCTGTATAATCAGGGATAGTCAATCTTCCACTAGTTAGGCGCTCCACGCCAGAATCCCGGGAGTATCGTACAACTATTAAATTACTTCGTATAGAACTAAATTAAACAAAAAGCGGGAAAGCCAACAACTTATGATGAGCGCAGCTTTTAGTGCCAAAATTGTTACGAAGTTCGCCGTAAACCCTAACGTAAATTGAGATACAGGAATAAAGTGCGGGTAGTATGTACACATACTCGTTCGGTACACCCTGCGATTGCGCGACTCTAAGAATGCAGAATGATGAACTGAATCGAACACACACCATTTTCGTCAATAAGACCGGCAACTATTAAACCAGCGCACGTTGTGCAAAACCAGTACTGGCTAAAAATAGCCTATGCTCACTGCGTAATTGCAAAAGCCGCTCATCACTATCCTAGCGATGTGATGGTGACCCAAACCTGCCATGTGAACCAGACTCGGCCTCACAAAGGCGGTCGATCTGGGCGTTCCTATCTCCGGTCAGAATGGCCATATCAAAGCCACTTGGCAATCTAGGGCGAGTGACCAGATCAGAGTAAAAGTGGCCTTGACACCGGCATCACTGCAATCAGCTGGAACACAAGCAGACAAAATGAATAAATTTCTGAAGGTTTTGCGTCTAGAGCTGACCTTAACAGAACCTGCCAAGCGGACGGCACAAAGTCTACTGTTAACAGGAATCCAATCTACTAATGTCGGCTGCGGCCGTCGTGCTGAGACTATACTTACTCCAGCTCGAGCGGTAATGGCGGTCGTGAAGTTAGATGAAGTATAAAACTAGTATCGAGTAGACAGAGCAGGTGCCAAAAGTTCACAAAGTTGACAACTGTCTCGGATTCTTGTCTATGAGACGCAACAGCTGTCGACATTTATCTAGTCTGACGTCCGTGCAAGAGCGGTCTGTTGACCAACCCGTTGCAGAGGGAGAATCTGTGTTGATCCGTCCACTACGTCTAAGCAAGGGACGGGAGAGACAGGATTATAAGAGGTAAGACTTATTCCCGAGGTCCGGGAGGTTTTGACGACACAAATAGGGAATAGTCAGTAGTAGCGTGATGTCGTCTGTTCACTCTGCTGTATGCACTAAATAGTGGTTCGAGACGGTCGATGCAGTATGGAGTTACTGTTACCAATACTCATAAAAACGAGATGGGACACTGACGGATATTGACGGTTTGCGCATCTCGATGTCACAGTGGGCTAAACTTCACGATGTGGTAGTCAAATCGACACAGTCACTCATCATTTGCTTGACTACGTGATTGTGCGGCAGCGCGACATTAGTGAAGTGCGTATCACGTGAGTTTATTGTAGGTCTTCCGGACAACGGCAGAAGCTGGATGTCAAACGATTGGAGAACTGTGAGGTAAAGACTGTTTTCCAGCGTGCAGTTGCCGCTCGTCTGCACGACGCGCCTTTATCCACTACCCCTGAGGGTATGTGGCAATTCATCAAGGAACGGATCACGACGGCAGCCACCGAGACGATCGGTCTCAAATGCCAGAAACGTCCGGACTGGTTCGACGACAACAACGTGGTTATCGCTGAATTGGTACGAGAGAAGAATGCCGCGTTTGCTGCCTCCACAGTGGACCCGGCCAATGAAGCGAAGAAGGCCACGTTCCGGAGTATCCGCCGTCAACTGGCCGAGCGTGTCCGCGGAATCAAGGACAACTGGTGGATGAAGCAGGGCGAGCGAATGCAGGGCTTCGCAGATCGTCGACAACATAAGGAGTTCTACGATTCGCTCAAAGCGATCTTCGGTCCATCGATCCAGTCCACTAAAGCACTGGTAGACATGGACACCGGCTGTTCGTGCACCCAGCCAGAGGACATCATGAAGGTCTGGCGCAAACACTTTGGTAGCCTACTAAACCGTCCTGCTACCATTGATTGGGTGACCGTGAACAGCCTGTCGCAACAGGCCATCAAGCCTTCACTTGCTCTCGCCCCGGATTTACTAGAATTGCAGAGAGCGATTGGTCAACTGCGCAACGGAAAGGCTGCAGGCGAAGATGGACTGCCAGGTGAGATCCTGAAGAATGGCGGACCGGCGCTGGAACGTGCACTGCTCCAGCTGGTTCACTCCATCTGGGAGCACGAAGTGATGCCGCAAGAATTCAAGGATGCCCTTATCGTACCCTTGTTCAAAGGTAAGGGTAGCAAGCAATGCCCTGACAGCTATCGGGGCATAAGTCTGCTGAGCTGCGCAGGCAAGGTGCTCGCCAGAATTCTCCTGAACAGGCTGAATACGGAAGTCTTGGAGACCAATGTTCCTGAGGAGCAATGCGGATTCCGGGCGAGTCGGAGTACGATCGACCTGGTGTTCGCTGCTCGACAAATTCAGGAGAAATGCCGGGAACGCAACCAGCCCCTGTATGCTCTCTTCGTAGACTTTCACCAAGGCCTTTGATTCCGTGAGGCGTTGTGGACGGTGCTTGGTAAGTTTGGATGTCCAGGTAAGTTCGTCAATTTGATTAGATTGTTGCATGTGGGTATGAGGGCGAAAGTACAGTCGTGTGGATCGACTTGTGATGATTTTGACATTGTCACTGGCGTGAAGCAGGGTTGTGTGCTAGCCCCAGCTCTATTTAGTTTATATTTGACTGCCATGATAACAGTTGCTTTTCAGGACTCTGGGAAGAACGGTGTTGAAAGTGAGCACTGGACAGATATGCGCCTACTGAATATTTGACGTTTCGGCGCCCCAACCCGGTTACATACCTCAACGATGCGCATGCTTCTATTCACAGATGACAGCGCGCTGTTCGCACACAAGGACGAACTACAGCGACTGACCACGGCTTTCGCGACCGCGGCATCCAAGTTTGGATTGGATATCAACACAGGTAAGACATTTTCTTTCTTTCAGCCTTCTCCGGGCGGAAGGTGCTGTCTGTTCACCTTCACCCCAAATTCGCATCAATGGAGCCGTTGTCGATAGCTGCGCGGATTTTTGCTACTTGGGTAGCAATTTGTCCACCGATCTGTCCGTGGACCGCGAGTTGAGAGCTCGTGTGGCAAAGGCTAGTGCTTGCGTTCGGACGTCTTGAAAGACGTGTTTGGAAGAACCACAGCCTGAAGCCGAGCACTAAGCTCTTTGTCTACCGCTCAATGGTGCTGTCTATACTGCTGTACGGCAGTGAAACGTGGACATTGTATCAGCGGAACGTGCGCTATCTGAGCCGCTTTCATTTGCAATGTCTAAGACGCATCTTGGGTATTCGGTGGTCGGACATGGTTCCGAACACTGAGGTACTGCGGCGAGCGGACATGAACGGGATGGAAGCCATGCTGATGCTGAATCAGCTTCGTTGGCTGGGTCACGTCCGTCGGATGGGCGATGACCGTATTCCGAAGCAGCTTCTGTATGGACAACTGAGATCAGGTAAGCGAAATCCTGGTGGTCAAAAGCGGAGATACCAGGATGCTGTGCAGTCTTTCACGTTGTAAAATTGATTTCAGATGTTGGGAAGACTTAGCGTTGAACCGGACGGTCTGGAGGAATACGATTCGGACGGGCGTCCGCGAGTTCAACGAGCAGTTATTACGCGGCCGAGAACGGAAGCGCGCGGTACGCAAAGGAACCATCGGTGCCATAGGTCGTGGTGACATGACTATATGGCGTTGCGATGTGTGCGGCCGTGAATGCGCTGGCCGCCTTGGATTAGTAGGTCACCAGCGTACTCATAGTGCACCGTCGGCGAAGAGACGACGAGTATGTTAGGGTCAAGTAGGTTATACCAGTTATGTCCATTTTTTCTTGTTCTCACCTGCCAAGACCATGGTCGTTTGGCAACTAATCCGTTCCTCTTTTCAGAAACTTGTGTCTGTGGTCTTCACCCATTCTTTTCTTCAGCTTTGTTGGTGTATTGTATGATGAATCGTTTGCCTGTTCTTTTCGTAGTCCAGTCTGAATTTCGTTCTTCATTCTTATCCTCTCTGGAATGCAGTAACATACACTCGTATACTGAAATGCTTCTTGTATTACATTTTACATATCTTTCTTCTCAGTTTAGATCTTGTCATTGTAGTCTCTCTCTCTGTTTATTTTCCGAGAGATAAGGGTTTCCTTTTCCTGCTAGCCATTCAATTGGCTAACCAGCATTGGCCGGCTGGACACAAAGGCCTCACTCACACACCTACTGGTCTTATTCCTTCGGGTTTACACCGGATACGTGGTGTGTGAGTGGAACCGCAAGTGGTGCAGCGCAAGCCACTTGGGGTGATGGTTAAGCGCAGGCGTCCTTTGGCTTCGGTCACTGTGACAGGCTAATCCGTTTCGGATGCCGCCAACCGTGTGATCAACACATCGTCCAACTAGGCCCAACAGGTAATCAAAATGCACCATCATCATAACAGCCATGAGCCTGACCAAAGGTACTGTGGCTCGGGCTGCCGCTCACCTCAACAGTGACGGAATATCCTAGAAGAAAACGTTACTAAGAAGGTTGAAAATTAATAGAAGTCTAAGCGGAAGAACTAGAAATGGTATGGATGCAGGTACGCCATTGACTGCGACACACCGCCATCTCGGATAGCGTCTCTAACCAGCGGTTTGAGTGATCACGAGGACCCCATCCAGGCAGGCGACACCTACCCACTTTGCTCAGTGGAGCAGTCAGGGTCTTCATATTTCGTGACCACGTTGTATCTGACCACCACGTGGTTTCACCCAACTGTTGGTGGTCTCAGTATATAATGTCCGGTACGGTAAACGCTCAGCTGGCATGCGGAGTACGTGACCTAACCATCGCAGGCTGTGCAACGTGAGTAGTTGACCAATGATCGCGCATCCCGAGCGTTCCGGAATACGCGCCGGCGAACTGTCATATTGCTCACGCGATCACTCAATTCACTGTGGGCTAACCTGAATTATATTGTTACCCTAACGTAGTGGTCGAGCTTGTGTGCTGTTTTGATCCGGTGAGGCTATGCTGACTAGGACTTTGGTCCTTCCAGGTGCAACCTTGTCAGACAGGCCAAACGTAAGCAATCAGACGAAAAGTAGATGCACTCATAGGATTGTATGTCGCACTACTGACCGCGTAGGAGTGCTTAGGTAGTGAGGCACGATCCTATGGGCATACAGCAGAACTATTTTTATAGTTGCGGCACTGCTGTCTTCTGTATCAGTGTTGTGACCGCAAAAAACGCTTGGCTGCAAAGTCGTTTATTGCACGAACTCCCGTACAGGTCATGTTAAACATGGGACCACGAACACGTACACTCATTTGCACGGCTGACGTGCATTCACACACATTGGGTAGCAGTACGTTGTCATTCGCCCTGGTGGCACTTCCCCATAGCGCGTACACACTATTCCAATAGTCACTTCTGGTCCGTCGTCTTCCTGGCGTTGAGGGCTTGCCCTTTGTTCCCGAATGTCGCTTGTGAGTAGTATACTACTCACAAACGAAACTGCCTGTTATGCAAAACCAGGAGGAAGGGGGTTAGAAAAGGTACCCTCAAACAAAGAGCACTCCGATCGCCCAACGGTTGACCGTGACCGCCGGCGTATTATCCAATACGGTCGAAAAACATCTATCACCCAAAAGCCCGATGTAGCTTCGAGTACATCCACTGCGCGCAGCAGTGCTCAGAATCAGACATCAATGTCTTATTCACTGCGCCCTCGGGCTAGGCAAGCCCCTCACTGCCAAGTGAGTCAGACTTTTGAGTCATTGGCTCCGGGTGGGGTCCCCCAAGAAAACCCTGTATCCTGTTGTCTCGCAGGTCAGACTTTTGAGTCAGAGACTCGGGGTGGGGTCCCTCAAGTCAACCCCTTCCGCGGCATAAACGACCGGGAAGTATCAGAAGTTATCGCTCTCCCGACAGTGACATTATTAACCCAATACGACTTTCTCCTACTGTTTTACCCCTCATTTCTTCTGCCTTCCATGTGCCTTCGGGCGATAATTGTTTTCTGAGGCCAAGACAACCGGTAAACATTGGCGCCTTCAATGTCCGCACTCTCCGACAAGTCGGTCAGCAAGCTGCTCTGGCTAGTACTCTCTCAAGTCTGGAGCTTGATGTGTGCTAAAGTGCAGTTCGACTGGCCCCAATCAGGCCATGTATACGACAGGATCGGAATGGTCAGTAACTGCGTTCCAGACTGCCTTCCATGGGAAACAGAAGTGGCACTAATCGACGGTCGTCACCATATTCAGAACCAGGTGGAATCGAGAAATACTTGTTTATGAGGTTTATCGACGTGACAAAAATTCAGTTCTGTCGCAAATGAACAGCTCCTTCGGAACATACTTCTTCACAGCATGCTTTCATAGCTGCGGCGATTTGTTCCCAGTGTTCGTTAGGATCACTCACCTGACTCGAACTGGGCAACTTGTTCACCAACGCCTTCTGGTAAGCGTTCTTTACACTCTCATCGCTCGAATGCCAGTTAAGTACCTTGCATTTACGAGCGTATGTCCTCTGGGTAAATGACAAAACAAAACGGGCACGCACAACAGCATGGTCCGAGTCCAGGTGGTTGCTCCAAAAGGCACGACAGTCCTTAACAGAGTGGCGCCACCTGTAACTGACTGCTATATGATCCAACTGTGTCCACGGCTGAGAAGCACACGGAGGTCTCCATGTAACACAGTGCTTCTTCCTGTGTTGGAATGCGGTGCTCGAAATATAGACCGTGGGATGCGCACAACTGCAGCAGTCTTTCATCCACTGTCAGTGCGTTGTGCCCGGACATCAAACACCTCCCAGCCGCTTCTCCTCTGGAGAAAGACGACCAAGCTGAGCATTCAAATCGCCCGCTAGTATGATGATGTCTGAGTGTTTAGTTTGCTTCAGAAGGTCAACGAGGGCGTCATAGAACGCATCCTTGGTATCATCCGAACAGCTGTCTGTTGGAGCGTACGCCGATATAATGAATACACAACGTCTTTCTGATTTGCGTCGACAGACTTTTACCGATGTATTGAGTCTGACAGCGCACAAGCGACTGTTCACTGGGATCCAATCGAGCAAACATTGCTCTGCTCTGGAACTCAGTGCGATTCCCACTCCAGCTTGACCACGAGATTCAGCTTCGGCGTCACCAGAAACCCTGAGAGAGAAGCGCTTGAATCGACAGTTATCTAGAGGTGAGCTCAAATGGATAACGGTGCTAGAATCGTAGACTCGCGTCTCCGACACGCAACACATCGAAACGCATAAGCCGTCACACTGCGTCAAGGTTTAGTCTCAGCAGTCTGGATGTTAGGTTCTACAAATATGCATTACAGGCAGATAAAGAGTGCTAATATAAGGCGGCTTTTTCAGTGTTGTAAACATGCGTATTGCCAAATTCGCCTAGTATTTTCGGTGAGCAGAACGAATTCACACCACTCTCAGCCACGTCCTTTTCCCTATGAAAAATCTATTGGATTATAGCTAAAATTGATCAAACGTGCTTACATTGAGACAACTGGCTCTTAATGATCGGAACTAAACGTCCGACCGTTAGGACCCTCCAACTAGCAACAGACTGTTAAAATGTACCGTTTCGTAGCAGGTAGGGTTCTTCACAAGAGGGACCTCACCATGTTTTTGTGTGTAAACGATAGAAATGTGACACCAGTGACGTTACAAGAGGTGAAGTCCACTTTAAGATGGCACTTTTCTTTACAAATGTTTCGTTAGGAATCTTCTGTTCAATTAATTCCTTGTTTGCAATCACTTTCGGGATGGTCATGCGGGATACACAAAGAAAGTTGGCCCCAGAGCTCTACGTAGAGCGAGACTTCGAAAGTCTCACAAGGACTTATGCTTTTTCATCTGCTGAAAGTCCATTCCGTATGATCAATCGTAGGTAGTGTGAAGTTGTGACTGACGTATAGAGCTCAACTTAAGAACAAATGACCGGTCTTACGGAACACAATATAGCAAGAAAGCAGCTAATGACAGCATCATGGTGTTTCTGGTTATGTTGGTAAACATCAAGTCGAGGATATAAAGAAAACCATAAGACGGAGATGGTGTAAGTGAAACGTGAGATTAACGTTAATGGTGACAGAGATGGATGTCATATATTAAGGAGATTGTGTGTAAGCGGCACTACTGCCGAATGGAAGATTGAACCAAGAATAGAATGACACAATCGCAGTCTAACTATGCTTGATTTCCTTGTCAACCGCACGCTGTAGTGCCATACAGAGATTCTCAAGAGGAATGGCAGAACAATCCTTATCAGTTGCTTCTGGAAAAAAAACCCTCAAAACAGAATACTTTTGCCGTGACTGTTTTTGAATTACGTTACCACGTTTCTATTTCTGATCTCAAAATGTATATAAATATCATTTTGGATCCTGAACTGAGAGCACTCAGATTTGGAGAGACAGAAATATCTGTGAAAGCAGTCATGTCACAAACATTACCCTGGAAAATGAGGGGAGAAATCACAGACTGTGAAACGACTAGTGAATAAAGGCAAATAAACCTGAGGATCACTTGATTTTAAACGCCACAGTAATGACTATCTTACACCATATACAACAGCAATGTCGGCCATATGTGCTCGTTGTCATTTGGGCCTCAGTCAGAAAAGACCTATCGAAGCAACCAACTATATCAAACCTCCCATGCCTCGAACTAATGTCACTATCATTATTGTATGCGAGATTGATGGCAGATTGAGTACCAACTCACAACCGTAAGACAAATCCAGACCGAGCACTGAACCACACCTCTACCAACCGCACACAAACTGCATGACATGGTTGGTGATGGGCTGCTACACGTAAAAGGTGTTCGAGACAGTGGGACCTGTGCAGCAGAACGGTCACACTGTACGGTCAGTACAGTCTACCGTCTCGAAAGCATGAGAGTGAACTTTGTCGATGATAATGTGGTATTCCTTAACAAGTGACCAGTGTCTGAATGTTCACGCAACAAAGATAAACGAGACGATTTGCCATTACTGAAATTTTTAAAGCACTGTTTCAAAAAAGATCGGTATCGGACCTCGGGGAACGACTTTAGATGAAGGAGTGTTATGCACTTGTATCTTTTCCTTCGTCTACATTATTCATCACGTTCTCTATTTTGCATTGCAGCTATATGGCTTGTTTACAAGTTGAATAAAGCCTATCGTTCTGGCAACTCACATTCTCTCTTAGTAACAGTCTGTTGAACGTACGTTTCGAATCATCACTGGGAGATAGTGAGAAAATGGACAGGGAAGAGGCCAGTAAACAGCGCCTGGAACATACGAAACTGAAAACCTGAGGTGTAATTTAGATAGTATTCAGCTTGATTTCAAGGTGGTATAGTTGCGCCCTGCTTAGCCAGTGTGCTATCCCTTGTAAATATTTATAACTTTATACAAGGTTGTAGTAAAAGTGTGTTTAGTTGCCGCTGAGCTGAAAGCATTGTTCGTGTAATGCACTTTATGCAAAGGATAGATGACGGCGCGTGTCCGAAGCTGACGAAGTAACGAGGTCGTGCCCAGGAAATTGAAGGGAGCGGTACGTTTGAAAAGTCTTGGAACCAGTGGCCAAAGACAAAAAGTTGTTGAACATATTCAACGCGGACTAATCAGAGTCCGTAACTGTAAAATGGTAGAGTACGCCTATTAAAATTATATAACCGACACATTAAAGAATGACTAACATAACGCAGGTAGCAAAGGTGTTGTAAGTTAGCAAAACCATCCCGGTTTTAACTGAGATTTGCGACCTCATGCACGTTTACTGCCTCTAGATATTTGTGTGAACAGTATAAAGCTACTCAGGTGCACACGGACTCTCAATCTGATGACGAGTCTTGGTCACGGCATCCATGGATAAACAATCATAACCAACGCTAGTAATGCGTACATGATCAGTACATCAATTGAGGAACGTACCTTTGTAAAATGTAATCAATTATCTGTTTCAAAACATTGTCGGTGGGAGACCAGACTACACATTCAAGTAGTTCTCCATCAATCCGACGTAGCTCGGCTTTATTACCCCAAAACGAACGAAATAATTCACCAGCCTCTGAGGCACTGGGCGGACCTTTGATCAAGGCAGCGTATGTTTCTTGACCTTTGATATTTAAACCTATTCCAGGAAGATTAGTCTAAAGGAATTACTACAAGGCAGATATACACACTTGTCCGTTAATGGGAACGACGACCTTGGCGATACGAGTAATGCGACCTTTCAGGGCCTCACTAAATTCCTCTAACATGATATTCGCGAGATCCTCCAAGTTCGAGAACGCATGATCATTTTCAGCTATTCTATTTAGAAGATGATCCGTCCGGAATCTACGAATCGTTTTAGGGTAATGAATGAACTCACATAAGCAAATGATCAAAAGATTCAACTGGATCCATAATGATTACGTTTAAAATTTGTTCGGTCGCTAGTTGGCTCTAAAACCAAGCAACGGGAACAGATCACGTGGAAGCTGAAACGGAAGGTTAGCGTAAAGGACAACAGGTTCAAAAACTTTGATTTCGTCATCGCCGCCATCACTGACAAAATACATCAGTAGTCGGCACCGATACATTAGTGTCACAAAACCGTAGCAAAGTACGAAGATAAAATGAACGGTTGAAGCTGAAAGAAGCCCCCAGTGATAGCAGAAAAGAAAAGATGTTTGAAGCATAAAATCCCAAGTCAGTGTGCTCGAACCGATAAGCGATATCTGCAAAAAGTTGCCAGCACGCGAGCACCACCATTTCTAAATAAAAACTTTACCCCCATCCTCCAGTAAAATACATTATCAATGTTGGTATTTACCATTTGAATTCTTCTTATACGGCGAACAACCCAGTGCGACCCATCAACTAACAAGTGTCTCCTGCAAACACAAACAAAAATGATAAACGATCAGTTCACAATGTAGTTTCTGCCATCCGTCAAGCTATGTTGGTGTAGTACTGCCAGTTTAGCAGGCATTACTAAATTCGGTCTTGTATGCGATCTTAAAAATGTGTTCGCCATGCCATTTACATTCAAACCGACTGCAGCAATGACAGTGTTAAACACGTTTCATAACGGATGTAAAGTAGTCCATCACACCTGACGCAACACCACAAAATAGATATGTTTTCAGAAGTACATACAGAGATCGTCATAGACAGTATGACCTCGTCTTGGAATATCATTTTTGACAACAAATAACAACTCAAAACACGTTTTTATACGTTGCTATTCTGCACATTAAATCTTATCTACGCATCGTGATATCGATAAACATCGGCGTAACAGAAACCAGACCAATCATAGGATAACTACCATGAGCAGCAGATAAACCCACCTGAAAATAAAGACAACGATAGTCAAACCCGTTAAATGGAACGACTCTGACAACCCAGTACTTCCGCGTCAGTGCGATTAGCCACCCACCCCCAACTACGGCTGGATCTTCAGTCTTGAAAACGGCCGGAAAAAGTTTCCTGGATCAGGTGCCTGTGGAGCTGAAGCAACTCGATCTGAAACCAAATTTCCGTTCCAGTGGCTGTACAACAAATCTGCGTCATATCCAGTGTTGTATGCCATATTCCAAAGTCTTTTGAATTCTATTTATTAGTGTGTGGTCTACGATACTGCCAAGACGCACAGACTTAAATAGAACAGAAATTAGGGTCCTCCATCAAAGTCACTGACTCATAAGCCTACAATACAAAGTAGCCGGCGCGAGGTAATGCCAAAACTGGTACCGATTTTACATAGGGGTTTCAGTTTTCTGATCATAAACCTGGGATACCAGAGAACTGTAGTCCACCAGACCTCTGTGTGTTGAACTACCTGGAGTATGTGATTGGCGGTGTCAAGACCATACGTCCAATCTAGGCCAACAGACTGATGGGACGCCCAGACTGTAACATCGAGTTAGGTTCCAGCCTCTTTATGAAGATTAAGTGCCTTTACACCAATGCACACAGTATCACAGACTCAAAGATACTCTCTGTCTCGTCCGGCGCTTAGTTTATTCGCCTTAACAACCCCCAGGAGAGGCAAGTTAACAAGTTGGGTGGACAACGAACACATAATTCGGTGGCTAAACACATTTTGCAAGCTACTTGTTAAGATTTAGATAATGCAGGTAGGGTGTAAATCATTCGAAAAATCGGTTCAACCAGTGAACAATGAAACTGCATTACCCAATGGGTTATAAACACAATCGAACAACAAGTCACATTTAATTCCTCTGAATTAGATCACCTGGTGAATGAAAATTGAATTAGAACTAAGACCTGATGAGACGCCGGAGAAACTGGACCAGAACAGACCGATTACCTATTCCGCTACAGTGACGTAGTGGTCAGGCTTGTGTACGACATTGATTTGGAAGAAATGCTAACCAAGACTTTCATCTGATCAGGTACGACCATGTCAAGCGTACCAAAGGGGAGCAGAAAGAAAGAATAGAAGAAATGGAGCCGAACTCAGAGAATAATGCCGCAGTACTGACTTCATATGAGTGTCTAGGTAACGAGAAATGGTTCTATGAACGTAGGACAATTATTTTCACAGTTGTGGCATCGCTGTCTTCTGAACAAGAAAAAAGTGGGTTAGAAATAAACCCCTCAAACAAAAAAGCACTCCCATCAC
Source organism: Paragonimus kellicotti (assembly GCA_014220965.1). Lineage (NCBI taxonomy): Eukaryota > Metazoa > Platyhelminthes > Trematoda > Plagiorchiida > Troglotrematidae > Paragonimus > Paragonimus kellicotti. The sequence goes on from LOND01000046.1 coordinate 289,809, forward strand.
TCAGAACCTGCACAGGATCAATGGCGTATAATCCAATACGGCCCAAACAATTTTTGCACAATTCAGAACCAGGATGAGCCTTCGAATACACTCATTGCGTGGAGTAGTGATCAGGATCAGATAACACTGACTTATTATATGCTCACTTGGTTCAGGCAAGCCCGAGTAGGGAGTACATTTTCTGACCCTACCGCCACCCACTCGGTACTGTTCCACATGATCGTAACCGCAATGCAACAATTCGGAACAACTATCACTTTCAGCATCCTAGGTTAATATGTCTCAACCGTATTTCTTAGTCGTCTTCCGCTTTGGCACATCTCTTCAGACGCATGTCAAGAAGTCGTCGACATTCCCAACGATAGGAAACGGATACCAGATAACTTCGAAACAGTCGAAGCGCTCCATTTGCACACTTCCTCAGTTTTTGCCAACGGTGACCCAGACACTACGGGAGCAACTACCCTTGGAACAGTGTCTTCCTATCTCCATCAATCACTCATCCATACTACTGAAACTCGGAGAACTTGACCTAACACGCTGCCTACGGTCCTTTCAAAATTCGATCAAGACTGTTTCGATGCTTTTGCTCAATTGCTGCTGGACCTCTTCACACACTGTTGATACTCGCGGAATAATTACCAACATCACGGTTGTGAATAATTCATGGTTGTGTGTGGGCTGAGATACTGCCAGGACGCCCAGACCTAGACAGGAGAACGATTAGGGTTCTCAACCAAAGCCTTTGGCTCAAAAGCCTGTACCGCAAGGCAGCGGTTGGGTGGCAATGTACCAGAACTGGTACTTTTTCCGGAAAAAGATGCCAACCTTCTTCCAACCCCCAACCTGGAGGACCAGGAGACTGGTTTGTCAGACCTCTACCCATTGGCCTGCCTGGTATGAGTGACTCTATCGGTGTGGTGATCACACCGTCCAGTTTAGCCCAATAGGTCATCGAGATGCGCAAGCCGTCACACCACGTCAAGGTCCAGTCTCGTTGTGACTCAATAATCAGTCTAATCTGAGGAATGGGTGAGGGTGATCCAGGTGTTACGGTCAGGGTAAACCTGACCCAAAGAACACGATTCTACTGTTGGCGAAGGATGTCACCTGAAACCAGGTCAACCGAATGCCAGAACTCATTTGAGGAAGTAAAGAAAATGCTCAACTCCGACAACTTGCTGACGCATTTTGATCCCACTCTCCAAATCGTGGTCGCATCGGACGCCTCAAGCTATGGAGTAGGAGCGGTCCTCTCACACCTCTACCCTGATGGATCCCAAAAAGCAGTCGCTCATGCTGCTCGCTCTCTTATCGTCAGCAGAAAAGAACTATGGACAGATCGAGAAAGAAGCGCTTGCCATTGTTTTCGCAGTGAAGCGTTTCCACAAGATGCTCTTTGGCCGGCATTTCATTCTGTTACTGACCACAACCGCTGCTAGTTGTCTTTGGATCAAAGAAGGGTATACCGATCTACACACCCAACCGCCTTCAAAGATGGGCAACGACTCTGCTGAACTACGACTTCGACATCAGATATACGTCAACAACGAGCATTGGACAGGCAGATGCTCTCTCTCGCCTGATTGGCTCGCAGACGCCGATCCAGAAGAGGCCTTGATTGCCGCAGTGACCTTCGAAGCAGAGGTCAATCAAGTGTTCTCCGAAGCCATTCGGACACTCCCGGTTACGGCCGAGCTGGTTGCTGAAGCAACTCTACGAGACCAGACATTGCAGTCTGTGATATCTTACAATCAGAACCACTAAGAGATTAACTGGCGATTTGGCGCAGTTTTTCCGGAGACGTTCCGCGATTTCAACTCTCAATGGTTGTGTGCTGTTTGGAGAACGTGTCGTCATCCCGCCGGAACTTCAACCTAAAGTAACTCGCCAGCTTTATGTCGGCCACCCGGTTCGGGTGTCCAACGACTCTGGTTAGAGATAATGGAACACAGTTCACTTCCTCAGTATTTGCTGACTTCTGTCATCAGAACGGCATTGATCACATCCGATCACCGCCTTACCATCCCCAGTCCAACGGCCAGGCAGAGCGCTTTGTGGACACGTTCAAACGTGCCCTTCAGAAAGCTCAAGGGGAGGGAACGACCGTGGAAGTTTCGGAAACATTCACTATCGAGCGACTCCAAATCCGCGAAACACCTGATGGACGGTCTCCAGCTGAGGCCCTTATTAGACGGGAAGTTCTATTGTCGCTAGTCTACGTCCGCCCAACTGTCGTTGTTGTAGCGTTTTGCAAAGTATTTTGTACTTTATAACTTTTCATTGTTCACAATTTTCTCCTTCCTCAACTTCACATGTACACTCGATGTTTAAACCATGTGAATCGAACGAATCAATAATACAAATTTCACCTCCCAGGTCGCGAGCCCTGCGTTCTCTGCGTTTCGTGTCGTTTGTATGCTGATTTCTGAAGAGTTAAAGGCTAACGGAATCGACCATTTATTTCAGCAAATTTCCGAATTCATCTGTCGTCGGAATTATCTCCGTTGTGACCTCAAAATTACTTGGGAGCAACACGACAGATAGTATCCATTGGAAACCTTCATTCGGTGTAGTGGAACTCTAAGCCAACGCACCTTTACAAATTATTGTGAGTCAGTTGCCTTCATTTTCATCACATTTTGACCTCGTATTCACACTTAAGTTTTATATAGTGTTTAGATCCACTACATAAATTGGTGAGCCCGAATTTTTACTTTTCCTATTGTACATATATACTTTTTTGATTCCGTTACTTATAAGCTCAGAACTCCCATTATTTTGCAATGATTTCTGATTTTGACGCTAGTTTATTTTCCGAGAACGCCATTAATCTTAAATTACCTGCATTTGGTATTGCAAATCCCCGCGTTTGGTTCACTCAGGTAGAGGCATTTTTCCGATTTCGTAAGATTACTTCACAGGCCACCATGTTTTCTTACGTGGCTACGCAGTTGCCCACTGACATTGCTTCAGAAGTAATTGATATACTTGATCCCATGCCAGACGAGTCCCCATACGATAAACTCAAGGCAGCAGTTTTAAAGCGTACCACGGCGTCAGACGAGGCCAAGCTGCAACAGTTACTTTCTGGTGTCGAGTTGGGTGATCGCACCCCCTCTCAATTACTCCGTCACATGAGATCCCTGGTCGGTGATAACAACATAGGTGATCCCATCCTCAGGCAACTGTGGACCAAATGCCTCCCGCTTAACACCTCGGTCATTTTGTCAGTACAAGACCCCGACACACCATTGGAAAAATTAGCAGAGATGGCGGATAAGGTTCACGAGTGTTTCTTCAAGCGTTCCATCAACAATGTGTGTGACCCTTCCCCTCACACTGATCCACAACAAGATACGCTCGATAACCTCCAACGTCAGGTGTCTCAACTAACACTCACTGTGAATAACTTAGCTGGACGCCTTATGAAGGGCCGTACCTTCTCGCGCACTCGATCCCGCTCTCGCTCGCGACCTGCCACATTTAAGTCCCAAACATCTAACATCTGTTACTACCATAGACGTTTCGGTGACAACGCCCGCAAATGCACACAACCATGTGCATATGCCAGTTCGCTTTCTAAGGGTAAATCAAGGAAACGACCCGGCCAGCCAGTAATGGCGACGGCTGCCGCTGGCCAGACCAACAGTCGCCTGTTTTATGTCCACGACAACTCCACCGGGCTGCGTTTTCTCATCGACACCGGTGCAGAGGTCAGCGTTATACCCCCGGTAAAATCAAACGCGATCTCAAACCCGCGGAATACACCCTACAGGCGGCTAACAATTCCAAAATCCTGACCTACGGCCAACATCTCTTGACGGTCGACCTTGGACTGCGCCGAAGTTTCCCCTGGATTTTTGTCATTGCCGATGTCCAACACCCAATTATCGGCGTCGATTTTCTTACAAAGTACGGTTTGGCTGTTGACCTCAGCCGCCGGAAACTCGTAGACAGCACTACTACTTTGTGCGTCCAAGGTGAAGCCACCACCATCAACTCGATCGGACTTCGAACGGCTTTACCAGAAGCTAACCAGTATACGGTGCTGTTGAAACAATTTCCGGGAATTTACCAACCTACACCTAATACCACGGCGCCGAAACATGACGTTGCTCATTACATCGGGTTCACAGAACGCTCCCTAGAAAACTGAGGCAACTTAGAAGATCGTCACTTTCACTTCCAGCCCTCGAACCAACAGTTAGCGTCTCAGCAAGTTCTCTCAAAAAACGTGCTTTCGCCGACTCCTTACGAGTCGGCCTCGGTCCATATGTAATTAAACCTTCAGCAGCTCCAACAGTAGTCACCCGTCCACAGACACGATACCAAACAGTCGGATGGTAACATCTGGAACATTTGTAATTAACCAAAGTGACTGGAGCTGCATGTACACTAACATTTCAAGCTTGGCGAATAAGCTTCCGGAGCTGAGGTTGCTCCACCTGGAAAAGAAATTTGACATCATGGCACTTACAGAGACGTGGCTCCGGCCAGACATAAGGGACGTAGAAGTAGACCTACCTGAAATGAATGTTTTACGAAAAGATAGGATCGATAAGCGGGGTGGCGGAGTAGCACTGTACCTGTCTAATAACATAGACCACGTTGAATTAGACGATCCAATATTTCGTCTAGTACCCGAGTCCATTTGGGTACGCATCCGTCTTTGTTCTAAAAAGCCCCTCACCTTAGCCCTTATATACCGCCCGCCCGCAAGTGACACGGTGTACGACGGCCACCTAGCAGCTGCTTTGCACAGAGCCATCGAATTGACTTCGGGTAGCATTTTAATACTAGGCGATTTTAATCACCCGGATATTGATTTCAAAGCTCTGAACGTGTACTCCGGTCGGGACTCTTCTGCCGCGTCGTTTCTACAAACCACTATTGAATTAGGGTTATTTGAAAATGTACTAGTCGGGTTCAGTTTTTTAAGCTTCGCAAGAACAGTGATAGGACTAAACCTTATATGTCGTCGAGGACAAAGAGAACACTGGACGTAGGGTTCCGCAATTGACCGACAAGGTGGCTTCGGTGGTATTTTCCAGGAACACCTTTCCAAGCGTATCCGCAATGATTTCCGCTGCCTCCTGGTTGTTGTTGGTCAGGCCAGAATCTGTAGGCACACTATTGATACGTGGTTTTACTGAAGCGCTTTCAGACAATTGTTTATAAAACCATTTGGGATTTTGTCTTAATTGGGCTACCGCGAAGGATTGCAATTCAAGTTTGTCACTACGAACAGCCTCGTTACACTTGTTTCTTATAAGCTTATATTGACTGTAAGCTTCCGAAGTCTGGGTTAACTTGAATTGCATCCAGGCATAACGCTTGTCACAAATAAGTTTTTCGTATGTCTGCGAATACCATGGGACGGCTTATTACTTTTGTTGGTTCTCAATGGAACGAATAAGTTGGTCGCCGTGTCAATAGTGGTCTTAATATAATGTCAAAATACTTCCACGGTGAATGAAGATGGTAAGTTCTGGAAGGCCGTTAGAAATTAGCTGTTCATACTTAGGTAATCCCCCTTAAATTTTTTGCGTAGTTTTGGAGGATCAACTACTACCCTAGAAGAGGCATAAATAAATCGGAACACAATCAAAGCGTGATCACTGCAACCTACAGGCATTTCGGTGCTGAGGTTCTCAACCAAACCAGGCTCGTTAGTGAAGACTAGGTCTAAACTGGACGGTGCAAAACCCTGGCGCCATCTGGTGGGACTTAGTACATTTCCAAATAACCCTAATCCAACATTGGTTTGTAGAAACGACCCGGCAGAAGAGTCCCGATTGGAGT
>LOND01000047.1:18603-32027 GCA_014220965.1 Paragonimus kellicotti
GGAACAGAGACCGCTTTCGTTTCATGGAACACTGACAGATTCCTCAAGCTTATCCGTGCTACTGATCAAAGGCGACTGTCTGTCAAGGAGGTTATCGGCGAGGCAGATGGCACACCCACCCACAACAAGTCCAGAAGATTAGATCACTGGGCGGGACACTTTGTGTGTCACTTTGGCTGGCCTCTTGTTTGTACTGTGTTACTGCTGCAAACTTGTAGTGTACTATCCGGGTTGATTGATTTAGGACCACCCACTAAAACTGAGGTCCGCAATTGCAATTCTGCTCCTAAACACGATGGGGCTGCTGACCCAGATGATCTCATGCCGGCACTTTTGAAACGAAGTGGGCGAAGCGTTAGTAGAAGCCTTGTTTCAGTTGTTTCAAATTGTGCGGACGACGGGGAACATTCATGTGTACTGGGGTCACTTGGCAACAGTTATCATACTTAAAAAAGGAGTCCGCGGCTCTTGCAAAAACCATGGGGAATTAGCTTGACTCCAGTCGTTACCAGCGTTTTGGCATCCATTATACTTCATCGATTCACTGCAGATATTAGGCGAGAACAGAAAGGGGGATGTCTAGATCACATTTTCATTCTTCGCCAAACTGTGGGGCAGCGTCATACGTACCATCATCACAACGAGACTGGACCTTGACGTGGTGTGACGGCTTGCGCATCTCGATGACCTATTGGGCTAAACTGGACGGTGTGATCACCACACCGATAGAGTCACTCATACCAGGCAGGCCAATGGGTAGAGTCTGACAAACCAGTCTCCTGGTCCTCCAGGTTGGGGGTTGGAAGAAGGTTGGCATCTTTTTCCGGAAAAAGTACCAGTTCTGGTACATTGCCACCCAACCGCTGCCTTGCGGTACAGGCTTTTGAGCCAAAGGCTTTGGTTGAGAACCCTAATCGTTCTCCTGTCTAGGTCTGGGCGTCCTGGCAGTATCTCAGCACACACAACCATGAATATTCACAACAACAATAAATCCATACTGCATCGGCCGTCTCGCAGTATAAACCGGGTCGCCCTATCTGCTGCATACAGCAGGGTGGATAGGCGAAAACATGCTACTGCTGACCCCTCCCCCACTGTCCTATCAAATTTAGCTCTCAGGCCCCTCCCGACCTCCATTTCTGATAATTACTCTACAGGTCCCACAACAGATGTAGCTAACACTGAGCCGGTAAGTTCCGTCTCTTGCCTTTCAGCTTCAGGCCTCCCTCGTCCCTTGCTTAGACCTAGAACGCGAATTAATATAGCCTTGATGTTGTATGTTTGAATATAGACGTAGCTATTTTTAGTAGTTAGGTCCACTTCCCCTCCCCTCTGTTTTCTTCTTTCTTATATAAGTTTTTTTTCCTTTGTTCTTCTTCGTGGTTATGTGGCAGTTAAGCATCAGTGTGAACCACTGATGTATTGCTGTCTATGATGATGATGACCACCTACGAACAATTTACGTATTTTCCGATCGTAAAGGTGCGTTCGATTCGGTGGGTCGATCTGCACTTTTAGAGTCGCTTAAACGCAGGGGTGTACCGACCAAGTATGTGAACATACTGTCGGCGCTTTATTCCCATACCTCAGCTCAGGTTAGGGTTTACGGTGAACTGTCTGACAGTTTCAAGCACCAAGAGCGGCATACTTCAAGACTCCAATTTCACCATCTTTGTTCACTTCTGTGATAGAGATCGGTTTGCGGTACCCACAAGGTACCGGTGTGGATCTTCTGTATGTCGGAAGATTGCTTGATCTTCAGTATGCTGACGACAAGGTGTTTGAGGAATCTGTGGTAGTACAACCAACGTTAGATACTATTTAGCGCTCAGCTAAATACCTCGCAATGTGCAGCCCCAAAGTTCTTCCACAACACTGCTGCGATTACGTAGATTTGATATTAGATGATGAATCTGTGGGGATTGTTGGCCGGTTTGTATATTTAGGAGGTTGCTTCTGCAGCGGCGGATGTACAGGGAATGAAATATTTTTATTTCATGCTTCTAGGGCTAATCTGGCAACAGAGAAGCGTCTTCTGAAGCTTGATAGTCGTGTACATATTAAGCAACTGATAGCTGTTACTTTATGACTGCGATGATTAGCAGCTCGGGGTAGAAGACGTAAACTGTCTTCAAGCATTCGATCACTGATGTCTGCGACACTAACGGGTAAGCAACGAAGAGGTTAGGAAGCGGACATTTGGTAGTAATTTTCTACCAGATCAAACACTGCCGATGTTGCGGCCGATTGGCGTAAGGTGCGAGGTGGACAGATGATGACCTGGCGTAGACAAATGAAATCGTTCACGAAGGGGTTGGCCACTGTAGGTCGGGTTCGTCTCCCGGGCTGGGGCCCTCGCGACTCAGAGTCGGTGGTTTGAGACGTTAGGTGAGATGGCGGCTAATCGAGCTCAGTGGCGTGAATGTTGTTGTTTGGCCGAGTTGTCTGTGAAGTGAGTGCACTTAATGACGCGGAGGCAGTGAAAGCCGTAAGGAAGCTTGCTGATGACGTCTTACTTGTACTTACAGTCTAGTTGTCTGTCTGCAAGGTGTACGCGCCTTGATGTATTTTTGAATAAAGGCAGTTGTTTACACTGGTTAGGTCCCCTCCCTTTCTCTGTTTTCTTGGTTAGGGTTTGCTTTTTTCTTCATTATTGTATGGCAGTTGGGCAGCAGCGCGAACCGCTGATTTGTTGCCTTCTCCCATGACGACGCCATATCCCATTGTTCTTGGTGAGCCAATTTCGTACATATGAGATCGCCATTCAAACCGTTAGTTGTATTATCGGGATTAACCTGTTGTCTGGACGAGGAGTCCACGAAGATATAGCGCAAGATAATCGTGCGTATACAGTTGATGTCAAACCGAATCAATAATTGATGCACGTACGTCACGTGAATACTCAGTATTTACATCTGTTACTTTAGTTTTGATGTCATGTAAAGAGATAAGTGTTAGGTTGGAGAGAACAAGAATCATACGCACATACAATGGTAAATAAAGATTTGTAACAGAATCTAATCGCCGGTCATACTTAGACACCGAGAGCAGACGATTTGAGGTTTTAAGACGGAGAAAAACAGTAGTTTCTTGAAGATGTGGACAATAAATATTGCTGACCGCAAGTTTATGGGAATGTGACATCTGCAATTAATTGTGTGATGTTCAACCTACATAAAAACCACAACTCCCTGAAACTCACTAGTGATCAAAATATCATCTGATTTTTGTGATTTCAACTTAGAGAGAAGTCCAACTCGTGGGTTCATCGGGTGGAGTTAATAGGGCAGTTACCCTGAACGGATAAGTGGATTGGGAACGAAATTTAGAGCAATTCAATTGGCGGTGAAAACTTGAGACCAACTGGTCAGCTGAAGAGACTTCTGTATGATGATTGAATATTAAACGTTAAAACCATCATTTGCATATTTCAGCTGGGCTGTTGCCTTGGGAACGGCCACAGATCGAACGAAAAGAGGGCATTACTGTGCTCTGAAATGCGCCATTGTTCGCAATGAATGAAGAAAATGTGATTATTGAAACGGGAAAATTGGGAGTTAATGGAAAAATAATTATCCAGGGGGAATTGTAGGAGACTGCTGAATCCAATGATAGTCGATGCAAGTGAAGGCAATGGTATAGTCTAAAAAGCGAAGGCGATTAGCCTTACAATGGTTGTGCGATAATAGTAAAGCTGATTGGACTGGAGCATAGATACCGACTATCAAATTGATGCTAAATAGTTTGTCAAAAATTCCGCAACAACTGCACGAAGTCTCACCTTATCGCTTTTGACATTGATGCCAACAATCAGCAATCGTTTGCTGTGTTCGAGGTGCATTTACTCCATGAACTAACCCGTGATCATCATCATCATCATAGCAGCCATGAGCCTGACCAAAAGGTACTGTGGCTCGGGCTGCCGCTCACCTCAACAGTGACGTGGAATATCCTAGAAGAAAACGCTACTAAGAAGTGTTGCTTCAAGACTGGGGCATTTCCACTCCTACTTTCTTTATTGCAGGTAATCCGCTTGAGACTGTGGACAGTTTCACATACTTGGGTAGCACTATCTCGTCAGCTTGTAATATTGCTGATGAGATATCAACGAGGATAGCAAAGGCACGAGTTGCCTTTGCCAACCTGCGTCATCTGTGGCGTCGAAAAGACGTTCGATTGTCGCTGAAAGGAAGAGTATATAATGCTTGTGTGCGTTCTGTTTTGCTCTATGGTTCGGAAACGTGGCCTGTTCGCAAGGAAGATATCAACAAGCTTGCTGTATTTGACCATCGTTGTCTCCGCCAAATAGCCCACATTAAGTGGACTGATCGCGTGAGCAATGCGGCAGTTCGCCGGCGCGTATTCCGGAACGCTCGGGATGCGCGATCAATTGGTCAACTATTCACCTGCAATGGTCGTTGCCGAAATCCCCGCGCGGTCTGTCTGGATAAGTGCTTTACGGCCAATGAGGAGAGATGAAATATTTCCAACATCTACACCACAATTTGTTTGCTACCACGTGCCTAATTAGATCGACTTAGTCAACATAGATTCTGTGAGCCCAACAAATTGGAGTGTCAATTGAGGAGAGAAACCAAAAATCAGGATACGTAGAGATGTTCATACTGCTGAAGGTTCGGTTCGGTTCTTCGGCACTGCAAACATTGGTTGTGAAAAACATCGCCCTTTTTTACAGTGTTCCTCATTTCGAGGAAATATGAAAGTGCGCCAGCTTATCTGCAGATGTAGTTATCGCACATCTAAGGTAAACTTTAAACCGGGGTCGGTGCTGTTGAATTTTTCTTAGCATGTTGAGAGTGCGTCAAGACACGCACATTTCATTGAAGTGGCTCCTTACCGAGAAAGACGGTAATATGGTAGGATGGCGTAAAGAATATCCTGGTCTCGTACTGACGTGTCGCTTGACGGGTTGATACTTACTGAAGTGCCGATTTTAAAAATTGTGTAAAGGGACTCTTTAATTTCTAACGGTATCTCTCATCAACGCATAAAAAAGATAAGTCGCACGATATTAGCATTTTCATTTACTTCCATCCACTATGTGGACCTAAAAATTGTTAGTAAAATGCACACAGCAACATGTAAACGAACCAACCAAAGTAGCCTCAAGTATCCGAGTCCTAAACGGTAGGCAGGAGTGATTGCATAAAGGTCACCTGGCCGATGTGTGAATGACTGCTAGCGGTCGATGAAGTAATTCTAATCCGATAATATCGACCAGTCATGTGTACACGGAAGACTGATACACTCACTCTTTCCTATGGAATTACATACCGTTTAGGGTGTGAAACATTGAGATTGTTTTCATTGGTTCGTTGTTGCCATACAAAGTCTGCCAGTTTTACACAACCAACCTAAACAGATCGAAATAATAACGTCTCGTTACGTATGTTCTCGTCATTTTGAACTGGACGAAGGAAGAGTAGTATTTTAAATTTTCAGACGAAGTTATTGAAGTTACTTGATTTGCTACCGAGTGAAACACAACATGTACACACGGTTGAACAGTAGTTGACTAAAATGTCCGGCGTCTATAACATGGACACTTATCACTAACACCTGATTGTGATAATCGTACGGATTGCAGAGAACTGGTAAATGCGGTGAATCAGCTGAATTAACTGGTTTTCAGTGTGTAAATAACAGCAGTCGCAGGTCTGCTACTTAAAACACACTGATTCATAGCGGAAAAACGGCCCTTAATTGAGCTCTCAAACGCATGGCGATGATAATCACCCAATAACTGAAGCATTCGTGTACTACCTGAGATAGTCATTGCCTTTAAATCTCAACAAAGACACAAAAACAACAGTCCACTGAGGTGTATCATTTGTCTCTTCTTTACTCTAATGATAGAATACTCAAGTTCCCGTACAGAAATCAACGACATGCAAGCCGAGCAAGTTATTCACAACTTATTCAGTTTTGTGACAATTAGCAAACGGAATGTTTGATCAAATGATACGCAAACGACTAAACCTAGTTTATCCGCGCACCAGTCCATACTGTTTACCTGCTCGGCTGGACAATGACATTTTGTAGCTGAGATAGCGTGCCGATAACGCCTTGAGCCACTTCGATATCACCTTGACCGTCTGGAGCAACCTCTCGAATCATACGTTTGCGTTTAGTTGGATAGTGATACTGCCACAAACATAAATTCCCGTTCCCGCCCATGGTCATGAAGATGTCTCGTTGTTGTGGCAAGTGTCTGACCTGCCAAATTGTGGAACCTTGTGTTTTCTCAGTCAATGATGCGAAGCCATGCTTCGGATGTTGAGTGCGCATGTCCCATACGTGGATTTTACCCTCCAGCGAAGTGGCTACCAATTTATTCATTTGTATGTCTTTCCGATCGAACTGCAACGAGCACACACCATTTTTGACATTGGTTTCCCATCGCACTTTCATTGCACGCAAATCAAACAATTTTACGTCACCATTGTCGTAGCCTGCTGCAAGGCACCGATCCTGGTTGTTGTAGGCATGTCCGAAAGCTACAGCCCAACAATCTCTTGGACAAGTGGAAAGCGAGGACCCATTAGAGTTATCTGGCGGGCCAGGCTCCATAGTGGCAACCGGAACTTTGGCCTGTCGAGGGTCCCACACTTTGACAGCACCATCGCGACTCCCTGTGGCGATTTCCGGCGCCCCCTCACCAATTCCAAGACCCCCAACGGCATCAATAGCGTTGATTATCTCTGAGTGTGCCTGTACACCGTAAACAGGTGTGTCTAAACGACCTCCAGATGTACCCAAATCCCAGACAGCCATGCGACCATTGAATGCCCCGGTTGCTAAATGCCTCTGAGGGAGTCGAGATGCGCCAAAAGTGCAGCATTTGAATGAACTTGATTTTTCCGCCTGAAACAGAAGCAGAGTAATAATACGTTTTTTAGTGTAATAAAATGTTTTCACAGCCTCATGCCTGATAATTAGCACACGGAATGTTTCGTCAAATGATACGCAAACGACTAAACCTAGTTTATCCGCGCACCAGTCCATACTGTTTACCTGCCGGCTGGACAATGACATTTTGTAGCTGTGAAGTATATACGCGCGACGATCCGCACATGACTGTAAGGGATTACACAAACGGGGGCATTAAATCAAGTCGTTTAAAAGTTTCCCTGACTAAGTTTATCATTACCGAAAGATGACGTATTGTAAGGTGTCAACAGCACACCATTATCGTCATGATCATCATCATTACAGAGTGCAATACGTCACTGGTTCTAACTGATGCTTAACTGCCACACAACCACGAAAGAAAAAAAAATCTTTATAGGATCAGGGAAGAAAAAAAAGAAGGGGAGGGGAAGGGGACCTAACTACTAAAAATAGCTACGTCTATATTCAAACATACATCAAGGCGCCTACACCTTGCAAACAAACAACCGAGCTGTAAGTGAAAGTAAGGCGTCATCAGCAAGACAGCTTCCTTACGGCTTTCACTGCCCCGCATCATTAAGTGCACTCACTTCACAGACAACTCGGCCAAACAACGACAACATTCACGCCACTGAGCTCGATTAGCCGCCATCTCACCTAACGTCTCAAGCCACCGACTCTGTGAGTCGCGAGGGCCCCAGCCCGGGAGACGAACCCGACCTACAGTGACCAACCCCTTCGTGAACGATTTCATTTGTCTACGCCAGGTCATCATCTGTCCACCTCGCACCTTGCGCCAGTCGGCCGCAGCGTCGGCAAACAGTGCTCGGTGTGGCAAACGACTAGCTGGCATCCTTAGTACATGACCTAACCATCTAAGTCTGTGCAAATGTAAGGATTGAACAAAAGAACTCGTTTGACAATCACTACCAAATACCCGCTTCCTAACCTCCTCGTTGCTTACTCGTTGGTGCCACCCGATACGAGCGATCGAACGCAGACATCGGTGGTCAAATACCTGAAGACGGTTCACGTCCTCTACTCTGAGCGGCCAGGTTTCGCTGCCGTAAAGTAATACAACCCTCATTGTCACTTTATATACTCAATCGTTAAGCCCCGGAGAGATGCCTTTCTGTCGCCAGAGGTGTCCTGGATTAGTCACTACCGCCCAAGCCTTAGAGATACGCACACCTCGGCAGTCTTGTAAAAACGCTTCGTACTTTGAGATTGCAAAACGCATTCCGAAGTACTAAGCAATGCACGAAGTAGCTACTACCACTGCCTGTGATGCTTGGAAACTGTTAAACACTGTTGTCAGTATAATCAAGATAAGCCAGCATCCCTGTAGACAGTAGGTCCACGCCGACATCTCGTGAGTGCAGCACAGTCTCCCGTTATTTCGTCTGCGACAAGTCTAAACAAAAGTTAGAGTGGATAGCCTTGACGTACGCCGCTTCCTGGTGCTGAAACTGTCAGACAGTTCACCGTAAACCCTAACCTGAGCTGAAGTATGTTCACATACTTGGTCGGCACACCCCTGAGTTTAACCGACTTGATCCACTGAATCGAACGTTTCGTACACACTTTTCAGTCGATATTGTAAAGCAGTATAATATTATAGATATGTAATGTGAGTATTCGAGAGTTCATAAACGCATAGGCAGTTTCGTTAAAACAAACTCCACCGAAACGCTATGAGACAGCAAAAGATAGAAAGAGAACAGTTTGTGAAAACTGAGATCAATAAAACTTTACGCAATGTTTGCAGATGTACTTCATCTTGAATCGCTTTGGTGCGCTTCGTGATAAATTATTGCGCACTGTCTTACGTAAACCGTAAGTCAATTGTCCCACTTACGTTAAACAGCATAACTAAGCGGTTCAAAGAGCAATTTAATATAGCAGCCCCAAAATATACCTACTGTAACATTCCTGTAAATCCCAAAATGTATGTGCCAAACACCTGCTTGGAAAAACATGATTACAAGTTTTCAAGAATAGTTAGTAAGATTGACATCAATTGATTGACTGATGGCAGCCAACCGTACCTAGAACGATAAAAAAGCAGACTTTTATGCAAATGGAAGAAGCTTCCAGTTGTCATAACAAGCGATGTTCACTGTCATGTATGATACAAGGTCGCACGCCCAGAAACAGCCTAAAACAGCGCCCAATCTGTAACAGGCACCAAACCAACAGATCAACAAGTGCACAAAAAATGTACCCACGCTCAAAAATAGCTAAAAATGCGGGGGAATGGTCGTGAGTTCGGGACGCTTCTTCCTGAATATTGTGCTTACTTAGACTTAAATTGTGAGTGAAAACTTGTGGAGGTTCATGCATATGAGAATCTGCACTATCAACGGCAGGGAATAGGAAATAAAACGGTGACTCGTATCCGTCCATAGAATTAGGTCCACAGTGGGGATCAGAACCCATAAGCAAGCTCAAGTACCCGATCATTGAGAGATACCATCAGACAGCAGATCAGTAGTGTGGACAATATGGGAAAGCGTAAACTCACCGCAAATGGTAATTAGTCAGATTTGGTGGACTATACTACTGAATTTTACTTGTAGGAGCAAATGAGAAATGATGGCTTGATGACATTTGGCGATCTGCACCAAGGGGCAAACAACAACGAATTTCCTTACTTAAATTGAGTGAGTGAATGCGTAACATGCTGGACTGACCATTATATGGTCTTCGGTATATAGGCTCATACAAGAGGAAGGTCAAGGCATTATGAGCCTGTGAGACGGAGTTCAAAGTCAATTATAACCGTGACAACCTATACATGTATGGGGCATGTAGCGTGATGCACGGAAAGTTTTAGAGAACACGGAGAAAAAACAATGCAGAGGAAGCTGAAACTAATTAAAACTGGTGGTTAATTCGATTTCTCAGCAGATACCTCTCAGAAAATATTGGTGGAAACGAAGTAGGCAGATGGTGTGCATCCAGTAGTCGGTTTCCACTGTGAATTGTTTGACTGGTACATTATAAACTGCCGGTTCACACATTTTCACAGTTAGTCAACCCACTCCCTGTGTCCACTCTTATCCCGATCGGCCACAATAATGGAATGCCTTTAGTCTGTCCTCAGTCGTATCGTTCTGTTAGCGAAGTAGTCGGAAGACCGCAGTGTCACTCACATGAGGCAGTTTATCTCGCCTGAGTCATGCCTAGATCATCCAAAGCCACAATGCAATTGCAAAGGTTTGCCGAACAGTTTGGACATTATATGCCCAGGCTTGGAGTCCGTCATCATTCGACTACTCTGGATGTCTCAACTCTGCCTTTGGCTGTCACGACAGCCGTCAGACTTGCTCGGATGACTATCGTTGTAGCATGCGAAACAGAGCTCGCCTGTCTTATCTGGCCGTTCAGATGATGATGACTGAAGGTTATGCCAATCTGGGTGGATCGCTCATGTACCCACAAACAGACGACCGGTTTGCCAGCGATGTCCGTGTACATTCCCTGTAGTACGAACACACAACTACGCGTTCGGTACTCACTGCGAACGTGTAGTCTGTACCACTCTTAGTCCGGCAAATGGGTACACGTGAGCTAGCTTCGTTTCATCTCCATATCCGACGGGTCCGTATCCACTCATTGCGTAAGAGCCAACCAATCTCTGTATCTGTCAGCCTACCCGCGTGCATGTTAGCTGTGCAACCCCGTCTGTCGATGAAACCCAGAGAATCCTCTTGGAAAATCCCAAATTGACATCGATATACGTGAAAGTGATATCGAGATATCTTAAACTGTAAAATGTATAGAGGCGACGGTGGTTAATGGGATTAAATCGCCGTGCAACTGAGTGGTCTGGACAACCAGTATACCAGGTGTGTGAAATGCCGCCATGTTCTTACAAATTGACTGTTTGTTTCCAAATTGCAGGCCGCTTGGCGTCAAATGTTGGAGCGCATAGACACAGATTCTATAAACTACGCTCCTTTCATTATTTTTTTCCTACACTGAAATTTGGATTTTCTCAAGGGTTGTAAAACAATAGGCATTAACACTGACGACCGATGTGCTACTGAGAAGATAGTACTAAAGACTGCATACACAGGGTAAGAGAGAACACGGAAAACGCCACATTGCGACTGACCTGACTTCGGTTACCTAACAAAAAGCGCACGTTACCCAACAGACAGAATGAAACCTTGGGTTCTTTCAACTCAACAAGGAGTGTTGTTCTAAAAAGCATGCATGCATGCTTTGTTCTGGTCAGAAAGCAAAAATTGTTGGACAGTACACAGAACGTTTCTGAATATAAAGAAAGAGAAAGGAATGTGTAGAAAAAGTGGCGTGCGGCCTGATATGACCGAACAGTTATACACAATAATGCAGCATACCAATACGGTTGGCGGCATCCGAAACGGATTAGCCTGTCACAGTGACCGAAGCCAGAGGACGCCTGCGCTTCAAACCATCACCCCAAGTGGCTTGCGCTGCACCACTTGTGGTTCCACTCACACACCACGTATCCGGTGTAAACCCGAAGGAATAAGACCAGTAGGTGTGTGAGTGAGGCCTTTGTGTCCAGCCGGCCAATGCTGGTTAGCCAATTGAATGGCTAGCAGGAAAAGGAAACCCTTATCTCTCGGAAAATAAACAGAGAGAGACTACAATGACAAGATCTAAACTGAGAAGATATGTAAAATGTAATACAAGAAGCATTTCAGTGGTCTATTGTCTCTAACAGCCGTCTTCAGCAACGCCAAACTGTGCGAAATAGTGGTTGAGACACTTTATTGTGGAAGTTGTCGTGATTCTTTAACATGAAAATTTCCGGCCATTTGGAGAACGAGTCAACAATAATAAGATAATACTGATTATCAATGGGCCCTGCATAGTCAACATGTATACGTGCGCCAGGAGCAGAAGAGATCGGCCATGAATGGAGGTCCACTTTGACAGGAGCCTTAGCAGCTTTGGCACAGTTATTACACCGCCGTACTAGATGTTCAATATCTTGATCTATATTAGGCCAATAAGCGTAACAACGTGCGATGGACTTCATTCGCACGATTCCAGGGTGGCCTTGATGTAGCTGATTTAGAACTCTGTTCTGAAGCGTGCGTGGTACCACTATTCTGTCTCCAAACATTAAGCAATCATCGACTTGCGTTAAAGCATCCTTCCGGCGGCAAAATGGCTTATGATCTGAATTTGTAATGACCTGTGGCCAACCATTTCGCAGGAAAAATAAAATGCGCTGAAGACAAGGGTCTGCGTGAGTATGTTTTTGTATCTCACGAAAGGTGACCGGAAGGTGGCGAACGGAATCTGTGAACGTAGATTTAACTTCTGCATCGACCTCCACGGAGGAAATAACGGTATCTTCAGACGTCTTAGCACGAAATCTGTCAGCGATGAGTCTAGATAACGCATCCGCATGTCCAAAACTGGTTGTTCTTACATATTGAATCGTAAAGTTATATTCCATCAAAATTGTTGCCCACCGTTGCAAACGATTTGCTGTGTGTACTGGAATGCCCTTCTTAATGCCAAAAATAGAGAGCAATGGTTTGTGATCGGTGCACAATGTAAATGTTCGACCATGCAGCATTTTATGAAACTTTTTAACCGCAAAAATAATAGCCAATCCTTCTTTTCCAATTTGACTGTAGTTTCTTTCCGCTGGAGTTAACGTGCGTGAAACGTGACTGACTGCCTTTTGACTACCAGAGGGAAAACTATGCAACAAAACTGCTCCGATTCCATAATCAGAGGCATTACCTGCTAAAGCAATTGGTAATCTAGATCATGTGTTAACGCCAAGGTCGACAACACACTTTTACGTTCTCAAAAGCTGATTGGCAAGTCTCAGACCATACCCACTTAGCATTGTGTTCCAAAAGTCCATTTAAGGGTGCTCGTAAAACATGCATATTTGGTACAAAATTATTGTAGTAGTTGACAAGACCTAGAAGTGACTGCAATGCGACTTTATTGTCGGGCCTAGGTTCAAATAGCCTCTATTTTAGTAATGCGGGCGACCCGTTCCTGGAACGAAATATCTAGGAAGCATGCGATGCATAAAAAATGAGCACTTTTCAATGCGAAGGCTAAAACCGTATGTTCTTATTCGGCTGAGAACTTCGTCTAAATGTACCTGATGAACATCAGTAGATGGGCTTGCGATGATGATGTCGTCCATGTAGGCCGAAAGCGTATGCCAGTCCATTCAACGTGGTATCCATAATCTGCTGAAAAATAGCTGGGGCCACATTCCACGCCAAATTGGAACCATATATTAGCCAGTGTGTTGATAGTGAGATACTGCCTACTTGAGTTGTCAACTTCGACCTGAAGGTAAGCATCAGAAAGGTCAATTTTGGAAAACACTTTGCAGCCATTTAGTTGTGTGAACAAATCTTCAGGTATAGGTAACGGATACTGATATGTTTGTAGCACATCATTCAGAGCAGTAGAAAATCCCCGCAAATGCTAACTGTGCCATTTGCCTTTTTGACAACAACTATGGGAGTTGCTCA
>LOND01000047.1:59145-74342 GCA_014220965.1 Paragonimus kellicotti
GATCCTTTGCCACCTTCCAATGGTAGTACCTATATACTGACGATTATAGATCGTATCACGTGATGACCGCAGGCCGTCTCTATACCCGGCGCCCCTCGGAGGCTGTAATACGCGCATTCGTTGAACGTTGGGTAGCATCTCACCAACTGCAACGCCCAATTCGAAAGCGGTTCATTTTCGGAAACGTTAAAGGCGCTTGGATTCCATCGTACGCGCAGTACCGTATACAACCCAGCTGCAAACAGCATAGTAGAAAGGTTTCACCAACAGCTGAGAGCGGCCTTCATCGCCGTCACTGCAATTCGTTGGACAGAAGCCCTGCCAATGGCTTTATTCGGCATCGACACCGCCCTCAAGGCCGACTTTCACGTTTCCAGCGCCAAGCCCAGTTAAGGACAACCACTGCACCTTGCTGATGATTACTTCTCATCCGCTGCAGACGCTCTTCGCTATGATGCCTCCTACTCCAAGCAGCTCGATTCGCATATGCGCCGCCTCCGTGTCATGGGTACGCGAGAACAAACCCGCAAAGTATTTGGTCCCAAAGACCTCCACGACTGCACATATGGGTTTGTTCGCGTAGACGGTTCATGATGCTCGCCGGAGAAACCTTACGAAGGTCCTTCTAAGGTGCTTCAACGGAAGGGCCGCTTCTGTGTAATCCAAATTTGCAAATCCAACACCGTCGTCCAACCCGTGTGTTCTCCACTCCAGGACGTCAAAGCGCAAACGTTTTCCTCCACTCGTTTCAATACTGTAAAAAAGAACACTAGAAACTGTTGGTATTAGTACTCCTCCATCTGCGGCGTCTGGGAATGGCAGAAGTAAACTGGTGCAACATGATCCAGACTAGGTCAACGGTAGCTGGCCACAGTTAATACTCAAAAGGTTGCGTTCGCAGTACTTTTCTGGAGGAGAGCTGTGTAGTGACCTGGAGATAACCCCGGTCTGCCTGCTGTACGATGTGTAAAATTCTTCCCAAAATCATAGTTCACATTGTACATAGGATCGTAAGGATCTTTGCCTGCCGTCTGCTTGCTGCATGCGATCGCGTTTGTTTGTTTGCATGTTTGTGGCCTACGCGCGCCAATGGCGCCACACACACTTCCGGCTTGCTCGCGCGCTCGACGGTTGGATCCTGAACCTTCCTAAAATTTTCCGCGTATCGGTGTGGTTTAGTGCTAGTCGAGACCTATTGTAACTTTTGTGAAGTATACGTTCGGTCTCTCAATTATTCGTACTTCCATTTCGCGTCCGGTAGTTATTGCGTATGCCTGGGAAGCGCTAATTTAGTGCACGCTCGCACTAAACGAGTAAAGGAAAAAAATTACACGACTATTCCCCTATAAAAATGCATCTTTCAACTCTTTGGGTCGCTCAACCAAGTAGGCCTCACGGCCCGTACGCAGACTCTGGGTAAGTCTAAGCTTCTGTCCACGTATGGAGTCAAGCAGGAAAACTCCATGTTTGTTCATAAGTTCCGCTGAATCATTGGAAATCCACCTTTGTAGTATCTGCGGCTCTAATTTTGAACAGACCTATTCCCCGAAAAATCGCACAACTGTTGGTATTCCTGTTTAGTACTCGTTTGGATCATCCCACTAGTGTGACGTGGGAAATTTGAGAAACATTGGGTAAACCCTCGTCGCTCAATTCCTAAAGGATTACTCAGCGTTCCCCAGCAGATAATCTCTGAACGAACGATAAACCAAAGCTGGAATGAACAACGGCAAGACCTGAATTGAAATAATTAATTCAAAATGAAGGAAATCCTCAATGGAGTGGTATCACCCGTAGCTGACGTCGATGTGACCGGTTTGCGCCAATGACTGGGTTGTGCACGGCGGTTTCTACATGATGCATTGTAGTCGTTTATGCTGAAGTGCGCAATTCGATGTGTAGAGTCAGTTAAATACATACGCCTGTAACAGCTGATCGTCACGGTCGGTGCGTCGAGTGCGGACACCAAATGTACCACATAGCCGCTGGAGCTCCTGGAGTAAGACGATCGATTTGTGAGCCTTTCTCACCAGCAAACATATCCCCATCATAGATAGCAATACAGCAGTGGTTATCGCCGATGCTTGACTGCCACTGATGGATGCTGTCTGAGTGCTTAGTTTATCCCAAAGGTTCAAAGAGGGCATCGTGGAAGCCATTCCTGATAGCAGCTGAACTATTGTCTGTTGAAGAGTATCCAAATACGATAAATAAACGTTTTTCTAGTTCATGTTGATTGACTCTGGTCGAAATGCTGTCTGACGGCACACAAGTGAGCATTTATCAGAATCCAGTCTAGCCAGCCCTGTTTCCTTTCATATCTCAATTCAATCCCCACTTCAACTTGGCAATAAGATTCAGATTCAGCGCCATCAGATAACGTTAGAAATAGCCGTCCGATCCATAACATCGCACAAGTTCGTAATCACGTGAACAGTAGTGCCAGAATCATAGAGGAGGATCTCGAAGATACAGCAAATACACACTTAAAAAGTGTCCGTCGGAGCAGCTTGCTGACCAACGTGTCGGGGAGTACACATAGTGAAACTGACAATGTTTACCAGTTTGGCACGTTTGTCACTTCACGTTGCGGTACGGCGTAAAGTTTAAAATGTAATGTATAGTTGTCTCAGC
Organism: Paragonimus kellicotti; assembly: GCA_014220965.1. Lineage (NCBI taxonomy): Eukaryota > Metazoa > Platyhelminthes > Trematoda > Plagiorchiida > Troglotrematidae > Paragonimus > Paragonimus kellicotti. The sequence goes on from LOND01000047.1 coordinate 61,780, forward strand.
GTGGAAAAAGAAAAATTAGGAACCGAAAAGAAAAAAGGTGAGAATGAGTAGACTAGTCTGTCAAAATAAAGACAACTTCTGGTATTCAGCAGACATTTATAAAGCGAAGGCGCTGGCTTGAGGGACCTTACCGAGAGTGCCTTACAAAAAAGCCTGACCTCCGAGGCGCCTGGAAATAGGAGTTTTTTGGGCGAACCTACACATAACCTGTGACTCAGAATTCTGACCTAGTTGACAGTGACAGACATGCCTAGCTCGAGGGTACAGTCAATAAGGCATCGATGTGTGATTCTGGTCAATGTTGCGCGCAGTGAATGATCTCGAGGCCATAACAGGCATTGGGGGTTAGCCGAAAGTGTTTCCACTATATTGGATAATACATCGGCAGTCATGGTCAACCGCTGGGCGATCAGAGTGCTTTTTTGTTTGAGAGTATCTTTCCCGACTCCCCTCTTCTTTATTCGGAAGACGGCAGCGCCGCAACTGATAAAATACTCTCGCTGTATGCCCGTATGGCCGTACATCATCAACTGTGAATTCGTACGCCGTCAGTAATGCTACATACAACCGAATGAGTGCAACTGTTTTTTCTTTCGTCTGTTTTACATGGGTGCACCTGGTATTACCCAAGTTTTGGTTAGCATTGCCCTCCGGATCACAAGCCTGACCGCTACACGGAAACAGTATAGTTCAGAATCCAATGACCGTAATCACTGGCTATTGGGAAACCAGCTAGACTAAAGGTGAATCCCGTGAACCAAATCTACTAAAAATGCAAACTCAGTGGCTTTAACGATGGGGATCCAAGCCCCTGCTGAATCAGGACCTGATATTCGGGCAACACGTATTTGAGCATGTGACACTATGCTTCACTACTTACAAGACCAACAGATCTCAGAAGTCCCTAGAACGGTTAGATTACAGGTGAAGCGTTTCAGACTACAGTTCATATACTGAGGTAGAAAGAGATGTCCATCAAAAAGCATTCCTTGCATAGGACGTAAGGCTGGCTGAAAAAGCAGATGGAGTGAATACCCCATTTGTTTTAAGGACTATTGGTAGATTCTTCAGGCTTACTTATGTCACCGGCAGGCAGCATGTATCGGCCAGGAAAACTAACGGCGAGACAGACGGCACATTGATCTAAGATAAGCCCAGAAGATCAGATCTTTGACCAAAACATTGTTAGAAACAACTTACGGGGTTCTCTGTGCTTACGATTTGATCGCAACGGAAGTAATATCCTGACTTGAACGGTATATTTAGTACTATCTGTATGAGTTGAAGTCCGTCATTGCTCTCAGGCGCAGTGGAGCTGCTGGCCCTAAAGACATCACGCCGGCATTTTTCGAAGATGACAGTGAAGCCCTATGGAAGTCTTGACTCAGCTGTTTCAGTGAGGTGGGTGGTTGAGAAACTCCATGTGCTGAGGTTACTCGAGAAAGAACGGTCCCTGCGACCCCAGCAATTCGTAGGTGGTCCGACTTCATCTGATTCATCATGGCAGTGATTCTACCGGCGTCGAATATTTGAGGACTTCCTTGTATCTGTTAGATCCTTGGAACCTGGCAAACTGTACACGCTGATCAACTACATCGGCACCCTGTATATTAACTCAGTGAAGACTTCGCGACAAATACTCCGAAGTCTTAGTATGCACGTCCTAAAAATGAAATAGTTAGTCAACATTCACTTGCCACATGTAAGCAGGAAAAAAACTTAGACACTGAGCCGCTTCATGCAAAAGTTAATATCTCTCGCAAAAGATTGTAATTTCCGTACTGTTAGCGCGCAGCAATATCGAAACCACTCCCAACGATATGCCTTCATCAGTGAATTACAGTCAAGTGGTATATGACGGCGTCTGTTTGAGCAAAATTCCGAGACCTCCAAACTGCGTTTAAAGAAGCCTGCATTTTGGGCCTGGTTCTTTCAATCCATGTACTCCCCACGTACTGCTGCCACCGAAGACAGCAACGACATATTACCATTTAATCAACTTTGTTCGAAAATCAAAACAAAACTCACAACGACTTCAAGTTTTCTCCGTAAATTCTGCGGATACAGCAGATATCCACGTCCAAAAAGTTCCACAAAGGACGTATTATAAAGGAATCATTGGGATATCGACCATTTCCAAAAGGTACGCAGATTCACAAAACACAATAAACATTCCGCATCTAGTTCATCCTAAATGTTATCATCAGCGGTTATTGCCGCCGCATCAACCGGTTTTGTTTGTGTCGTTGTCCAAACGGAAGCAAAAGGGACAACCCCTCAGGGCTATGGTGGGCACCGATAGTTCCGAGAGCTACGTATCCTTGTCAGTCGTCCAAAAATGTGATTGAAAACCCCTCCCGCCGAACGACAAAGTTGTCACGATATTCATTCGTTTTCCTAGTCACACCCAAAAGCACTGTGCTACACGTGCAGCACAACTCTGGGGATTATAGAAAAAACTATGCACAGAATAGCAGATCCCCGTAGAAGACAAACCGACTGAATCCAGGTACCTTGGGCTTCTTGCCTCGGATCCGTATAACACTCGCTGAATCGCTTAAAGGATTGAACCCTAACAGAACATAATGAAATTCAGTACACAATTTGGGCAGCGTGGACGAATTGAGGTAATATTACGCTTTTTACACACTTTTATGTTCGTATTCATATAGCCGACTTTGTAGCCCCACATATCCCGACCATGTGCACATGGTCAGGATATGAGCCTTGGAGTGTTAAGATGTTGGCTATAGTCATTACTATAGCCAACATCTTAATGTTATCTTAGCGCTCAATAAATTCTGTCTTAATCTAAAGCGTCGAAAAAATCAAATAAACAGCTTGAAGAAACATCGCCATTAAAATTCGACGGCGGTCTACGACCACATATCAAGTAAACGAAATACAAGCAGATGGCACCAGAACGGAGGAATTATTGGAAAAATGCGCGCAACTGAACACATGGTTTCATAAAATACTCGTTAAAACTTAAAACAAACGACAAAAATTGCCTGATGAAACTGCATCTATCGACTTCCGTTCATCAGTTATGGGGAAGACGAATTGATGCGTTAATGCCCTAAATTGACAAGTTACAGACTGATATAATCGGAACTTAATGACGAATCAAAATACGAACGAATAGGAGGCCGAATTACTATAAAATTATAAAATTTCGCGTGAACGGCTGAACAACATCGGGGCAGAATGACAGCTGGGAAAGCCAAACAACAAACCGTCGGGCAATCGGACAAACTGGAAATGCATTTAGTCAATTTGGCTCGCATAGGTCAACAAACTTGTATCATGTCAACGCAGTCGGAAGCAAGAGACGTACCGCTGGAAAATAATTCACATCTCATGCGAAATATGAACTGAGATTTCCGAAAGTATTTCACACACAACACAGCGGCCACAGAAGAATTACCACCAGACAATTATACAGACTCCCTATAGAAGAGTGGGGCATCGCAAGTTTCCACCTAATTGCTGAATCATTCGGAAATTATAACTTTCTCAGTTATCGGGCTCAGCAGTCATTCTAGAGAAAAAACGGTCATTGTGGTGGAATCCCGGGCTATTAGAAAACTTATAAAATGTGGGTTAACGCTGATTGTGGATTGTTTCCGCGAAACGATGGAAACACTATCACCACCAAACTTGTACTTTAACTATTTTCGGGATGTATTGCAATATCTCCATCAACGCTGCTAGCTAAAAATGATGGAGTGTGAGTAATTTACCAGGAATTTCGAATTAAATATTTTCCAAGATATTTTAAAACCAAGATTCGCGCCAAATTGACCGATTGCCCACTGTAACGACCTTCAAGCAAATACCCGCTTTAACATGCTTTACCGTGCGGTCGAAACCAGCAAGCGCACACAGGTTGAATTTGAATTGTGTGACGAGCGTGCTGCTGTGTTGTTGACGCCGTTTTAGTTTCCGTTTGTGTAAGTCGTGTGCATGGCTTACTGGGCCTTTGGCTCATGCTTTGTCTGTATTGTTTCCTTTTACAGGATTGTTGTTGGAACCCCTCCTTCGGAAGAACGCTGTCCCCCGGTGTCTCCACGTTGCCCCAAAGTTGGTCCGTAAGTGCACGGGACGATCGGAGCGACTGGCTTGCATGTTAAACCTGCAATAATCGTAATTGACAGACGTTATCATTTATACTCCAATTTTCACCTGTCTGTACGTTTTCTATTTCTTTCGTCAGCATCTTCGTTGTAGCCCAAATGCACACTGCTTTTTATCGCTTCTTGCCGGAGCAATTCGCAGTTCGTGCCCATCATGTATTTCGTTTAACTTTTTGTTGAAATTTTTGCTGTTGAATTTATTGTACAGTGAAACATGTCAACGTTGCGTTTCTATTGATCTTCCACACACTAACATTTTGCCTCTTATGTCATCTGTGTAATTTTCATTTCGAAGTTGTCTGATTTAACCTTCCGTCTTTCATTCGTATACGGTGGCCTTCCAACCCATCACACTGCAACTTGTCAGCAAGTTCCACCAGTTTATGAAAACGGTCTTAGTTTCCACATACACGTATACTTTCGCGCCCATTTTCTGATGACAATTTTCCAGCGTTAGTCTTCATTGCCCTTAATTTGATCAATTAACCCACTACATCGCGCTGTCAAGCACTGAATGCCAGTCGTTGACCTTGAGTTCTTCAGTTGCCGTGGTGAGGAAGATTATTTTTTCCCGAAAAACCGCTGAATGAGCTTGGTACTGGTGCAGAAATTGAAATCACCGAAATCTGCGTCACGAACTCATATGTTTGTTTTAACTGACCGTTAATTGAAAACGACCTTATGGTGGATCGTTTTCGAAATTCGGTAAGGCTTATTGACGAACTACGCAAGATCATGTTAGTGACCCGGATGTCATGACGAGTAACGTTATGAAACGTGCAAAACACGTCGCGGAGGAGGGGCACCTACATAACTGGACAGAGGTGTCAAGCGAAAGAGCCGCCCGCGGTGACGTCGGTAGTAGTAGTGGGTCCGCAAGGTGTAACGAAGATTACCAGGGGGATGAGTAGAACTCAGTTTTAGCGCGTAATGCTTTAGCCATAACTACTTACTGAATGGCATCGCAACGGATAAGTACTGAAATTTGTGACAGGACGTCGATCACAAAAATGTCGCTAACAGTGACGCGTCCTACTTCAAGTTGGTGTACTTTGCGGGGTAGCCGACGACCGGAACAGTTAAAGAAGCTGTACGCTCACGATTTGTAATGAATGAGAATTGCAAACTGGTGACCTTTGCCGGCGCACCGAATGTGACTATCGACCGAGTAGGTACCTAGTAACTCACGAAAGAACGTGCAGTGCCCAGTTTTCTCGGGCAGCAAAAGGCTGAAGAAAAACGGAAGTGGTCTTGAGATTTTACCGACGAACCGCTGGCACACGGCACCAACAGGCACACTAAAATAGTCCATGACGTTGATATTGAAATGATGCACTGATATCACAGTAAGCAAGTGCGTCTTGGAAGCGATGAAGGGAGCATGCTAGCCACCAGAGTTATCTGAGCATTGCTACGGTTACGAACGAGGAGTGCGTCGGTTAGGAGGCCGTTGGCTTCTGGAGATGTGGAATAGGCGGTCGGTACCAATGGACCATTTTTTCGGGGCAGAGGGCAGCAGCGTGAGCTGTAGGGCACGGTAATTAGGCAAATGGCCTACGCTTTGCTGGTTATCGGTCGAGTGCCGTTCTGCTTGACGCGATATCTCAATATCTTGTTGGTTGGCTAGCCATGAGCGCACTTTTCCACCCTGACAGTGCGGCCAAGTGTTGCGAACCGTTCAACGTTGCTGCAGGTGGATATGTTGCGCCTTTTTAAAGGTCCTTGTCACTGAGGTGTATGGTCTAGGACTAGACAAATCCAATCCCATCGACAGGGCGGTTAAAGGTCTCGGCGTTCTTTCAAATATTAAACAGTATACAGGGGCAGTTGAACAACCCCAGCGCCTGAACCGCCGTCATCTTCGTGATATCTTCGTCGGCGACCGAATCCCAGTGAAAAGACCTCAAAACTCGCAGCCTGTAGTGCTCAGACTTAAAGGTTGTCCACTGTGCACGCCGCTTCAGCACGGAGTCGGCCCAACTCTAGCAGGAGTTACCAAGGGGTTGGATTAGACTAGGTACGCGACAAAATCCGGAGTCGGCCCGACTGTGGCGAGAGTGGTTTTTGGGGTAGACCAGAGTTGATTCCCAGTGGGCCAGAGTGGCAACTGAGTCGGCCACTCAAAGCTTTTGTTGACAGCACTTTTATACGCCTGGTTACTTGCGTCGACTACTGAAGCAGTTTGAATCCTATATAAATCAAGGCTGAAGAAATGCTGACACTACGCGGTAAGTTTCACTAACTCCCCTCGCAGTCGGTGTTCTTCGCGAAAGATCATATTTGGTTTGAACTGCCAGGCTGATTTAAAACGGTCATTGTATTCCTGAACCGTCCAATTCGAAAGAATCCAAATGATCTCAAGTTGACCACCACACAGAATGACCCTGGAATCCTAAGATAACTCTCCAAAGTGACCGTAGAATGATTATTTAAGCAACCACTGAGGATGTCGGAATCAACAGCAAAACGCTAAGTGCCGCGATAAAAATACATCATATCTTTCAAAAAGATACAAAATAACAAAGGTCATATGAACGCAGCTTATTAGCTGGGGACTATAGTCTCCAACATGCTTGGATATCTCGGTTGGAACCACGAGGGCATTACGCAGAAAGACATTCCGGATCAAAACGTTTGGCCCTTTAAAATAAAGAGGAGTAGTGGTGCTTGTGAGTCTCACAATTGTCATTCTTTGTCCTTCTGAGGTTTCAAGCAGACGACTGATTGAATTTCCCTCTCCGATGTTCCTTCTTTTTCTTCAGTCGTTTTTATTAGTCAAAAGTGAAATGGAGTTGGTGGCATCCCTTTCACACAAGAAGATTGGTTAAATAAGATTGGTACGTTGTATTTGCGTGACCTCAGAATATCACTCAGTGTACATTACGTCAAGAGATGCCTGATAGCTAGTGCCCACTCCCACGACATTAGATGATTTCAGTGATATGGAAATGGATGAGTTGACTTAGCTCACTGCCAAAGCTAGTTTCAATACAGTAGTAATAATGTAGCGAGAAGGCGTCCAATAAAGCACAATCTTTATTGTCCAACACGCTAGTTACCACGCTACGCATGCGCTCGCGTTTATGAGTCATCATTCCAGTCCACAACACGCCCAGGTTTCCGCTCACACGTCGTGTGCACTTCTGCCCGGTTTACGTGTGTGATCGGCGCCTTCTACCGGGGGGTTTTCCGCCTGCCACTCCTCGCCCGTTAGTCCGATCTTGTTGAGCGATAGCTCGTCCGGTCGCTCGTGTTGTCCGCAATCTATCCACTGTGGGTTTTGACCGTATTCCGCGGCCGTGTCGAGATATTCCTTTGAGTGTTGGAATAACCGCGCCCCCGATCAGGTCATCCATCTATTTTGCCTGCCATGCCTCGCCCGTTGATCCGATCCAGTCGAGCGATGACTCATCCGGTCGCCCACGTTGTCCCCGATCTGCTCGCTGTGGCTTTTGGACGGACCACCTCACGCTTGACAATCCACCACAATAACACCCCAACTCTGAACAGTTCATATATTTATACATCGTACGCAGTTGTACGTATTACTACCAATGATGTAATAAACCAGTAGTTAAAGGAAATATTTTTTTGGCAATCACCACGAAAAGCTACGTCGGCAACGTTAGAAAAGATAAAACAGAACCTACTTGAAATGTCCTAGAGCCTCCTCTAGTGACAACTGCAATGAGTTTTGACTGGAGCGGTTTATTGATTGGAGAAAGCTTCAGCCAATCATTGTTCGCGCACAAGCTGCTACAGACGGAATTATGGTCAAACTGACGCCAACCAATCATAGACGGCAATAACAATGTCTGACTTGGCGACTGGATCATCCTTGCTCTGCAGCAAGCCGACGCAAGCGCCGGTTCAAACTGGACTTCGACAACCCGGGTAAGCAGTAAAAGCGTTTCATGGGAACTGTCGCGAATGTCTGACAGAAATAACTGATCTATTTCGTTGGATGCAACAGAATAATTTATTGCATTTTGCCTATACCGTACGCATAACAATAACGATTCTATGGGTGTTCGAAACTGCGATCCTCTGCAAATAATCCAAATGGAGCAAAAGTGAAACACTGCAACCATGTAGCATGTATATTATATGAATGTGTACACCCCTGTGTACTGTCCGAATTAAATACGAAACGTACGAATACAAACTAGCATACGCAACCATAGAAACAATTTAACGTTTGAACAGAAATTATCTCCAAACATACCCATCTTACAAAACCGCTTCTAATACACTGGGGAGGTGCCAGCAGTGAAAACGGAGAAGGAACAACCCGCTTACCACCAACCAATTAAACGGCTTTCAAAGTGGCGCCGGCAGGCCATTACAAATTCGGACCACCATTTAAACAAATTGCGCATCAAGAAAGCAGACTGTAATGATGAAAGAAAACGTAGCATAATCTTCGAAAATTCCGTTCACAACCTGGCTTTGCTGATTGGGCTGGATCTGACGGTCTTCATACTCCACGCCGGGAAAATGGGTAATTTTCATGGTAATTCGCCCTAAAAGTTATCCTTTCATAGGGTAATTTGTGCTGGCTGAGTAACCATGGGGCACACATATAATAAAACCTCCCGACTGTCACTGGCATTGAAACGTTCGAAATTGGTGAACCTACCACATTTACGCAATATCTAACCTGCAGGCTGCACTGATGTTATCGGTTGTACGATGTCCTCCTTCGTCCAGCAAGCGTGACCTATACCTCACGCTTTATACGTTTGCTGGTAGTCCATCTACTATATCATCATCTCTATTATGAAGGCTAATGAAAGCAATCCGTACGAATCACGCGTTATATGTGTAATTAAACAACTTTCAATAAGCCTGGATTAACGAAGCAGAAAACGTATGATAGAACTAACGCATTTAAAAAGCTCTTAACAAAACGGTGAGCGACGACAGACTGCAAACGACACAACACAGCCGCACTCACCACACATGAAATAAATGAAACTGCAAACGCTCGTTCGCTGGAGGCGCGGATCAAAGCAAACGTGCACAGAAATGGTGGTAGTCGAGAACACGTGCGAACGAAACGTTGTGCATATGATGATATGTTTTAGAAACTTTTAACATGCGTTTGACTACCAGAATGAACGTGGTAATTAACAGTTCTTATTCTCATTCCGACTTCGCTTATTGTACGGCCTACTTTTGGCCAGGTTCTGGCCAACGCGTCGGAGTCGGCCATGTGTTTACTGGGTAGCCACTTTTTAGGTTATTCGTTTATGTTATTAAATCCGTGTCCCTTATGCACAGGTTGCATACGCATGTGCTTCCAGAAGTTATGAGTCCACGTCAGCCAGCACCACGTTATTAATGTTTTTTGACTCCATTGTCAAAATTGTGAAAGGAAATCAGTTTTTCATATATCAACGTATGCGACGCTGGTTATCCAGATGAATCACCGAAAGCTGCGAGAATGCCACTCCAACTAACCTGAAATACAGTGTTGTAATTGGAGTTGAACTATATAGAACAACGATCGAACGTATAAGAATCGCAAAACACAATTAGGCACAATAACATGGAACGTATATTGTCGAATCGTACGTATCAATTGTACAGGATATTGGAATAGTAAAACAATTGCATAACAAAAGACAAAGCATGTCAGTCATGTTCATCACATATATAGTTGTTAGTTTTCTACTTCTGCGGTTAACCAGACAAATCATAGACTGTAAGAACTTTGATTTATTTTAGTTGAGTAACAACAACGTCATGCGATAGTTGTAATAGTTAATGTTGTGCCGTCTATGTTCATGGGCGCATCGCAAAACATATCTTCTGTAGCGACCTATGAACCTAAAAGAGAATAATTATCAAACTAAACCGTATAATACAGCTTGAATGGATCGGCGCAATTGTTTAATTTAGAGCGTGTTTGTGGTTTCAATGCAGGTGTGACAGTAACCTTACACTGACCGATCCCACGACCAACAACTTTGTATGGCCACATCCAAAACTTCATTTAGTCCATTAGGCTGTGAATTGTCAAGGTGTAAATTTAGAACACCGAAAATGTCAGTATAAACAATGCGCCAGATATATCTATTAATAGGCATATCGTGGTGAGAAGCGGTCAAATTTAAAACAATCCTGTTTCGTAGAGTCCGATTTTGCTCCCTTCTCTATACGATTTGATCAAGCCTGTCCTTACCAGTAGTTAGAATGCTCAGATTGCTGGACTTCTAGTCAATCCGTTATGTACATCACACTTAAATTGTTCTGAGTAGAATGTCATTTTATCACAATTTTTGGGAAATATGGCATCGTGCCACATTGGCACGACAACTATGCGATGTTTAGGAAATGCAACAGTTTGACCTCCGATAAGCATTTTAACGGATAAGAATGTCACATTAATAGAATAGTACCATTTACCAATGAACTTGGTGTCGTACGATGACAAAATTTTCACTCATCCCAATGAATTATTGTGTTATATGAGCTGCACAATTGCTAGAGCAACTTTCTGCTGATAATCTAAATTGTCGAATCTCAAAACAGTAGGTGAAGCGACAAATCCGAAACGGTCGGCTCCTGTCATAAGTATGAACACAGCCGCGAGAATACAGAAAAGACTAACGTTTCCGAATGACCTATCAGTACTAAACAAGAATGACCCGGAGTACATTTAGGACTATTGGAATTGGATGAAAAGATGAAGGAGCACAAAGTTCCATGCGGAAGGCACGCATCCTCCTATAAAGTCCACAAATGTCTGAGGATTCATAAGCAGTTATTCCTCTCTTCAAATTTGACCTCATCAATGAGAAGACGGGAACTGAAAGAGGCTGACCTTTCGGTTACCAAACAACAATAAGCATACGTAATTACACTTATGATACATCGTGAATGTGACAACATTTGCGCGGGCAGAACCGATAGGTGCTTGAAGTACACAACGAAGAAACGTTTGTCAAAAGTGGTCTCAAACTTAGCGTCTTAACCCAGTTCCTTCTTCCTGGCTTCACATAAACTTTCATCGTTCTTTCTGTTGCCAAACATGTTGGTCACAGGCCATTGGACTAATCTTGCTAGAGCATTCAAGAGTATAATTCGCCACTCTAACCGGTGATTCTTTCGTTTCTCCGGTGCGATCGCACTTGGCCATCATTAAATATACAGGAACGGTTATGTATAAGCCTTTGATTTCCATGGACCTAATAATATGGCACGGTGTCGTCCACCCTGTTTGATACTTTCCGTGTTTTTTTATTCTGCACCACACCCGATAGTCAAACATATACTATAATATATATAATAATATATATATATATATATCTTTGTCGTCTTTGGTATTGAAGAGGTAGTACGAAGAACCACCTTTTACTAATAGTTGTCATCTCAGTGCCGTGGTCCTAGTTATGAACTATTGACCCCGTATTTCCAATGTCAACTTGAAACCGCTAATCGCTTCCACCTCGACAGAACGCAAGAAATGCGGTTTGGCGTGACGTAGTTCAGTCCTGGATGTCGAGTCGAGATTAACCAGACAATCTAGACTTCACATTTTCTTGTTTGGTATTGACAATTCAGCGAGGAATACTATCGTTTAATGATTTCCAGTCACGTTATGAATCAGTTGGAAATGAACGTGAAACATAACTGAAGGCCGTCGTTCTCAGGGCAAAGCGAAGCAGCTTTGAGAGTCTAGAAGCAAAACAGACCAACATACGTGAACAGGCCGATTGACAGAATGCTCAGAAGAGTAAAGTTGATTACCAGTCGCAATGACAGATCAGTCCCCCCCGTTGAAGAGAGAACGAACAAACTTGTCTTCTAAGGAGAAAGAGTAAGTGATTTACTGGAGAGAGCTGGGCAAGAATTATCTCAGAGTGTAAGGATCTGAAACAGCTGCTGCTTTAAGTTGCTAAACCACGTACAAGTAGCCAACGCCTATCATTAACAGTTTAAATGAAGACTTCTCGTCTTGTAAGTTATGTGGCATCACATATTTTTAGATGAACATTCCATTGTATATACCGCATTCCATGAACGAACCTCCATGTCAAATTCCGAATACAATGTGAATAAATGGGCACAACAATGTTTCATACTCTCAGCATTATGTTTAGGTTATAAACAAATATGGGTTCATAAGCATATTACGTCCAGGTAGCATCACAACAACTACATCCAATGGCATGCTTTCCTATCAGTTATAATTGATAAGTTTTATTAGATCAGGGGTGTTTCCTTCTTCTTCAAATATTAAGTAGCTTCGTGAAGAGAAACAAGCGTAAAACCGTAGTATCAGCGATTAGCTTATAATGTAGAAAGAACTTTTGCGTCGTGAGTTGCAGGGTTGAAGAGGATGATACGCAATTTGCATAAGGCCTCATAAAACCAAGTGACCCGTAAGTACAGGATAACCAAGCGAGAAACTTTGATTGC
>LOND01000047.1:109025-150836 GCA_014220965.1 Paragonimus kellicotti
TGTTGAACTGGCAGCATTTAGTCGCTCAGGTTGGCAAGTTTCCAGTTGCTTACAAAATAGTGGTCCGGTGGTTTCAAATTTGTTAACAGATGAACCTATGGGATATAAGCTTGCTTAACTTTTCGCTAATGGGACCACCTTGTGTAAGTAACACGCGTAAAAAGCAGCCAAGTTACTACTGAACACAGTTTTGGAATATTCATCCAAGAGTGCCAGCAGGTCATGGAAAAGTTTTAAATCACTTCAAACACTGGATTTTTTTCTGCATAACGTACCAACTTTGGTTCGTTACATTTTATGACCGTGACAATAAAAATGCGATGAGCTAAAATGTAATATTTGCCACCCAACTGTTTTACTCGGCACGATCTTTGATACAGTTGATGCAGTTTCCGGAGTGTACTGAACGCTGCAAACTGTCAGTGAGTAATCGTGCCAGAACTTGATTGTGATCAACGCGAACGTTCAAGAAATAAATGAAATCTGGCCAGTATCATAAAAGGCAACACTGATGTTTAATCGCCATATAGCCGTAAGAAGTTTAATTGTAGTTAGACAACGAAGACGACAGATGGAACTTAATAAATCCAAACGATGTCAAAACGCAAACCTTCAACGTCATCTGCACTCGGTATCATGTAAACAGACAACGGAGTTGCAAGTAACAGTACAATAGCACCTGTGCAATTCTCACTGCCTCGAGTTATCAACTGTTTCTGTTTTACAGACTGCAACCTCAAATAAAACAGCAAGTTTTACCTCACCGAACCTGATTAGGTACCAACTTTCTTATCCTCACCAAAAACGAATAAAGAATGAGATCAACGTTGACTGGTCAGCTGGTAGCTGACTTCAAAGTGATATAGTTTTATAGTTGGTCATTCCAAAATCGACGGCCGGCGGCTCCGCAAAATCTTTTTGGTTTTCATAAACAGGAATGAGGCAGGAACCATGAGTAACGATAATATTATGTTTCGATTATGAGAATGATTGTGTGCTGAGCTGTGGTAAATGATTTTTGTAATGCTGCTTTCAAGTATCGGGAATGGAGTTCACACCCAGGCAACCCTTCGAAGAGAAGGCGCACAGATAGCTTCCACTTCTCTGCCTCCTGCTGGACAGGTTTATTTCAATGTATTATTTGTTAGCTGGTGCTTTGAAAACCCCTCAGCACAGGCGTATCTACGAACCCTTTCTGCCTATATGTTAACCTGCGAATCCAATATTTTGCAAGCAACTGGAAACTTGCCAACCTGAGCGACTAAATGCTGCCAGTTCAACAGATTTACGGTGTTGAGCTAGAATGCATATGCACAAAGTAATTCATTAAAATCTCTGTGAGTAAACAGAATTGCTGCAGTAATTAATATTGTCGGCTTCGAGCAGCTCAGATGGATTAACGTCAACCTGGTATGAGTTGAGCTCACTTGGACCATGTTGTGTATGTTAACGGCCCGTTGATTTCTATCAGTCACCAAAGTAAACCTTAAAAATATGTAAGGCAGATCCAGTGAGTAGATATGCATGCATTCACACAACCATTACACAGTGAGGAGTATGACAACCCAATGGGATGTTTCAATCATTTTCGTACACATTATCGGCTGCGTTATCATCAGCTGGCGAGTTCTCACTAGCATAGCTTCGTTGGAGGTCAGAAACCTTGGAGTTACGATTGCGTAACAATACTTCGGATGAGTTAAGTGGGTTGATGGAAGCCGGATAACCCTCACAATTGATCCCAGCTGTCACACTCTCACAGACTTTCCGGCCAGCCACTCGAAAAGCAGCAACAGTCGGAAATTTTGCTCGTGTTAGCTCAGCTCGTCAGTAGTGTATAGTCTTGCCACTAAATAGCCTGACAGAAAAATCCATAAGAATGCAAAAGCTACGACCATTCATAGGTAGTTTTCAATTCTTATCCAACGAAACCTCAGTAGTGACCTGTGAACGAGTAACCTTGCTGATCTGTTGTCATAAGGCATTTAGCAACTGATGATGTAAACGTTCCAGTAGCTGATTCAATAATCTGGAAACGTCGCATTATCAGCTTTTTTAACCAGGTCGATGCGTGCGCTCTACTAATTGAGACAATCGTTGCTGTGTTCTGCTATTCTAAACGCCACTGTAGCTGCAATTTAACCGGTAGACAATGTGGAGGAAAAAATGACTAAACAAACTGCGTTCTTGATTACGGAGATCTGATCCTTCGGTAGGTTGAACTTATTACAAATGAGCAGCCGTACATATGCAACCAGGAGAAACGCTTTAATCTGTGCCTGAGCTAGTTCGCCAGGTAGTCATTGAATCAATGGAATGAATATAACGCTATTTTGAGTTGGCCGATTCGACTTATTAATCATGTTCATCCTATTGAGAAGCGTCTACTAACTTTTCAGTATAGTCACTTGCTACTATAATTCTTTGTGATAAATCTTACTCTGTCTGCAGCTCGGTAAATGTGCAGCGCCACTTGGCTTTATAAGAAAGTAATAATGGCAGTTTGTTTATAAGTTCAAAAATGTTGCAAGCAATCAGTAGATAAGTTTAGTAGGACAGTAGTATAAAAGCTTTTTTAAACGATATGGGTCAATTATGAATTTGGTGGTAGTTAAGGCTGTACAAGAATATCATCATTATCATAGACAGCAATACTTCAGTGGTTCACACTGATGCTTAACTGCCACAACATGAATATCTAGACGAATCAAAATGTAACAAATCGTGGGTTAGTACTGGATTTGAACTGCTAATTGGAGTAGATCTGGGACCAGCAAAAAACGAGCCAGAAATAAAATTAGTACAATCATTCCAATAGGTTAAGAAAAGTGTTAACAAATTTTAGGGATGTTAAAAGTGGAATTCTATTCACAATTCGCTGAATAGGTCGTTTCATCCACTCGCAATGCAAGTCGTGTTGATAGATCCGAGACCGGTCACCATGCACCAAGGAGTTCAGTGGCATAACTTCTGCTTACAATCCACATGACCATAGTGCTTTCGATACGACTGACCGCTGTTACGAGGTTCTAAATCCTGATTTAACTACTAAGTTATCTGCCTATTGCCCTTGTGCCCAGAAGCTCTAATATTCTCATACACCCTGATATGGCGGATGTTTTCGTTAGACTGGCTATTCGGTTACTTACCTGAATGCGTGGTAACAGTTCAGAATGTAGGCGCGAACGCACAATTAGACAAGTAACATTCGAGCTTTTGACTTTAGTGCATCTCTTCACAGACTCGGGCTGGTTACTATGAGCTACCCCGTCAAATTCCATGTAAACAAAGCATTTACTTGTCACCGTAAGAATTCAAGTTCAACAGATACTTAACAATGGTCGCAAAGGTTTGTATCTCAAAATGAGGATGCTGTTGGTGGTTACGTACCTCTTGAGTAGACTATAAGTTTTATAAACAATAGGCCACAATTTTAGATAACCTTGTTAGAGAAAATTAACCCAAAATTACTATCAGCAACAATACGGCCATTCGTCTGAGGCTATCACGTGACCTAGCACCATAAACACGCCAAAATATCAAACGAGTAATATTTGACCACCTAAGTTCTCATTCAATGTGTTTAAAGGTTCTCAGCTGGTTCAAGCCGGATAATCTGACCAACAGCGTTCTATGTACCGTTGCACCAATCAAAGACCTAACCAAGGTAAATTAGAGCTTGGCAGTTTTATTTGGAATAGCCAGGGCAAATTCTACCCTAAAAGACCGTCCTTACTTTATAGGTAAATACATTGGGTTGACTTGAAGCGATATAATATCAATAAAAAATATTTTATCTGTGGTTCATCTTCCAATCGGTACTCACATTCCAACCCAACACGAGCAGTGATTTTTTTCTCCATTCTTCATTTCAAAACTTCCCACAAAATTAGGTATTGTTGACTACCGTGATTACCATCGCCAGCATACTTTTTCATTAGCGACTGCAGGAAGGTTGCCTATTTAACAAACGTGTACACTTCGTAACTAACCCGAATTCAATTCAACTATGGAATCACGAATTAGAGCACGCTACCGCTTTTACGAGAAGGATCTTCTTGCCACCATTAATCATGATTTGCCCCAATGACGATGGTTCTTTGACCTTAGCAGCTGTTTGCAAACTGTCATATTTATTATTTTGGCATCTACAAACTGGGTCGACTCTTGAGTCTGCCGTTTGTAAATAGTCACAACTACTGATGTAAGATTGAGTTTGTAACTAGCCTCTTTTGAAAATAACTGTTAGACTCGAGTTCAGTCGGGTGCTGAACGTCCGTCTGCATTTTCATCAGGCAACTGCATGTTTGTTAGTGTCATTAACCTCAGATCGTCACGATCGAACTCTCATATTACAAGGCCCACCCACACTTTTGGGTAATTTCTGAGTAATCCGCAGATATCGGGAGTCTGCAGAAGAGATATCGTAAACTGTAAACTCTGTTTGATCACTTCACGAATGGACTTCTTTCCGGGTTGAATCCACAGAAATCATTAAGCTGGTCTAATGATATTTCGATCACTGGTAATCAGCGGATGACTTTGCTCACCATGAACTAAACAGCACTCAAAAGTGATCGAAGTCTTCGCGTTCTCATATACTCCTCCGGCCAGCTCCTTTCGGAAAGAAGCACTACACTAGAGTTTTGCGCCTATCAAGGCTCTTCAGTAGTGTATATCCTTACGGCAACTGAGGTTTGAACTCCGGTCACGACTTGATGTGACAACCACTACGCCACTAACCTCACATTGGGCGAGGCCAATTTACACTGTCTAAAAGCACTGCTATGTTTTATTCTGAGTACTGCCCGGTTTACCTAACTGAACATTAACTATTCATATAGTCCCCAGCGAATTCTGCGAACTTAGAAGTTTTGCCTAGGATCATCAATTGGTTTACAGGTTTCATTATCGTGGATCCTTGCGAAACGATCCTATGAGCTGAAGTATACACACAGACAGTTATAGCTGAACAACTGAATATGATAATATGACCGTATCCATGATGAGATTAGTGGCGAAATGTTCAGCACAGCTGACTTATAGGAAAGTAGGCGGATGTTCAACCCCCCGGTCGCGAAAAGGAAATGCATCATTGACAAGCTGTAAAAAGAGCGAACTTTTGGCCTGATGTTTTCTTTCGATTGTTGCTACCTACAAAGTTTAGCTAACTGTGAAACTTACAATCAAAATTGAGTGGTCTTCAATTGCGTCAACCAATTCTCGGGCAATGGGTAATTAAAGATCAAAAGACAAATGGACATGGCCTGAATCTCCTGAATATCCGATGAAAATGACATCGTTCGAGTTTAAGCTAACTAGATTCACCAAGCGTATACATCATCATCATCATATCAGCCATGAGCCTGACCAAAAGGTACTGTGGCTCGGGCTGCCGCTCACCTCAACAGTGACGTGGAATATCCTAGAAGAAAACGTTACTAAGAAGGTTGAAAATTAATAGAAGTCTAAGCGTATACACGCTTAAGCCTACACTGACCAACTTCGAACAATCACCCCCAGGTTATTAACGACATTTTATAGTAAGCACATTTATTTTCCCATACGCGTGAATTTTGCATTGATTTTATTCTGGACAACGCAGTGGCATTTGAAGAATAGCCCAGTCGAGACATAAATTTTCTTTCAGTGATCCACCCATGGCTTCCACTAGTTAAGTCACCATTAATACTTTTTCTCAAAGTCTGATAATTGTGTATTTATATATATATATATATATATTTGCAGCTGTTCCATCATGTCTATGCATATACAAAAATAAGGGGAGTCACCTTATATATATATATATATTTGCAGCTGTTCCATCATGTCTATGCATATACAAAAATAAGGGGAGTCACCTTAAAAAAGGGTATCACGGGCCAATAAATCCTTTGGGCAATCAGTAGATCACAAACAACAGTGTTAGTTGAAGAAACTGTGTGAGCGTAACATGCATGAAAATTATGCGACAGGTGTTTGCTCCAGTTAACTAGTTCACGATCGAAGAGACTACATGCACATAAGGCACAAGTGACCAAACGATGTGAATGATTTACACAGACCATTCGGAACATAACTGCCGACATCAAGGAGGTTTATGATAATTGTTTGATAATAATGGTATTCCAAATGATTTATGTGACTAATCTGAACTGCACACTATATGTGGCGTCCGGTGTGCATGACGACTTTGCTTCTTCACTCATGCAGCTCACCGAGGACTTTTTAGCCCTGAACAGATCTGCAGATCTGACAGAACGCTAGTAGCTTTAGAAAATTCTCTGCAGTCATTTAATTCAGCGACCAACCTTACTGAAAAATACGTGTGACTGTATACATCGTCGGCATTGTTGTGCGACAAACATGTATCGTACGCATTGTATCTTGTATGTATATAGCTAACGAACAGAATGAAGTCATCAGTGTTTATTTATCTTTATAGTTTGATGAAAAACATGCCCGTTTTCGGTGGATCAATTAAAGAATTTATTAGCATTACAGTTTCGTCCACGGTCAATTGAAGTTGAACGTTCATTTTTGGCGACAAGTACTTAAAAAGAACCTTAATTGTTGTTGAAGCTGTACATAAGGTTGGCATTATTTACGTCCCTATCGTGTCCAGGAAAAATATAACTTTATATAAAACCACCTTGATTTTGAGGGTACGTCTGAAATCAGTTAACTGCATAAAGTAAACTGTTCACTTGAATTAAATCTAGGTACAAGTAAGCTGATATGTTCCGGCTTGTCATAATCCTACTGGTTCCGACTATAAGCGTCCAGATTTGTCGACAATCCTTCTTACTTTCTTGAATATGTGAAGTAATGATTATTTTCAGAAGTTCATTTTTTTCACACAAAGTTAGCTTCACCGTCCACATCTAAGGGCAAATATCAAATGACATCAGTAAGTACACGTCTTACATTTTCAAGCAACCATTACGTTAGCAGCAATTCTTAATAAACTAAATTTTACGCTCGGTCATAATATTCTACATCTTGAGGTAGCAATGCAATGACAAACCAACGACCCCTTCAAAAGGTTGAGAAAATTACTACGCCTGGATTCTTTTACTGGTTCGTATCAATCCATCCTTAGTATTGTTTGATACACTATGGGATCACACAGGATTCCCCGTTCGCTGGCCAGCTTCCGGGCTTTTTTCAAAAAATCTTCCGATCTGTGTAAGATTCTCACTGCGCTTTTAAAGCGAAACTGAGGCTCTGAGCTGACAAACTTCGCCAATACTTTCCACACACTGTTACCTGACTTATCTCAGAAGTTCAGTTTTAATTTTTCCACTTTTTTTGCTGTGACCTCAACTATAATCATCTGCAAAGCTTTCGTTCCCCATAATCGGTCTAGCAATTGGTCTACAGATTTCTACTGAACTTGAATTTTTTACAAGTCTTGTTTAGTATGTGTTAACAATGTAAATTCAATAGAACTATTTTACTGTGAATACCGGTTGTATGATACACTTTCCAAGAATTCAGTGACCGTCACATAATCTTTCATCACTTGAATTAAGTTCCATCTTTTGCG
This sequence comes from Paragonimus kellicotti, assembly GCA_014220965.1. Lineage (NCBI taxonomy): Eukaryota > Metazoa > Platyhelminthes > Trematoda > Plagiorchiida > Troglotrematidae > Paragonimus > Paragonimus kellicotti. The sequence goes on from LOND01000047.1 coordinate 116,575, forward strand.
GTTGTGGGTATTACACAATGAAGGATTCAACTTCTATGTTGCACAAAGCATATCCTTGAGTTGACAATGTTTGCACACAGCAGTTATCTAACAGTATACAATAAATTGTGTATTCATACTGAGAAACCGTCTTCGTTAAGGTTATGAAGAATGTGAGGTCGTTCCTTGATCCATTCTGTCAGCCTGATATGTTAAAAGGAGCGCATCAACAAAGCTTGATAATATAATCGAGGAAACCGCTTTTGGACCTCTTTGTGCAATGTTTTGTCTCCCTACAGTTTTGGGCTGTCTACAAATATCTGCAAAGCCCATTCCATCATGTCCACTTTTAGGCCGGTGGTGGACTACCTAGTGTCAACATTTTATAGCCACACTCATCAAAGCTGTTTGAAACCGAAAATTGGATGAACGGCATGACATTCAATCACCCTCAATGATAACCATATCAACCGGCTTATCTTGCACTGTGGGACCAATTGTTTATCTGATCCAGCCCGATCAGGTGAATGACGTGCTTTTGGTCGTTATTGCTTCGTAGAAGCAGTAAAGGTAACTTTTCTATTGTTTTATCATTTCAGTTCATGTAAATTTGAAAAATCTTACTTTGGAATACCTCTACCGTATTATCTCATCCGCGTCAGCAGGTAATTCTGACTGGGCAATGTACAGAAAATACGCTCACCATGACCTCATTAAGTGGGAGAACATCGGTTGGTGTAATATATTTTGGTGTCATTTGTGTTCTCACTCTTGACATAGCCTCGAACGAACTGCTTGTTTTTAGCTACTTTCCTCGGTTGACCTTAATGACTGAAATTTGTTTCCATCGTACTCATGTTAAAGGTAGGTGGTTTCAACATTCACTCGCTAGTTTTATGAGTATTGCCTGTAGTTCTACGACTGAGAACGTGATTCACCTTTGCTGATATCAAAATTAACCAGTGTAGATCAGCAGAACCTGTACTTGAGTGAAAATACATTCTTAAGCGCAACAGGTATGGGTCGTAAATTGAAGTGCATTCTTGTAACCATCGTGTTAAGCCTCGGAATCACATGATTCTGTTATCTGTTTTATCAACAGCAACTGATGAAAAGCAATAAACGAATTAAAAGTCAATCTCCCCGTATTATTAAATAGATGCATTGACTATAACCTACTAGACCTCCAACGCCAACTATTTAGGGCCCAGATGATCTGTACCAAATTGCATGGCACGATCGATATCTAAAAGTGAAACAGCTGTTATCAAATGATAAATATTTTTATTTCACCAACTATTCTATCTATGAAACTGCGATGTTCATCTGGAAAGACGGAATTTGAACTTAGATCCATGAGTCTTTGCATATTTCTGCCTACGCAGTAGTTCAATGGAAAATTTAAAACAAACTGAATTTGACAGTAAGAGTCGTGCTGACTGATTTTAAAACATACCTGTCATTAGCCTTTTCTTCTTGAAAAACTTGTTGTTGATATTCAAGTTGGAAGACAAATTTGCTTAGGCCTACAGACTTCAAACTGAACCATCCCAACTAATGTTGATAGTGAATTCCTGCATATTACGAGGGCCACCTTCGATCGAATAGTACTGAGTTCCGCATCATCTTCTGTATGATAGTTGACAGAAATCCCTACTTTAGAGTCCAGCTGAAGACAACGGTTTATGCATTTTGTTTACACATGACTAGTTTTTGTCCAGGTGCTTGTGGCAAACTGATTACCTCCGAGCATCCATCACACGTTTTGCTAAAAAGTCACTGGAAAAAATCCGAACTGGGCAGAATGCTTCATTTGTTGTCAGAATGGCGGTTTTTGTCTATTGTCGTCCCTCATATTGACAGGTATTTTGATCACGTGACGTACATTTTGCTTTCCATCTGTGACCGGTAGGCTTCTGCCCACTGTTTTTGAGACTTTAAATTGCCGAATAGATCCATCGTCTTCGTAAAGATCGTACTGAAGATGATACTTGATATCAATTCAGTTGGCTTTAAATAAGCTTACAGTAGATTTTGTAAGAAAGCAGAAAGATTACACTACAACTGTTAACATTTTATTAATATATACCTGGTGAAGACATTTTTCACGTAGAACCAGAGCCGCAAACTTATTTAAGAAAGTAAGTGATGTATACAATGTCGGATACGATGAGTGACGCAAATAAACATCTAGATGTATGGTCCAACGTACAACTCGGGGACTATGTCAAAACACCTCAACAACTGTCCATAACTTGAACAGGTTCCACTCTCCTATGGTGTATTTGGGTGTTGGCAGCCCTAACCACGTCGCTCAAACAGGGTCGATCAGTGCTGCTTGTGTTATCATTTTCATTCAATGACGAAGGTATAGTACCTTCAGTCTTTGAGTTTAGTCGTTATCGTCATGTGCTATGATGTGAGTAGCCGCACTCTTTTTAGTAAGTCTCACAAAAAATCGTTAATATAGCAACCCTCAAGTCGTGTCTTCATGCTGTCCTATAATTGGAGATAGAGCGGACTCAATGGTTCCGGGTATGGAAGTCAGCACATGAGCTATAAATGCCCAAAACATGGGTTAAAGGTAAAATGATTTTCAGAAGCCAGTCAAAGATACAATTTATTGCATATTTACAATACTGTGTAAGCGTAATCAAAACTCAACAACGAACAGTATTTCAAGTGGTAAGTAAATTAATATCACTTGCACAGAATGTGGCTAACGCAAAATCACTGTACAATCGCGTAAGTAGAACAAATCTCAGAATCAAAACTGTTGAACTCTGCAGGTATTTTAAACAGACACAATGACCATAGGTAAGATTACTACTCGATTCACACTTAGTAGTCAACAATGAGTTCAAGCAGAAATACACGCACTGAATGAGAAAGTCAAACGATTGCATTCACAGACTGGCGTTGTCCAATAATTTTAGTAAAAAAGTGTATTTACATATATATTTATAAGTATATGTACATGCGCATACCTCCACAAGTAAACACATCCAGACGGGCACCGGACAATCGTATGTTGCAACAATGATAAAAACGTATGTGTAGGGAGACTCCGTATGCATATATATCGTGAAAACATCCAGGTTTTGGTAAGCTCTTTCGAAGTCTAATAATAACATCAAGTCAAGGCCGAATAAAGTTTGGGACACCGAGCTATCAGATATAACTCCCCCTCCAGTAGTGGGGTGAGAAAAGTGGGGAGGCGTTTTTCACTGCGGATTTTCACACTTCCAACAAAATGACTAAGTGAAGAGTAGAAATTTGGTACTCATCGGGCAATCCTACAAAAAGTCATCACCGCCAATATTGAACTAACTTGATTTAGAAAGCAAAATAGGATGTCTCACTTCAAGGAAAACTGTTCTTAACCACACTTTGAGTAAATGGAAACGCATCCTGAGCTGGCTCCATCTCGATTAGATTGATCGTTAGCATCAAGTATGTAGCTCGTAGAGCCAGCTGCTCCTACCGGGCTACCTCGATGGTAACTGAGTTGTTGTTGCTGCGAATTTTGATGATCCCCTGTAAATTCCATTGTCGTTAGTTGCTGATATTGTCGCGTTTGTATTGGCTGCTCTTGTTGGGACTTTGGAGGCATAGTCGAAAACACTAGTGGAGTTGGGATAAAATGTTGTGGTGAAACTTGAGGGCTATTATGAGTCAAATCAACCATTCCTGAAAAAGTTGGGTGAACAATCCCTGGTAATCCAATTTGGGCTGGAAAAGCACAAATATTGCGCGTTTCCGGGTTCCAGACCGCTTTTCTTGGATCCAACTGGGGGTTCATAGAATTCCGGCTATTTGCTGCTGGTAATAACCAAGGGTCACGTGATCCTTGCGAATTCTAAAGTCCACAAAAAAAACAGTATAAAACTTGTTAGGGGGGGAGAGAAGAAACGTCGGCAAAGGAAGACAGTTGTTCATTTTGAAAAGTGTTTTTAAATGTGAATTGATCGCACACCTGAGCTAGCCCCAAAGTGCACAAACAGTTTGACCACTGGTAGTCTCACGGGAAGCATTGTATTGCAAACAGCTAAGGGTGAACCTGATTGTAAACATTATTAAACGCAGTAATTAGCATTTTCTATCCTTTGATGTTAGTAGCATCCTCACATTAAAAACTAATAAGCCAAGTGTGAGACGACATTTAAGCGTAAGGTTGTGGTTAAGGAAGTAGAAACCCCTTATGGGAGACCAGTTGTAATGCAAAACCCCGTGATTTTGTTGAGTTGAACAGCCGACTTGTGACTCTAACCTTCCTGAAGCATAAGTGTCCTCACGTCAGTGGTTTTGTTATAATACCACAGCTAGCGGCATCCGTTTTTGAATTGACACGCCGCAGTCACCGAAACCGAAGGGTGTCTGCACCTAACCACCACAAGCGGCTTGCGCTGAACCACTTGTGGTTCCACTCACACACCACGTATCCAGTGTAAACCCGAAGGAATAAGACCAGTAGGTGTGTGAGTGAGGCTTTTGTGTCCAGCCGGCCAATGCTGGTTAGCCAACTTGATGGCTAGCACGAAACTGAAACCCCTATCTCTCGGGAAGTAAACAGAGAGACTGCAATGGTAAGATCTAAACTGGGAAGAAAAATATTGAAAATGTAGCGCAAGCAACGGCTTAGAAAACGAGTACATGCTAGTGCAAACAAAATTCAAGGTTAGACTGGGAGAAAAAGACAAAACATTCATCATACAATACACCAACAAAGCTGAAGAAAAAGAAAGGTAGAAGGCCACAGACACCCAGGTTTTTGAAAAGGGAAATGGATGGATTGCCAAACGTCGTTGGTTGATAAGAACAAGGAAAATTGGATATGACTAATATACTACTGGTAATACTGATAAAATAATACTACAAAGGCTGTTTGAGACACATTTCTGTGTGAACCGCAAGTAGAAGAGTTGGTTATGGTAGATAAGAACGACAGGTCTTCATTGACCCAACGTATATATCCATTGGCAGGAATGTTTCCCTTTGACAAAACATTTTTCATTTGAAGATAACCACAACAAAGTATTATAAAATCTGCTTTTGTGTATATAGCAATACTTAGCCTACAGGCTTAACAAAGGTTCACGGGAAGCCAGTGAGCTGGCCAAGAAGTTAATCATGGTTCAGGCAAACGTGTGAGTTAAATTTAAGTGGCAATCCGTCTCCATATCCAACTTCCATCCCATCCATTGTCCGGCATTCACTCTGAAGTGCGCGGGCAGCAATCAAATACCATCTGAACACAGTCGCCATACGTGCTCTCCCGTATGGCCCTGCTATTGGACACCAATGACAGACCAGACCGGAGCAATGCGATGTATATACATGTACAGATAACCCTAAACCCGGATAGCGTCTCCAGATCCGTAAGCAGGCATACAAAAGCACAAACAATGGCGACACGGATTTCGGTTTCGAGAGGAACATTTCTTTGTGAATGGAGAGCAAGAACGGTTGTGGACGTGTTCAAGTAAATCATACAATCTTTTATTGTGTTGTAAATTTACCATAGTAAATTGGTGACAGGGTGAGAGAAACAACCGGATGGGGCTGACTAAATTTACGGATATGTATACCTTGTCTAGACTAGCCAACCGTAATCTCTCTTGAGAGAACTTCTGTATGACTGTAGTCAACTTTTAAGATGTGCGGTTGTTTTGTTAGACTTGAACTGAAACACCACCGATTATGTATTTTATTTTAACCACATATTAAGGCTGGTACACGAAAGACGGCTTCAGACTAATCGGCTGTTAGGAAAAAGTGATAATTGAAACGGTAAAACAAACTGTGTAATGAGATTACTAGAAAACTGGATAGATTCCACTGTCAGTTACAAAACGTCAGTACTAAACACTTGTAAATCAATTCACAAGACAATGACAATAAAGTATAGAACACAGAAGACGTTCACTAACTTCGTTGTTGTCACAAATCTGTTGCATGTGTCCTTGATATGTATTCCTTTGATCGGCTTGGTAGAGATTACAATGACGACCTACTTCTGGCAGAAAACCATACTTGTTAGAAGGTATTGCCTGATAAATTAAGTTTGGATCATTACTCCTGAGGGTCTCCAAATTGGTTTGTGGCAAAAACAAGAGTCCAGCAGCTTGTGGTCCCACTGGTGAATGGAGACGATGAACTGGGTTTGGTGTGGCATGCTTAGAAACAGGTCGCAAAGTTGTGGCAGACATAGGAAGGGAAGCAGGGCCAGTGTATATACTGGATGTGACAGACGCTAGCCCAGGAATTGGCTGAGCAAACGAAACGGTGTAGGTTGGCAGCACTGGGCGATAATTGGTAGCCGGCATACTCTCAGTACATGTTGGAGGAGGAGACATCGGCGACTCCGGTGTAGTTGAGCTGTATTCAAAGATGGATGCGCTTGCATATTCTGGACCTGTTTACGGATACCAGACGAAACATTAGCATATATAAATCAACATCAAAGAAAGTTAACTACTCATATCATATATGAAGAGAAGCTGTGTTTATTCACCATTACGATTAAAGTCAGATGCAATCAGATTTAACCACTTAAGCAGTTTACAGCAAACGATGCAATATGACACCCAAATGACAAGCAATGCAAGCTTCGCAGATCCGTTTGATCAATTGTACGGTGCTTTGACTGCTCATGAGGTTAATAATTGACAGGTTATTCGGCCATCGGGAGTAGAGATAAAACAGAATAAATGTACACATGCAGGTTGCGATCATTTTCGTAACTAAGGGATCACAATAAGAGCAGTAATACGCTATCGTATAGGTTAATCAATCAAAATGGTTGTGGCGTGAACAGATTTTGAGGAGTACTCATTGGGTAGGCAGAAAACCAGACAGCAATTGCTGTTAAAAATGAATTAGTCGCAGCTACTGCTGCTGTTTCACTGAAATGTGTTAGTATTCACAAATAGATTAGTAAGACCAACCTCAGAACACCAGACAAACAGAACCGTACGACTGGGCGAAAAATGCATGGACTGATCTCGATCAGATTAAAGCATACTTGTACCGCTTCACACCACGTGAGAACTGTACGTTTAATTTATCCGCATGAAGAAGCATACGGATGCTTTGCTTAAAAAATGACGAAACAAAATGTCAATCAAGCTGAAAACTAGATTATTGTGAATGGATGAAGTTCATTAATATTGGTCAAGTATTTGGCACACGAGATAGCCTAGTCGCTAGTGGAATATTTTCTTCGTACTTGTATATTTCATACGAGTAAACGAAGGTCTGGCTAGCGTACGAATTGTCCCGTAAAGAACCGGTTAAAGTCAGCATACGGAATGTCCATTTAGATAAGTCGATCAACATAGCTTTGACTACATTCAGTCCAAACACGAAAGACTGAGACCATGATAAACCATCTAGAGCAATCGAATGTGTACCTAACAGAAACCGAGCGTATACATCAGTCACTGCCTATACCATTCCCTTCGACTAAATAATCTAACCGCCAGGTGACGAAGTGAGTTCATCAACAACACAACATTAAACATGAATCTCTAGGACGGTAATTATCTGTGACCAATCGACCTTGATGTAACCACTTCCCCGTTGGTATATAGCGGAACATAAACGTCACACAACAAAGTGCTGCTCTAGATTAATCAGAGGAACATCAATATATTTGGATTGGTAAGGGATTTACTAAACGGTAGTCGGTGCGGTAACCTCCAGGCTGAGAGATTGTACTCACCCAGTCGATAATGAACGAGCTTTCCGGTTTTGGTTATGAAGTTCCCAAGATCAGTTCAACAAAGAAATTATCGACTACGGAGCCGGTCACCACTGAACTAAACCATCCAGCTTTATACAGCAAAAGAAATCCATACGAAACCTGTGACTCTCTTGAGCATCGCTGGATTAGGTATGCCAGAAAGGATCAGGCCACTGCTTCCAAACTGGGGAAATAATGTTGGCGCGAATCTCAGACAATTTAGCAGTGACTCAGGTGAGAATGGTCGAAAGTTTTCTTTACGAGGACGCTGATCAATGGATTACTTTAGATCAGCTAACATCCGTTAAAAATGTGCGTTTGCGAACTTATATGGTTGTTCCAACCTCACCCAAGGAACATTTTCAAAACAAATCTACCGAATCAATGAAACCCCCAAAACACAGTTAGGATTATATTACGACCGATTTGTCGTAAAACTGGGTCAACTGTTTATACAGTTTGGTTAGTTCGACTCTAAAAGTAGAAGGGCAATAGATAATGCGCGGTGTTTTTTACTTATGCTTAAGCTTAAAATAATCTCTTCATAAACATAAACACGGATTTCAGAATTAAGTAGAGACATAACTTTCAACAAACCAGAGATTATTTTCCCAGGTGCTGGATGCCGAACGACAAAATAGAGCTGCGACACTAATTTAATTTTGGCTTCAAGCCACAACATTAAAATCCCGATTTGAACCTATGTAACTAGTAACGAGAGATAACTACGTGTTGTTTGCTGTTCATCCCGAATAGTATTTGATGCGGAGGCGAGTAAGAAACAGGAAACAATTCAAATGTACCCCGTTAAGTTGCACGTACACATGCGAAGACAGATTGTGTCGTGGGACAAATGGACACGTTTGCGGACTTCATCCGCGTACTTAAAGAGTTCTTGTAATAAACACATCATACATGGGCCAATTATGATTAATTAACTTCCACAAGTGTCACCCCACTTAAGAAATGGGTCACATGCTCTGGCCACTCAGTCGATTAAGTCGGCACGATTAGTATGCCGATGTACAGCATTCCTGAACCTTCTGAGAAGTCAGTCTCTTTGTTCCAGCTAGTCTATATGACAGCGGATGGCTGAGGCTCTGGAATGTTGTCTCCGTAATTTGTTTGCAAACACAGAACCAAACACTACATACAGCATTAATGTGAGGACGTATCTGACATTTTTGGCCACTACATCTCCTTTATCCGTAGTCTCAACTCAATCATCCCGTTGTGGTTGGCCTACATACTGGTAAGCACCTAAAATGACTTCAAAAAGTTTTGAGGAAAGCTTTTACAAACGCCTTGTTTCATTGACCACTAGCAGAATGGTCTTCAGCTGCGCTGATCCAGTTGGGTCTCATACGCTCTAGACAAGCCGGAGAATCGAAGCTGTGAATAAGTGTCAAAATGATACTGCAAAAACTTGCCCCACTAACCACATGGGCATGACCACCGTGGTTGGAGGGATGTATGCAAATCATATTCGTTAATTGTCGTACTTCCTTCTTTCATTGACCGGACTTAATTAACTGAAGGATTCGCATACATATTCGCAACTCTAGTGACCACCCAGTGGCCTAGCGGATAACTGTCTGAATCACTATTCTGGCATTGTCTCTCAGGTCGTGGGTTCAATTCCTCAGCGAGCGTGATGCTGTTGAGGTCAAACCAGATAAAAGCAGCCAACCAGCACTTCCCTGGTAGCCACTGAGATCAACAATTTCCCACCCCATCTTGCTTGATATTATTGTAGGATGCCAAGCTCTGCTTACTTTTTAGTCATTCCATTCCACGATAATCTGGTAACCTTGAATGCACTTCATATAACAAACCGCAAAAATAAACGCCCTCATCTTATTCACATCAGTAGTAAGATTTTACTGAACATTCTACTCCACTGATAAACTTATTCCAACTTCCGTCAATCTGATATATAATCAGGGTGGAATTAAACACTAATAGTTAAGGTGGGCACCTTTAGAAACCACGCGATGAAGCAGTCGTCAATTAAGTCTTATCCTCATTACACGCGCGGGAAAACTTAATGTCACACTAGCGTTACGACGTAATCCCGATCGAAAAGAGCTTTCCCACTTTGATGATGACTAACACATGACCAGTAGACACCAAAATTTAAAAGAAACGTATATACTACAGTCTTTTGTATGACTCATTTGATGGGTTGAGGGAATGACACGCGCTCACACCGGCTCTCTCATTTAATTGCTCCATGTGGACGTCGGCGTGATAGTCAGTATGCAGACAAGATTCACTGGCATGGCCTCTTCCTTGGCGGTCACAAGTGACTTTCACCATCGCTTTGTCTGTAAGAACTGTAGTACGATGTACAGCCAGTCGAACCATGGTCAGGTAAACAGTCCATCACAATCCATTCGTCTATCTCCGCACGCACACTGATGTGTGCACATACAGGCACATGTCGTGGCACGTCACACGCGATAGCTACGAGCGCTGACAACGTCGGCCAAATAGTAGAAATGTGACAGTGGTAGGCTAGCTGGGACCTGCACTTTATACAGTTTACTGCTAGTTCACCTGTTAGTCGATTGTGTGGACAAACGGTGCGGAACAGCAAGCAGACACGAATGTACATGATACGCTTAACACAGGTTTAGCAAAGCTACGCTTAAAGATCATTTGGGCATATATGTGCGATAGGTGACAGACTAATGACCTATTCATGATAGAAAGTGGGCTAACACATTCGACAGAGTGGGGTGCGCATCGAAAGACGTCATAGTGAGTTAATCCGGACGACCACAACCGCGTCAGACAGGAAGGGGTTTACATTTATATACATACATATGAGACTAAAAATCAATATTCCAAATTAGCAAGTCAAATAGGAAGCATGGATAAAGAATATGGATGATCGTCTACTGAAAGTTTGCTCAACTCTTAATCACGATGACGTGATCAGTCCACCACGCAAGCGTAAGCTGACTCAGTTCACACGCAGTTATGTAATGTAGCGCTATGTCTAGCAAGGTCAGTATTTGTATGCTTTTCGGTGTGCCTTAAGCCCTAGCCAAGTGACGAGGTTTAATAAGCTCAACCACTGTTGCCAAGCCGTTGGTATGTGAGGCGCACCAAACAGTCGAACGTTGACAACTTATCTGTCGGTTGTTGACAGAAAAACTTTAAGCTCGCCTACAGCAATAATACGCTGCAAACGAACATACCGTTTGGAACGTACGTTTAAGGAAACGTAGTAGTTTAAAACACCACGGGATTGGTTGACCTAGGACAACCAGTTTTACCGAAGAGGAGTATCTTCTGACGACGACGAAATGGCAGTCACTTGCTTCTAGAGCTACCTTGAGTGAGCTTGTTAGATTTCAGCATCCTCACGCGTGAAGCTTCGATTTAGGTTTTCTACAAACATACTCTTCTGTTGACGAAGAGGGATTGGATAGAACGAATGAATCAGACGATGAGGGGACGTGTACTATATGTTGCTAAGAGGAATCAAAGCGACTGAGTAGACCAATCACGACTTATTTTGAGTCGTCGTGAGGAAAGACTCAGCACGTGGTCAAGTATCTATGTTCGCATACACTCGTTGAAGGTGCAGCTACGACCTAACGGTATGGTCTCGTGTGAAATGAGTTATTTCATGAGTGTGCGATGAGTTTTCTACGCAACTTTAGCTAAACTCAGAGGGCAAGCTCGGAGGTTGATCATTTATTTTCTTTATCCGTGTTCTCTTTCTGATCTATGCACTAAAGGGTTTTTGTCTCCATGTATATATGTATAGATGGTTCAATGGTGGTGGTTTCTCTTTAGCCAAAACTAGTAGAGAAAGACGCAATAAAGCCAAAGTAGACGAAGCAAAAAAGGGAAATAGCTATTTTGAACCTTAAACCAGTCTTGTTAGATCGACGTTCTTACTGTCAGAGACGCACACAGTTCGAATCGATTTACATCAGTGATAGGCACTGCATTTTTAATAGTACATACCATGTCGTCTGAACCGGAAGTTGGTTGCTGTTTACAGGCTTTCGATGTGAGCACGTTGACCACACCTACACTGATGTCAAACTGTAGGTTTAACAAAACAGTCATACTAGAACTTGGAGTCATAGACGTTTGTGAGGAGTACACATGTTGCGATTGGCAGGCCAAATGTTGAGTCGACCAAGTAACCACAGTAGTACCTAGAGATGATCGTTACTTAAGGGCTTTGATGTGACACTTCAGTTGGTATAAAGACAGAGGAGTGAGGGTTAGGAAACTCGCACTGCAATCACGATAGCCGGACAGGGGAAGAACTTGTGCCCTCTCATTAGCTCTTGCAAGGACGAACTTTGATTCGACTACTTCACTTCAGACTCAGTTGACCTAAAAGCACTCAGAAAGTGGAGTCATTAGGAAATATGTTCAGTGTATATCAACCGAAGTACTCCACCACTCAATAATTACCATTTTTTGAGGTCTACTGATATCATTTAAGAAATTATTTTTTGTCTGTCCCTTAGTGTATCCCAAGATCAAACAGCTCACAGAGCCTCTTCCTGCCACATGCGATGATTTCTGTCCACTAATATTTTGCTTTCCATCGGTGTATACATCCAAGCTATTACAATATATTAAACCTCAGCATCACAGTTAATGGGATATGTAGAAGAAATCGAAGTGCAGTTTGCAGAATTGCAATGTGTTATAACGAGCGCACAAGTGAATTTCCTTCTACGTTAATTGTGGCGAAGTGTCAAATCATAGGTGAGCACCGTAGAAGCATATAAGACCCTACAAAACCAAGCCGTGGTTTTAAAGACTTAATCGTGTAAACCAAACTCATATACCTGACACCTAGCATCCACTTCCAACTAAACCTACTTGGTTAAAAACGTGACAGTTTCTCTTTCGCCAGCTGTGTTAGATCCACCTGGTCCTGTGCAGTGAGATCAGAACGTCCACAACACGTTAGATATGCTCGTTTACGGAAGGCATGGTGGCAAACCACGTCAGTGTTTACGTCGTGTTTCCGAGAGAGCAACACGGAGAAACTGACGATCGAAAGTAGACTGCATGAACACATACTGTGGTGATCTCTCGGATGGACTGCGCGTACCTAGATACTGCTTTAAAAGTATAGCTCATGTCACTCCGGGTCCCAACACGACATAGGCTGGTAGGTACTACTAAAGCTTAAACTTTTCCATTGTGGACCTCCTCTTATGATTATTAGGGTCGAAACTACTAGTAAACTTTCTGTACAATTCCAATAAGTAGGAATAACAGGAATATGCAAATATTCGTTAAGTTTGGAACGACTTGTTGTACTTTGTAAAAGCACTTCACAATTCTTGACGTCGGTATTCTCAATCTAGAAGTCTATACTAAGTTACGGACTAAAACGACGTCGTTCGCAGGCTCTAGAATTAAGTCAGTCATCGGGAAATAGCTGCCAACTTCGTCGGTTGTCAGTTAGGTTAGTTTGCAGCACACGATAAACGATAAAGTTTGACAGAAATGCTTAGACCAGATGACACTGTTGCGCATTAGTCGCGATTCAAACAGATAATAATAAATCCGCGTACGCTTTTGTTTGACTTTGGGTCTGACGGTAGTGTTTAAGAAAATGCTGGCGGGTTAACAAAACACGCCTTAAAACGGAGTGCTGTTTTAATAACGCAGTCAGTAGCTCGCAAACTGTTCAAATCAGGGACAGTCAGTCTTTTGTAAGTGTGATCTTGATATAACGGCCAATGGAGCACGATTACGCGTTCAGTACGGTAATGGCTAGGCTACGAATCGGGCTGTTCTTCACGGGTTTGTTCTTCACCTATTAGGCGACTGCAATGGACTCAAACTGATAGTCATTCCTCGAAATTTAGGATCAGATTGATCTTTTAATTATTGTCTCACGTCTCACGGGAGCCACTACAGAAGATTGAACTAGTTCAGCTGAGACCCAGAAGGTTGGTATATGATAACGTACTGACAAACAGTCTCAGCTACATTACGGTAAAACCAAGTGTTCTGTGGCATAACTCAGTGAGCGGGCTAGACTTAATAGCCTTACTTGAAAAACACCGTTGAGTGAAAACCGTTTTGATGTCATATGTGCCTAAGATATCTAGTGTAGACTTGCATCTATATGCACCGGAAGATCCAAAATTCTAGCTAATCAACGTGTCCTACTGATTTGGAAGTATATTTTGGGGCAGAAAAAGTCTTGGGGTAAATTTACCTTATCAGGAATGAAGTCACTAATGGTATCTGTCGAAAACTACTTGGTATATACTAGAAAAGCTATACTAGGAAATAGACTACTAATCAGCCCGTTACCTTTATTCACACATACTTCTCAGGACTGAGTTTCGGCATTTAGATCCTAAGAAAAAAGGTTTACAAAGACGAACACACCATTAACTACAACTAAACCATTACCTATGCGCAAAGGTAGTTAAGCTTACACTCGAACCTCTTACTAATACTATTCAGTAACTTTAAGACAAGAAGAACACCAAGGTAAATTTGTGGACATCACTTTAACAGTGTGTAGGAATATTTCCACACTTTTCTTTCTTAATCTAAGAGTAACCATATAGAATAGTAGTTATTTGATCAGGCACTTTCTCATATTATCATCCAGAAGTGTTTTTAATTGCGCACTGCTTATGATAGAATGTCGTGTGCCCAGTCTATTTCCATTAGCTGTTACTTGGTAAGGTGCATATATCAAACGAATATTTTTTTATTTTCACCGCCCTCCCTTTACCAAGTTTTGCCAAAATATAAAGTCTGCACAACCGACATGCCACTTTCAAGTGTAAAACATGGACTGACCACTATGAAAGTCAACCTATCATAACTTGGCTTATAGTTGCTAAATTCTCCGTTAGAGGATGCCAGACGGTTGAACGAAGGAAAATTCAGCTGCAGTTCTCGTAGAAAGTTGCATCTCCCACACACTTTATTTAAATACACACTCTGGAATAATATTTGAAAGTTGATTCGTGTGAAAGGGATCATTCACCTCTGCAGGATAACTCTGTACCAGCATTCTACAGAAGTTCAACATTTAGAAAGTCTTCGAAATCCATTATCTGCTGGTTAACTAGTTGTTAACAGAAGGACTATCTGAAAAGAAAAGTTATTCCTGTGTTGTGAAGCTGTCCTCTACCAAAGAGGCCCAGAAAGAGCAAATAGGATTTCATAATCAGTCCCCAAGCCTAGTTCTACATAAACTCTTGAGCTTCTGTCTCGCTTGTGATCCCATAATCGTCTTTGTACTTACAACAGATTGATCGATTAACTTGTCACGTCTAGAAACTAACCGAGATAGTATAGTGTATTAGTGATCACCATCAAACAGTCAATATCATGTTCTGCAGCACACACGCTAGAAACAACCAGTAGCACGTATGCATTCACCTTGATGGTGCACTATCGATTAGACGAGTACTGTAGACAGCACGTCCAAGAGATGTTGAACGACAACCGCAAGGCTAGCTCCTCTGAAATGTCCACTATTTGTGACGGTAACAAAGGCCTATGTAATACACAAACAAACACCTATGGAGGTGCGTACAACGTTAGCAGCCTAGAGACCAATGTGATAGCAAATCCAGGGGTGAGGGGTTAGCTGATGATAAACAATGAAAGCTGGATGCTCACCGAATAAATGACAGGGCGGAATGGACGGCCTGGTATACCAACTGGCCGTGAAAATAAACTGATGGTAGTATTCCGGACACTCACACTGTCAAGCACCAGGATATATGTGACTAATGCGGGGACAAGCGTGTAAGCAAGCAGGCGGAACCACGCAATCACGTTCGACGAATGTTGCCCCAACTTGATTTTTCATGCGCGGGCATATAGGCGCCAATGCGGCATATAGAATCACGGGCGGTTAATTATACGCAGTGTATCACATGCTTGATCGTAAGTATAAGGTATCCTTAAACAAGAGAATTCCGCTGCAGCGGCAATCTCATCCTCATTAAGACATACCGTACGGATAAATTGGGAGGACAGCCGGTAAATAAACGGAGAACGCTTCTCTGGATAATCGCCTGAGATTAGTAGATGATGAATCTTCGCCGTCCGGTAAAGATAGTCCAGAATGTCGATGTGGAGAATTACAAGCCGGAGACTGTAATGACTCGACTACATTCTGAGAAGAATCACTATGTTTGTAGCGGACATTTGGAGATTCCGAACAGACACTAGATTTTAAACTAACCGCGATGGAATCGTTTTTGCCACTGTTCAAATTGTCCTTAGGCACAATTTTGCCACTTAGATCGTCAGTTTTATATAACTTTTTTTCGTTCTCCTTTTCTTGTTTGACCACTACGACATTGCTATCTTCCTTAGTATACATCACGCCATTATCTACTATTTCTTCATTAAGATCGGTCACATCTTCATCTGTATCTTCCCCGGATGCGTGCGTTTTTATCAACAATTCCTCCTTCTTTGGTGGAGTTTGCGGTGAAGTTGGACATGCTTTATCGTATCCTACAGACTCGCCTTCACTCTGTGTTCGCTGTCCCGATTGGATGACACTGGCTCGAATGCTCGTGTACAAGCTGCTACTATCAGGGGTACCCAGACCGCCCAAGACGTGCAAATTGTTGAGCACTGTGCTTGGATGTGTATAGTTAATTGGTTGAAGCACAAACGCACCGTTCAGATGATTGGCTGGTAGCGCAATGAAAGTCGGTACATAGCATGTTGGCAAACTCGCCTGAGGAGGCAAGGTGTACACCCCATCTAGGTAGATGAAAAGTAGAAGATTGGTGATCAAGGAATTCAAAATATAAATTTTTTGCCGACGTTTGTATAGATGTTTCAGTAACCAAAAAGATTATTGAAAGAGAAAGGGCTAAAAATGAACACTGTACTAAAAATAATCCAGTTCATACGTTACCCTAAAAAGCAGTGAATTATAAATTGGAATAAGATGTCACCCTATATGCAACTCATATGGGTTCCTTGACGGGGGACAAACGTGGGATAGTGAATTCGGTTAACTGGCCTTTTTATTTATGTAAACAACGACACAGATGTGCTGATAAGCCAGTTAGACACTTTGAATCTTTAGCTGCGATATTTTTAATGATCACGGCATGCGGCTCATTTCAAATGCATTTTCAATTCGATCAACTGAATAAGTTTACAATGTTGTAGGAGAGACTGGAACGAATGAAAACACACGTGACCGTCCGCTCAACGCCAAAACTCAACTGAACAAGTGTGGCTATGGTGCTCATCACGTGACAACATGTCAGCAAAACAGCATGTGTCTGTCATGGATGAGTCATGTCCAACCTAAATGTTCAGGTGATATGAGTCAGTCGTATTGACTGACAAACAACCGCAAAATTTCTTATTCAACCGTACGCTTTATTCACAACAAGCGTAGTTCTTTTACTCCACAGCAATCTCTTGTTGAGATGAATCGAAGAGCTAGTGGTTATTGAAACTGAAGTACGTCTGCGAACATTTTACCGTTTATTGCTAACAACCAGGGCAAAAAAATGCGTGCTCTTATGAATGCAAGTACAAACACACAAAAAACAGTTTAACGTTTTTTAGTTGAATTTTCCAGTGGGCGACATGCATCTTTGCTCTCAAGTCTTACAGAACTTCGAATGATACGCCACATCTTCCCGGATTACTTTCAACAGGAATCGATTTGATGAGTTTTCAGAAAATAACCGCAATTTGTTCGATAACTACCAAGATGGTTGTATAATAAGTCAATTTTACGCGAATGTGTTGAATTTTTCATTTTTGGGGGAAAGTTTCCCTTGCTCTGTCCAAACGAGATCAGGATTTACCTTAATACCTTGACGTAAGTAAGCGACATAGCTAACTTGGGCTGGAAACCCTCTGCCGTGTAAATATTATTTGAAGAGAGGGAAATCATACTAAACAGCACATCGCCTGAAACTGAAGAGGATAGGAGCTACGCCCCACAATGACAGACTACTAACAAGTAGTATTCGCGAACCTCGAACACTGACGGCTCAATTGTGTATGTGTCATTCTGAGCTTATAAACACTAAGCACTACCTATTACTACTCCTAGTGAAACTTAAACCAAGGGGTAATTCATGCTGCTGCACAATCCACAAAAATATAATTAACCTCCCATATTGCACCTTTCGTCAATGATTCAATGATACTTAGGCAGTTTCCAAACTGCCTGGTGTCATCCAGTATTTTTCTCTACACTCGGTTGCGATTCGTCACAAAGAAGAGCGAATCTTTCGGTTTGATGTGAAAATTTGACTGCCGAATTTCCTAACTTGACTTGACAGAGTCCAGAGCGGCCATATTGATGATTGCCCAATAATATGCTAACGAAAAAGTTGTTCTGGTTAAGTAATTGGAGACAAGCTGTCAAATTATCACCAAACGACTTTTCTCAAAAGCATCATTATCATTCCTCCTAAAGCAATGCACTGAAATCAACCACTTAGGATTTCCCGTGATAGCCATCCCATGGTCTTTGGAGAATGGGGTTCTATTGTTTTGTATGCGAAAACACTGGATAATTAGTCAATCATTCTACTTGTGTGTTGGTTAGAATGATTGACATAGGACGAGGATCTGGCAGGGAAAATGTGGTGGGAAATGTTCCCTGCGAACAGGACTATAATTGCCAACAGTAAGCTTTTCCAAAAGTGAATAATGTGAAAGAGTTGACGGTTGGCGTAATGAGGGTAGCTTGTAGACGAGCAAATCACTAAATCGATCGATCTATCAGCAGCTGAAACAGATAAACGTAGTTGCACTCTAATGAAGTTCTTAAGAGTTATACACAAGTTCCGATTTGTATTCGACAAGTAAGATAACTGATACGCTAAATGGTTTCAACTTAAGTGGCTTTATATAGTGCAGTGGTATGATAATCTCTTTGACATCTGCGTACAAAGGCGGTATTTTTGGTTGGTTCGATTTATCAAATTGTAGCTTGCTTCAGCTTAGGTATCTGATTTGTGTCACCAATTAAACGCTCGTTTTACAGTTGGTCACATGGTCGGACAACTAATTTAGGGTGTTATCCACGTTTTCTACACAACAGCTTGTTGTTAACATCTATATTCCGACTATACGATTTTATGTTCATCAAGCTTTGCCAGTTCTGAGTAGACAAGACGAGTTCAGATGATGTCGTTTTTGTCCAAGTTAACCTCCTTACGACGATCACAAACACATTTAGCATAATGCTGTCAGGATGCATACTCACACTAGGCAGCACACAGGCGGTCTGATTAAACTGTTGAAATTGCAATGACACCCAACAACAGCCTTGGGAAACGTAATAGTGCTAGTTTTAATTCCTCTTCGTTTCCGTATCTTTTTGTAACCTAAAACAACTTTCATTCTGTCACCTGTTAGCAAATAAGCTAACATAGCGTACTTCAGGAAAACAAGCCTGGTTGTTTATATCCAAATGAACTACTCGACTGTATTATCACTCATGTTCCAGTTTTCTTATGGCACATGTGTTCCTCGAAATGATAGTTAGACCGAAGTTGTTGCAGTTATGCGGACAGGGAATTATCTGCTGCTCCCTTCTCATAAAATACAAACTACTCGCTAACCGTCAGAAATAACAACCTAAGTTTACGGACCTCATATTTTCGAACTCCTCCACAACGAACGAAGTAACTGATGCGTTAGATGCGGCAGACAGCTCCATTACAGGAGTTTAACCACCTAACTCAATAAGACCTGTTGGGCAGTGGTTTGAATATACATATACATTTTGTGAATTTCAGTCGTTACAAGCGGATGCTAAGAAAATATATAAGTAGCAGGCACACTGCAGTAGCCATCCACATGCCCGTTTAATAAGCTGCATTTATAAAATACTCGTTTGAATACTTTAACTTGGGAGAACAAAAGTTTCGAAGAAGTTGGTAGATATCCCTTACAATCTTGTTAAGATTGGTTAAAACTTTCGCCTTCAAAATAAACTTTCAACCGGCCCGTATTTAACAGATTCACTGAAACAAAATTTTGTCCTTGTCAGTATTCACCAGTAGTATATCCCCTTGTTACTAGTGAACTTTGAACTCAAGTCCACATACTCTTGATACAGCCGTGTTGACTAACCTGTCCCAAGCCCCATATTAGAGCACGCTTGCGTCAGGAGAAGGAAGGTCGCGGCAAGGAAGTGTACTATTGATGAGCTCAAACAGAAAGGAAACTCGAGTCTAGTTATTCGTTTCGGAGGGAGCTGGCTGGAAAATTATACTTTAATACGACAGCTACGATCAAGTGCGAGTGATTCTAAATTTAAACAAACAACATAAAATGTTAATTGAAATTGTTAAACTGTCGCACATTAGTAATGATAGCAAGGGTAAGGTTAGAATAATCCTAATCTGCCAACGAGTCTTTAATAAAACCTCTGTTACAGACATACAGATTCATGAGAGGCGGGCGACACAAACCGAGTTAAGAGAAATCAAGATAATCGGGAATCAATCCTGCTATGGAGTTAGTCAGGTCCTGATTGTAAACAGAAGCATTAAGTGGATTTATACACCTCCGGCCTGTTCAATCAATGAGTTAAGAAAGTATAGTTTATATATTCGTTAGGGTTTTCAAGGCAAAACCTTTGTATACGACCAATTGCTTTACTGATCAATAAAGCGAATAGCTTGTGTTTCCTGACCGACATAACAGGGTTTTCTAAGAAATGGCTAAGCAAAATCTGTTATTACGTCGTTTCAACCTTCTCTTGACACAGTCAGTGAGTTTACACATTGTATGCATTCACTAAATGTCACCGTAAGTAACTCTAAACCAGCTCTGTTTCTCCACATGAATCTTTGTGAATCTCCAGAAGTGGCAAACGAAAATGAGAGCACTAATTCAGGTAGGTGAACCTAAGCGATTGGAAAATTTTTATGTATTTGAACCTTTTTGGTCGTCAGGCAAAAAAAATGTAGTTTAGAATGAACAAACAAGCACTTTGCCAACGCAGCTGAATTAGCTAGGACAGTCCCGTAAAATAAGTTTGG
Organism: Paragonimus kellicotti; assembly: GCA_014220965.1. Taxonomy (NCBI): domain Eukaryota; kingdom Metazoa; phylum Platyhelminthes; class Trematoda; order Plagiorchiida; family Troglotrematidae; genus Paragonimus; species Paragonimus kellicotti. Next base: position 137,323 of record LOND01000047.1, read on the forward strand.
AAGGATTAAATTTATATAGTTGATAAGGAACCTGACCAAACAACACTAGCACTCACTCATACAATGGAAGTCCGTTCCGGGAAAAACATTTGACATTTCTGGCGTAGTGGCAAAGCTACCCGGTGGAACAGAAGTGGTCAGAGTAGAAATTGTAGGCATAGGGGCCAATCGGTCAGCACTGCAACAGCTAGAACTCGGACTGCAGGTCAGAATGACTCCAGTCGGGCTCATAGTCGTGGTTGTCACACCTAACCGTACTGACGGTAGCTGGACTGACTGGATTTGATTGTTGCCAGCCGTGGAGTTGACAAAGCCGTTAACCTCACCCGCAAGTTTGAGGACATTATTGATGGTGCTGCCATTACTGAAACAAACCTGTGTGGTGGGTATGCTAGTACCGTCTTGCAATGTAGTTGGTGAATGTGTAGGGTAGGATCTCAACAGTTTGGCAGATTCCTGTTGAGCTATCATGTTTGGACTAACGGTTGGATGCCCCGATTGGAGTATGTATCCGTGACCTCCGTCGGTAGAGTGAAACTTCTGTGGACAGTGCAACCGTGATCGTTTGTGATACCGCCGTGAACAAAACCAGATGAATAGAATGGTTGGCAAAGAGAGTAGTAGGATACTGATTGCGACAATGATTGGCAAAGCGATGTTTACTTTCTGATTAGCTGATATGTAGTCATCAACTGTTATAGTAGATTCCTCTGCAGAATGAACTGTTGCAAATAAAACAGGTAAATTTAAGTAGTTCATATTTGGAATTACAAAAATGAAATTAAGAAACACAGTACAAAATCAACACGGGCAAATGAAATGTCTTTTCGAAATATTCTCAAAATTACTGATGTTCTCATTCACAAACTCTGGAAGATTACATTGATGTCAGTAATTCGAAATCAACAAGCTTACAGTACGATTTGTCTGCATATGAGAGAACGAGACGCTAAATGGATGTCTTGATCATTTCCATGATAAGGATTGGGAATGAAAAGTTTGTCTTTGTGAAAATATGTTGACTGTCTTGGAAGTCCACTGTGACCTGTTACACAGGAATCTCTTCATACAGGGCGTCTGCTAATTTACTGTGCGGCCCGCAAAACATTCTTGTTAATGTCCTAGTCACAAAGAGCGTCACCAAATAGATGATAATGTAAATGGACTAACTGGATATGCCGACAGACTTGTCTGGCAATCAGACCAAGAGAAGGACAACCAACATTAAGTGTCAACAGTACAATTTTTAAAGCGGTGGTCCGAGATCCATGGGAATCTACGTATGCAACAGCTATTCCGCCACCAAGTGTAAAGTAGTAGTGTGTCATGTAGCCATCATCAACAGAAAGTGATCGAGAAATAACCTCGATAAAATTCCCCAGTAAAAATAGCCTGCTGCCCACTTCGTTTCCCTCCTGGAAACTCCAACGGTCTTGCTGGTGTCATAAGTATTGTTCTGATCGCTGGAGATCATCAGCGATGCCGATGCAATCAATTAATTCAAAACCTCCGCAAAAAACTGTCTAGGTTTTCGTGCCGAAGAAACAGTTTTACTTAAGCATAGAAGTTTGCTTACATAGACAATAGTACACATATGACAGCCAGCATAATATGATCTAAAACAATAAACGAATGTCCACGATGTTAACTCCAGGACTTGTATTCTTTGGTTGTTTTACTCACGTGTGGTCTCATAATGGACGTCTGAAATGGGGTCGCAGGGCTCCCGAAACAGTCACTGTTTCACCAACTTCCTCTCGACCAATGCTAATGGTGCAGACTATCAAATGATCAAGAACCGCGGCTCGTGCCAGGAAGTTTACGATATGTAGACGTGAGCTCTCGAACTCAAGAGTGAAATAATTTCTGAGGAAGCAGTCAACACATGCAACAGTTTCAACCACAGCAATCACTTCGTACTGCTCTGACAATTCATGCTGAAATCAGTGCCCTTTTGGGACAACGCGGAATGTCACATTTACAACCAAATACAGAACATTGTGTGTGTAACCCTTTGTTTTCCATACGGTTATGACGGAATCAGTACACTGACAATCAACATAAATCTGGGCAGCTTATCCGCTTTAAAGTCGTAAGCCTAACCGAGAGGAAAATCGTATCAACGGCTTACTAACTTTGATTTTACATCAACACACCTTCTTAAAAGCGAAATTTTACCCTTAAAGTGCACATAAAAATAATACCGTCGTAGATAACCTAATTTTTTGCTCACAAAACAGTTGAAACCCCGAGTCACGTGGCTCACCGTCTGTGTGTACATATACGATTTTTTCCGTGGTATGCGTTTATAAGACAACTACACTAATTTAAATCCAGTTCCAAAACGGGATCACATCAGTTTGTTGTGTCGGGTTGATGAGGATAATGGTCGGTAGATGGTGACAAAAAAGACTGGTCGCAATAAGGTATTGTGTGCCGATAGCGTAGGCCTGAATTTTGGACGCCGTCCAGATGTGGAAAATTGAAGACAGCATCTCACTTGGATATACCAGACAGATGACTGGATTGATTTTATTAACCCATATATGTTGTAGTTTAAACAAAAAAAAACAATCCGCCATCAGTGCTTAATTACGCATGATTTGAAATTGGCTGTATTCTGGGCAGACTCATGGGTAGAGTGACATTTTTATTGCACAACAAACTCTCGATTTACCACGAGAACCGGTTCGGTTGGGGTCAGCGGGGACAAACGGAAAATTAATTTGTGAACAATATGGATATTTTAGACCTATAAAATGAAAACATCGGTCAAATTTTCGTTCTAAGTATGAAGGAAACAGTTATTGAGTCACAGGATATCGGATCACGTGCTCAAACTGATTGTTAACAAAAGAACAGAAAGAAGGAAAGGAAGAATAACCCAGTCGCCTACAAATATCCAAAGATTTATCTCAACGAAATGGTAGTTTTATCTGCATCAGAACATCCGACGTCATAAACTTTTTCAAGTTTCTGATGAATTTTTAAACTTACCAGCCTTTTCTCTTAGATGTTCTTCACTCTTCGCCACCGTATGCTTCTGTCCTCCATCAGTGTTCTCCTGAGATGTTATGGCCACAGGAAGTCGATTGTTCAAAGATTCTTGCTCAGAACTTTCAACTGTCGGTGTAATCAGGCCAGAGATAATGTCGGAAGCAGCTGTTGTTAGTGATGGAGCCGAATTGACTTTGACTATTGCTGTAATCAAAGTCAGTGTATACGATTTTTATCGGCCAAGCAACCTTTTCAGGACTCATAAAGTTATTCCTTAGCGTATTGAAGTTTTCAAAATCAAATTGAAGCAAGTGCCCCACACAGACTTCAATGCAGTACATAACATTGTGTGCATAGAGGCAACTGGTGAGTTGGCCACCCCCTGATTTTGCTTCCTGTTCCCATCCACTTTTTACTTATTTATTCGTATACTTTATCAAACGGGTTTGTTATTGGAAATGTACTGCATGATCACTCAGGTCTTACTGATTATTACATCTTTTCCATGTATTATTTTAATGCACTTTATACTATCATTCTGATTGTGATTAGTTGGTGAAAACCCTCTGACTGTGTGTTTTAGATCGATTCCTTAACCTAGCGTGATTGGCGTAACCGTTTTGACCCAGTTACTCTAACAGTGTCACATTATTTTCCGGTTACTTACTATTACACATCCCAATGATAGGTGAATAAAATGTCACTGTGAAAAATGCTCTACAGATCACTGTTGGCCTTCTCTCAAGTTATCGATAGGAATAAATGTTTCAGCTTCACTATGTATATCTATTGAGAAGGAAAAGGATTTGGACCAAACCACATGTAGAATTCACAAACCTATAATGTATTTCACTAAACGGCGCCAACCAGATGGTCCGTGCGCATAACATCGCTTCACGTGGAAGATACATGATTCAATGTTCGACTACTGCTCCTGTCAGAGTACCACCTCCAAAATAGAAGTGATAATGTTAAGAACGATTGTTTACGATCCTTTTGTTAATTTAAAATATACTCAGAGTTTTACTGACAAGTAATCGGATCTTTAAGTAACCTCAGCTTGAAATTCAAGCAAATTTCATTGCAGATGTCGCATTCTAATAAACTTTCCGGCTTGCTTCTTTAAATAGAAGCGTCACCCTCGAGTTTCGCTCTCATTAGAGCTCGTCAGTAGTGCATATCCTTGTCACGGCCGGGACTAGAACTCCGGCCACGCTTTCATGAGGCAACCGTGTTGACCACTGCGTCCATTGACCTCACATTAGGTACTACTGAATTGTATCATAAAAGTGCACAGTTACACTTGTTTGTGAGTGTTGATCAGGTTGCAAGATTGTCTCGAGAAGGGGTAAATTAACTTCTCGTTAGATCTAATCGCAAGCCTCATCATTAGGAATTTCCAGTCAGGCTGTCCCCGAGCGAGATGACTATACATCCTGATATTTACTTACAACCGAATGTGGCTGAGATTTTGCACGTAATAATTGTGTTGTGCCTAATGTGAATTGTCAGATGGTGGCCAGTGTTCAAAGCTTTGTCGTTGCAAGGATATGCACTAATGACGAGACCTAACAGGAGCGAACATCGATCGACTCGCTTTCTTTCGGGGGAGGCTGGCTGAAAATTCTTTGGGAATGCGGTAGCTTTGTGTTGAGTCGTAAAGCGAAATGTATTAAGGAAGATTTTGTGTGTGACAGTACTAGAACTCACATATCAGTTTGGATTTACCGGACTTGGACTGATTTTTACATTGCCCAGTCAGCCGGAAATGTGAATGAAGAATAGAGTAGTCGAATGCCACATAGCTAAGGACGTTGCAAAGACTGGGAAATTTCCTTTCTAGACAACTAAACAGTCAAAAAACTACACCGCTGCATGATACACTACGCTAATATCCTGAATACTATACTACATTAAGTTAACCAACTCAGAAAGCTTAATTAAAGGCCGTTTGACTGCTAGTGCCAGCACGGTGTGCGACGATAGCGTTCCTGCTTGATTCTAGTAACAAGTGCTCATCAAGGCTGTATAATTTTTCCTAAACTTTTTCGGAAAGGGTTTAATCGTACAACTAACGTAGTGAGTGATAAAAAAACACCAATATAAGAAGAGAAAGACAACGGTTTGTCACGGATTGTTGGAATTCCTTCAGGCTTATTTATAATATCAGTATCATAGTGAAAAAGTCTCTTAAGCTTGTTGTCTAAATGGCACGATCAAGTATCCGGTTATAGGTAATGGCTAAACTGTTTCTCCCTTAAACCGAAATGAGTGTATTGTCCAATTTGGTTTACGAAAAAATGGCTTTCTTGCCGACGGCGCTTGACTGACCGACTATCCAGAGGGATGTGATAACCCGTTCAACTACTCTTTCAAAATGAAACGAATTTCTCATATACACCATCAGAAATTCAAGGTATCTTCCCGAGTTATGCTGGATTTATAGCAACAAACGTCGTCAACATGTCCATTCTAGTTATCAAGCATGTAGATATTAAGATACAGGTGGGACTTTATTTTGAGAATGAAAACAATCGGCAGCAGTGATCCCACTGTTACTGTGCTAAAATGTCGTTGAACACGAGTGTCACCAATGCATTCGGAGTAGTCTGCAGAATTGCCATCAGGCAACCTTGCCTGCTACATTAGTATACTGACAAAAGATGAACCGATCGATCTCCTAACCTCAACCTCTGCTGCAAAAAGAAAATTGATTGGTACTTAAAACTTTAGTGGCCAAAGATAAATCGTAAACACTTCATCCCCACAGAAATATTTGGCTGATAGTTGAGTATGATTCAACTGTGAGGATTGTGGTGTTAACCCGTGCTGCTGCAATGTCACCAGTGCAATTTGCGTTTTGTTCAACGATAAGATTTTGACGAAATTCCAGCACATATGTGATATGGTATAATAAAGAACTATGCAGCACGTTGCAACAGTGCTACTTATTTATCAGCAGTGTTACTTACAGCTTTATTCAGTACACTGTAATCGAACTTCACCAGAAATGTTCACATGAATAGAGATGTTCACTGGATCAACAGAATGAAGTAAATGTAGATTCTATTGCCCCTAAATTCACAGTATTCGCGGGAATCCGTTTAAGTGAGAATTTATAGACCTATTCGTATCACAAAGGCTAAACGGATGAACTAATTCATGGGAACTATAAAATGTCTACCACGCAGATCTCCATAACCAGGTTTTCCAACACAAAAATAAAACCTTGTTAACTTGAACACAGTCCACGCACTGGAATTGAACTGAACTTCGGAGAGAACAATCCAGTTGTCTATCCCAGTAGTGAGAGACAGGCGAACATAACGACCGATTCGTTCATCTAGGGCCAATTCCACAACAACCGCGCCATCATATTCAGAGTAGGCGTGAGTTCGAACAGGATTGTGTTCGATGCTTTGTAGCGACTTGGTCCGATTGTGAACCTCTTCGATATCTTGTCAGCTCATCGGATTGTGAGTCGAGGAACGAAACTCTTCTGGTAGAAAACTCCAAGCTTTCTCCATACTTTATTCCGTCCAAACTAAATGAGATTGTTGCATTGGAAAACAATCGGACGCGCAGCGGAATGGAATCAAAAGTGAACAGCCGTAGCCAAGTAAAGCTGCGGACTGAAATGAAAAATTGGAACCGATGATTAGAGTAAATGAGTTTAAGCAATGTTGGGACAGAGGGAAACAGCAGAAAATGTGTACACGTTTTATCTGGTTTGCGGTTAGAGGATGCACGCTGATTGTAAAAGTGTTGAGTAGTTTCCCGTGGACACTGAGAATTCCAAAGGAGGGAAAGTATTCAATCATAAATGCCCGAAACCTATCCTTATGAAGAAACGAACCGATGGTTGTATGTAATTTACTGGTCTGCGTTAGTTTAATCTCACGTTTGTTTTATAAGTGTATTATGGTCCGGTGTATAGTTTTTGAGACTGTCTGTCTTTGTCGTATGCACGGAGATACATATTTTCATATCAGCACACGAGTAGACCAAGGTGATCAAATGCATTTCCAATCAGACGATTGCATCTAAACGTTTAGCTGTAGCTACTCCATCGTGACTGGTGTGGGGTCACTAGCGCAACAGTTAATACGTTTGAGATGTAAACAGAAAGGTTGGTTAAGCTAAAAGAGTAAATTAAAAACGGGGCTAAAACAGTATCAGGATATCTGCTAACAACTCTGAGTGGTGTTCAATTCACAAAAGTGCAGAGATTGATTCGGAAAATCTATCATTTCTAGACTCACAGCTTTCTGCAAGACTAAACATAGTTTTCTCTGACATAGTTTTGGACCGAAAATATATTGGCTGTATGAGAGAAACCAATGAACTTTTTCGTCTTTTTCAATTAAACGTGCTTTGTTTTTAATTAAACAACCAATAAGATAAGAGCAAATCTTAGTGGGTAAATCGATAGAAAAACTTACTAGTATCAAATTTAAATAATATCTGTACATTTGATTGTGAACTCTGATGCCAGCCGACAAAATGAAAACCTGGTTGTGATGGGTATAAATCGGATTCTCGAGTCAGGTTTCCAAGGTATGCCACATTGTCCATCAGCTGACCCAAACCGTCGGTCAACTGATAGGTTGTTCCAATCAACTGGCCATCGTATGACAAATCCTTTAACTGCTGTACAACAGCTTGGTCAAGTGACAGGTCCCCTGGGTTCGGATGGAATAGTGTGCCTCGCTGAGGCAACCCTCCTTGAGGTATGGAATAAGTAACCACACCGTCTACAGAACAAAGAGTGTAGGACATGTCGATCGGACCAGCGCAATGAAAGTGAATATCTCAGGTGAATTCGAGAGAAAAATATCCGAAAAGGTTATTATTCAAACTGAGTATAACATAATGGGGACAAAGTTGTTTGCGCTAACAGTACCTATTAATCTGACTGAAACGTCCATCAAATAACCTTTTCAAGGGTAAACTATGGCAGCCAGGTAACAAACTGACCCAATAAGGAATAGCAGATTTGCTGTGAGAGGTCATAAGTACAAATAGATACTTACGTTTTTGGAGTGTTAGAAAACACTTAAGGAAATTCAAATTAAGGAGGCTAGGGTCATTGGGGGCTTTATCCGCAAATTTTTGCAGACAAAATTCGCTAGAAATAATGATCTCCATCAAAGGCTTACGAAGAAGTATTACACCTAGAGATGTTACTGATGAGTAGTCGGGATTTGGTTAATTTCAAGTTGAACATCACCCACAATTGATCGCAGCTGTCGCATTCCCATAGACTTTCCAGTCGGCCCCTTTCGAAAAGAAGCACTAGACTCGAGTTTCGCTCTCATTAGAGCAGGTTTAATGAGATCGGAGATTTCGACCTGTCTAGGAAGTCCTAATCGCGGGGTTATCGATTGGAGTTAACAGACAGTAACTGTGTCTCCTCTCGAGACGATCGGGCAACCTGATCATTACTCACAAGCGAAAGTGGTTGAGCGTTCACATATGATAATTCGGTCGTGCCTAATGTGAGGTCAATGGCGCAGTGGTAAACACGGTTGCCTCATGAAAGCATGGCCGGAGTTCTAGTCCCGGCAGTGGCAAGGATATGCACTACTGACGAGCTCTAATGAGAGCGAAACTCGAGTCTAGTGCTTCTTTTCGAAAGGGGCCGACTGGAAAGTCTATGGGAATGCGACAGCTGCGATCAATTGTGGGTGATGTTCAACTTGAAAATGGAGATGTGTTTGGCTAATATTTATTATTATATATCATTATTTACATTATTTCGACTACATATCTGAATGACTAATAGATACATCATCAACGGATGACTGAACCACTGACAAATATGCCGTTGTTACTGTTAGTTCAACACACTAACATCTCCACCTATCCCAGAAAATCGCACAACGATCGATACCTGTTGCATTTTTGCCCAGTTAGCCAATGAAATCGTACAAAAACATGGAGTTAAAAACGAATTTGACCTGAAGATGAACTGATTCACTTGCTCAATCAACTTGGTCTCCATTTTTTACAGCAGCTCCACAGACATACGGACGCACACAAACACACACACAAGGAAATAACCGAGGCACTGGTAGCTGCGGGACGTGTGTTTAGCCTAGGATCTGCCGTAAATGTGATAAGATAGGCCAGGGTTAGACGAGGTGAACAACTCGGCAGTGTGGATTGTCACATGTACCCCTGAGGGGATTATCCGGGAACGACTGTTTGAGCAGTTTTAATATTTCGAATTTCAACTCAATTAATAAACCTGAGGTGGTATGTTTGTGCCTTTGAGGCCGACAAATGTTATCTGCTGAGCTTGTTTATACCACAGTTGGATGATTGTTTTCTTCAGGATATGTTCGCGTGCTTTGTCAAAAGGATGGCTTGCAAAACTGACCCACGAATGAGAGTATCCGGCAAAGAGGCCCGGTCTGAAAAGTTACCAGTTGCTAGGCACAAAGTTATGCTTCGGTTACTGAAGTGTTTCAGATTGCCTATAACGTGACAGAAATACGTCACCTAGGACTAGCTTATAAACACAGTTATTCATCAATGGGTGCTCCAGTCCCTCACAATGCACACAAAAGACGCTAGATAGCATGAAGTAATTACAAAATAATCGAGATATCGATATCGAGCTCTCATGGAATTACTGCACTTACCTGGAAACTTGCATCCGTATAGGGCGAATCTCAAGCAAACCTTCTGATTACCTTTACGGCTATATGGATAGATTCGAATCCGTTTGGCTATAATTACTGAATCCAAAGTAGCTCTTGCAAGGTTTCTAGGGTCGCTGTTTGCTTTCAGAACCTAAAATGTAGCACAAAACCATGTTGTGATGTACACAGATATGTAACATTACAATAAATGTTCATGTTTTAAAAGCGAACAACCCACCTTTTCACTTTCAAAAGAAACGGACAAAGAACAAGCAAACAGAGTTTGTAGATGTAAACAGGAATTTTCTTGGCCGACTACAAACCAGACGCAAATGATTCCTTCAATTATTAAATGACCCAATGATTCTAAGGCAGAAAATCGGTAGCGCTTGAAGACACCAACCTCAGTACACTTCAGCAGGCAGTATATACACATTTGTAAATAGGTCTACGTAGCGTTGGGAGTTCACATATAAACCTTGGTCTACACAGCCCACCATGTTTAAAAGGGCTCCATGCATTTCAAGCTAACTATGAACCATTAATAAAACGAATGCCACGGTGCACAATAAATGACCATACATCATCCATTAAAAACTGTTTCACGAAAACGTCTAGTGAAACCTACCCTAGTTCCATCACGTTTCACGTGCTCATACCAAGCTCCGTCATCCTCACGTTGATATTTCAGCACAAAATTTGGCATGAATTCTTTAACCTAAACAACAGAAAAAATTGTATCATAAATCCGTCATACAGCACTTTACTAGGATCTGTTGTATAAACCACTCATCAGTTCACTTCAACTTTGCATTCATAAGCAAGTTTTGATAGGAAAACTTCTGACAGTTACAATTCAAGCGAAAGATGTAAAGATGGATGAATTTTGAACTAAAACTCAACGCAACACCTTTAGTGACTCACCAGATACAGGCCCGATTTATGTACAAGAAAAATTGATTTCACAGTTATACTTTACATAGCAAGTATAATTATATCAATTTCAAAACCAAGAGAAAGGACACTCGACTGTTTTAGGGAAGTCAAAAGAAACAAGCATAAGACGTAGGTTTCGGGTAGATGCTCCACACACCTCTGTAAGATTATGATGGTAAAAGTGAAACGTAAGTTTCCATCCCCTGCTTATATAAAAGTGTAGTAAATGTATTATTCGGTTCTTCTCTCTGTGTGTATGCTCAGGAAGTGACATTAGTAAGGTTTAATAGTCTGCAACTGTCCCAACGCCAAACTATTGGTTAGTAACAGAACCATAAATAGTTCAGTAAGGTCAATTTGGATCAAGCGTGTAGATTTCCAACAGTTCAGCTAAAGGTAGCGGGAGGGTTATTCTGCTTTCCTTCGATACTATCCGACAGTTGCAGTTAAACCCAGCGTAAGTGTAAACAAAACCTTGGATTTTCTTGTTCTGCAATAATTAGTGTAGTATGCTTGGAGCAGTGGTCAACGCGCTCGCTTAAAAAACAAGAAGGACCGAAGTTCAACTGTGTATGTGTGTGTGTGTGCAGATTCGTATATTCATCACTAATAATTTTTTCCCGTATGGTCTTCAAATCTTTGTGTTCTTCTATCGGGATTGAATCTGCCTAATCGTTTATTGTGACGTGAAATTTATGAAACACTGTGAGTTGTATCTATCCTATAATAGCATCAAGAGGATCGATCAAGTGGCACGTACGATTATCCCGAAGAATAAATCCCCATCTACCGCAGTGGATAATCAAATCTAAACCGTACAACGCATTCTGCTCCTGATCTGATAGTGCGATATGCATCACGTTAGTGAAACATAAACAGGAAACAGACAACAATTAACAATAAACGAACATCATAACAAACCCAGTGGCCACAAACTGATGTGCACATCCCTCTTGGTGACACTATAACTGGCACATCCTAACGCCATTATAATTCTTGAAAATGAAACGAAAATTATCCGTTCAGAAAAATAACTTTATTATGGTTGGCCAAGTCAGCTCAACTAGCTTCGAACGGCACGGAATCGAAAACATGTGCATCAGAACTGAATGAGTCATCCATTCGATCAGATGGCAACTGGTTGGATGTTGTCTTGTTGTTGCCTGTTTCCTCTACATTGGGAACTTCAGAATTTCATTGATAAGGAAAACAATTTAGGAGATGCATTTGAGAACTGATTGGTTAAACAGTCTGAGGTTTTTTTTGTTTGTTACACAAACATAAAACAGATTATTCTATCTTTCAAACTTGTTCGATAAGTCTGATTGCAATGTGCACGTAACGATTATGCAGAGCTGTTGCATTTTTCGCACTACATTTATTAAGTCGAGAAGAACGGACACAGAATTGCCTCGAACATACATGATTTTGGTTCAAGACACGCCAAAATATAGGGTATTGTCAAATTTGTGGATACTTCTAGCAAGCCGCACATAAAAATTTATGAATAAATCAGTTTTTTGACAAATTTGACAATGATCATTTTAATTAATGTTGAAAAAATGTGGCAAACACATCTTATGCTGGAATGAAGTTTATAATATCTCTGTAGGCACTAACTGCAGGCGGCTTGAACATATAGAATTCCATAAGAGCAGAAAAAGTTCCAGTCGTCACCAAGGTAGCACTGCTGTCAGAAGAAAATTGTTTTGTACTCAAAGCATAAAGTGTGTCCGATCAAGATGACTTCCGTGTGTCTTGACAGACGTTTGCTTCGACATACAAACTGCTTCTGGATTGTCTCAGTCTGGTCTGTAGAGTATCGGTCGACGCTTTGCAGTGGATGCAGTCCGCTCGTTTGAGTTACAGGCTGTCTCAAGCTTGGAGGACAAACATACTACTAACCTATCTTAATCACCACGAGCCAACGCGGTTCAGCGATTATGTATATTTAAATAGCTTACAGCAAAGGTTGCACTCTGACCCAGACAAGGATATGCACTACTGATGAGCTCTAATAAGAGCGAAACTCGAGTCTAGTGCTTCCTTTCGAAGTGGGCTAGCCGAAAGGCTTATCTGAATGCGAAGGCTGCGATCAAGTGTGGGTGGTGTTCAATTTTGAAATAAAATGTCGTTGTCCGTGCACGAGCACTTATCAGTTGCAAACTCAATTGAATTCATGGACTGCTTTTGTGATACCTGTTATATCTTTTCCACTGACTGTCACGCTCAATAGACAATGATCAGTGGAGGACTGGGAGTAGATGCACAGCATGTGCTATTTTATCAAAAAGTCGATCACCAAAAACCGTGCAACTCAAATCGAATAATACAATATTTGTTGCAAACTGTCAGTTGAGATAAGAGAACGTGCGTGGCACCCGAACGCGAACATTGTGTCCGATCAGATCGAGCGACTTAACAAACAGAAAAGGATCGCATCAGAAAATGTGGGATTGTAATTAACTTTTGCATGAATGCCCATACGCCCCTTTCGAAAGCACACATTTGCATAACACACACAAACACTGACTGGTGGGACTTTGCTCTGTGTGATTAATGAAAGAGTAAAGCGTGACTGGCATTATTCAATTGATTGCTGTCGTCTGCGTTAGTAATTCAAGCCCGCGAGTTTTGTGTGTCTGAAACCTGGGCTGCCCGGATTGAACCGCAAACTTCTGCTCAGTCAGTCATCGATCGAATACCTGGGATGCGCCAGGACTGAGAGGAACAAAACACCTAACACAAGTCTTCTACCAGCCATTCCGTTTAATCGATTCCATTTGGATACGACAGCACCAGATCAAATTCGTTATCATGACACAAAACAATCATACTTTGCTATGGAATAAACGGATTGGACACTCAAGCCATGTTGTTTAAATGTTGGCAGTGTGATATTGAACGAGCTAATAACGGTGGACCTAAGTGTCC
>LOND01000047.1:158083-175817 GCA_014220965.1 Paragonimus kellicotti
TTCCCATATTCACTAACGGCAAACTAACTTGTGATCTAGCAAGTAAAGTGTAAAATCAAATAGCCAGACCATTTTCTTAGTAGTAAATAGATTACGGTCACAACAGGTTTGTATTTAATTTTCTTGAAATTGTTTTCCTAAATTGCAGGACTTAATTTTATGTATCACAGCTCGATACACACCAAATGTTCTATCAGGTGCACCTAACAGCTTTTCTGTTCATCCACGACCCCACACAGCGTTTGGGAATGTGGTTACCTCGGTTATCAGAAGAACTGCACGATTCAAATACACTGCCCATATGGGTTTTATGGTGTCATGAAACAAAAAGAGCAGGTCCTTTGTCTTTCAAAGTTCCCATTTGCCTGTCCAAAGCAAAACAACTGAACATGTCTGACTGGTTTCGAATCTAATCGTAACCCACGACATGAAGATCCCAGCATATTGCTATCACCTTCATATTAAGCAAGAAAGCAAAGTTATTGTAGCACCCGTCGAGAAACATCATACGTTACTCTACTTTCATATCAGTCTTGCCTCAGTTACCAACTAGAATGCAGAATAAAATGGCTATAAATTGAAGACCTGGGTATGTTGGGGGTTCGGATTTCCTAAACAAGGTAAAAAGGATAGGTGTGCATCAGTGGCTTTCTGATGATCAAATATTTACCGCATTGCAAAAAGAGGAAGAATTTCGGTTATTGCATTTTTGCAGCAAGCTCGATCAAATTGGTAGCCTATCGTTATCTACCATAGTGAGAAATATTAGGTTGAGGACCTCAGAATTCTAAAACCATACACCCTGCAGGTCTGGAAGTCTATGTTACTCTGTTAGTTCAGTGTGATAAACAGCAATGCAAATATATCGATGTATTGACACAAGGACTAACAGTTTGCTGGCTGTCAGGAACAGTTAAATCACTTAACCGTGGCTCAACATATTCCTCAAATCAGCACTGGTCTTCTTAACAACGCACCACCCACTCTTTTGAGCGCATGTACCACCTCCGTTCATCGCAGTCATTCCTGTTAAATCTTTTTTCGCAACTAAAGTGCACATTCTCATTAAAACGTCTAGAGGAGTGAATGTTTGCTCACCTTCAAAGATGCTGAACAAGTTCATAAGTTGAGGAACTTAACTTTTTTGTTTTTCGGCAATTCGGACTAGAAAAGCTTTTAGTGTCAGTTGTCTAGTTCTCGTGAAGATGACCAGCGTAGGCATCACTTTCAATCACAAAGAACACTCTGGCGCATTTGAAATCGATCGAGTTACTGTGAGTTTGCCGGGTTTAAACGGAATTCAGGGACGTCCCCTTTTACCACTGTGTATCTCTAGAGATGAATCTCTAAATAAATAACTGGCTGCGTAACCGTAGCTCAGAAACCGTTGGTTGAAAACAGCGAACTGGTCTTTTCCGAAATAGTTAAACGTTTTATCTTGTAACATGACAGGAAGGAAAAAACTGCATTCGCTGATGGCTTGACATTGAGACCATGTCAGCTGTTTAGGCATTTTTTAATTATCGATCAGGTTGCTCAGCGCTTACGTGCAGGAGTGTTTTAAAAGGGGCCCAGTTGGTAAAATTCTCAACGGCGGCCGGATTCGAAAGAGTGAGATAAACAGCATGCCAAGATGCGACAAGCGTTCCACCAAGTGAGCTACGGAGCCACACTGGAGGCTCAGAAATTCCACATTTGGACTCAGTTACCCACCAAACCCACTGTTTCATGAAAACCGTCAAGTGATCCAAGAGACTGATTGCCAGGCAGGATTTCCTAAACAGTTCAGGCTGAAATCCATCAACGCCACCGATGAACGCTGAGGTCGTATTACTGATTAGTAGCATGGCAGATCTGATACTTTAGAGGAGACCTAGCGTACGGGCTTCCTATGGCTGTCAGCGATACTTACCCCTAATGTTTATGATTCTAGGTCGACACGTGTTCATGATCAGACAAATTCGTTTGTTTTTATTCCGGATATGAGACCTACGCAATACCCTGACAACTGACGTAATACTGCAGCACAAGTGAAATTTGTTATTCGACAATGGCAACTGAGCGTTTTCATGTCAGCGTGTTAGATAAATGAAACTTTTACCAACTTATATATGAATATGTTACAGGTAATTCTCATTTTCGTCTAGACTCAAACCGGCGAGAGAAACAGCATGAACAAAAGCGATAAACACTCTATCAGCTGAGGTGCTAAGCCACGCCGAAGCTCAGAAATGTCACACGGGCTCATAATTGAATTCCTGACTGGCAGTCAACCAGCTGGCTGATTCGGTGGGTTCCATAAGTGGGTAACTGGGTACAAATTTGAAAGTTCTGAGCTCTTGGAATGGTTTTTTGGTTTAAGTGATGGAGTGGTTGTCGCTTTTGGGAATACTGTCCCAACCACTGGTTCGACTACAGCAGAAGCCCAGCTTTTTCGCAATAGCATCTCTTCTAAATTAGCAAATGTACCACAGTACCTGTCGGTAACACCTATATCTATTGACTTCCGTAAACTGATCAAATGCAATGCAAATAACAAATAGATCCCACTTTGAGAGACCCATTTGTTAGACGAACTTTTGGTGTACGCCTCCTCACTTATGAAGCAATGTGGGACATCGTACTTGTTCGGATAAAGGGTGGCCTTAGGAATGATTCCATGTTGACGAATGGAGACCTACATATGTGGAACTGTCTATAACTTTCATCATTTTCAACGTATTGTTCAACCGGTGAACGTCATAAGCGGCTATGTAAGCAACATGAAGTGCAGTGTATATAAGGATGTAAATGTTTGAGAAGGGATTTGGTCCTGAGGATGCGGGACTCGGGAGTCAGTGAAATGACTTGTTTTCAAGTTTGCAAATGATAAGTTCACTTACAGTAATCAGCAATTTGCCTCTGGCAGCGTCTGGCAGGTGTCTAGAAATGTGAGACCTCCAAGGCAGTGGCGTGGAAAGAATGAAACTGAATTCGTCCGGGAATGCGCGATTTAACGTCGGAGTAGAAGAATGTGCTCAGCACGTCCATGGATGGTTTCGGACAGTCGGACAGTCCTTTCAATAAACCTAACTGCCTTGCCTACATTCTCGAGCGTCTTCCCACAAAAGAGACTGATATACAGATACTGACGTAATCACGGTAATAGATATATATGCAATATTATTATTCTAGGCTGGGGCTTTAAAGATGCTGCCATCAACCCGTGGGGACATTTTTGAAAGAATCATTACTACGATTGTTGGTAAGGTTTATCTTCAGTTGATTTTCGCTGTTACCTAGAATGATGTGGTAGAGGAAGCAGGCGTGGTAATGGTTTCCACTACCTACAGGAGTTGGTCATCAAGAAAAATGAAATTCCCGTATTCATTTGCTTTACGAGTGATACGCGGTCAAAACGATTTCAAATACAAATCCCGGAGGTGGTTCATTTTAATCGTGACATTTTCCTTACTATAGTCGACAGTACTGAATATTTTGTAACCTGAAGATATTCCAGTTGGCCATCAGGTGTGTAAACAACAAATTTGAAAGCAAGAGTTAAATATTCGTCCAGGGTCATGGTAAATTATAGGCGTAACAAAGATCTTCTTTGAGGGACTCTTCTTTTGAAGAATATCAGAAAGTTTTCAAAATATTTGCTCCATTTTAGGCTCAGCGTAGGCAAACGGTCACTGGATATGTTGTCCAAAGTTGTGGAAATATCATTGTTTTCAAGTCGAACTATAATGGTACTTTATTTGACTACATCTAAACAAACTATAAAGAACGATCTTCATCTCAAAGGTGCGGTCTAATTGGACGATGTTTTATCTAAAGTACAGCTAACCCAGAGTCATGTGAGCGCTGCGCTGGAAGAGGAAAATTAGTAACCAACCATTGAGTGGTCACGGAATTTTGCCACGGTCATTCTTGCGGCGCGCTTCATTACTTAACTGATTCTTAACTTCTGTCAAATGAATGTTGTTTATTTTGAATTGCGATTACCTCAATTGATTAGATAGTTCAGCACTGTAACACGCGGAATCAACACTGTGTGCAAACTATCGGGTCGTCTTATAATCTTGTCGCGGAGTGTACATTACTTCGAACTGAACAGCTTCTTTTTAGTGGTGATTGCTGGTAGCTGGACGTCATAACGGTGTTTGCGGAAAAGTTTCATACTTTCACACTCACGCATGAAGGACTTACTGCGAAAACCTCCATCGGTCGGGCGTTTGGATAGGAAGTAAATAGATAGTTCATCAGAGCAGAAAGAAGACATATATTGCGATATGTTAACATTTCATTTACTCTCATCAGTCGCAAACGTAAAACATGCTAGTTATATACATCATATAGATAGGGACAAACAGGGACTAGACACATCTACAAGCACATCAATTATTATGTAATCACGACCATGGCAACCCGATAGGTTGCCTCAACCACTTTTGTGCACATAACGTCGGTTGGTAAGTTCGAATGAGCATCGCTTCGCAAAAAGCTAATAACTTGGGGTTTCGATTACGCAACAATATTTTGAATGAGTTTAATGGGTCAACTTGGTGACCTGTTGTCATGATGTGTTTAGCAATCGATGACGTTGGATTTCGAGCCGTCAATGCACCAAGTTGAGGCTGGTTCATCATCTGTTGTTTCAACCACTTCGGGATGTGTTCGGCGACTCGTTGTGATAGTTGTCGATCTGTTCTGCCTATGTAAACGTCACCGCAACTGCAGGTGAACTGGTACACAATATGGGAGACAGAACAGTTTGACAAACTACTTTCGCGATTGCAGAGAAAACTGGTTCCCTCTGGTTGGTTTGAATAAGCGGTCAACTGCGCAGCTGCATACTTGCGATCCAGAGCAGACTTTAAATTTGTGTTTTATGTCGTTGGCTAGGTGGTCACCTTTGAACGGCAAGAATAAGAAGAAACATCCTTCTTTTGAGCCGTCAGTATGGGCTCAATGCTCTTCTTCACCGTATTATGTGCCTCAATGAATTTGTCGGGGTATCCATTCGCTAGTAAAGTTTGTCTCAGCAACTCCTGTTCTGTCTGCAGAGTATCCGGGGTGCAAATACGCCTGGCTCTATGAAACAGTGTCTTAACCAAACCCCGTTTGTATGCGATAGGAGTAAAGCTGGAAAACTGAAGATATTGACCACCCCATGTCGCTTTGCGGTGAACTGAGCGCTGTAACGTGCCATCCGCACGTCTAGTAATGAGCACATCCAAAAAAGGTAAACTATTGTTCGTTTCAACTTCGTGAGATAAAGATGTATATAACAAGCATGTTTTACGTTTGCGACTGATGAGAGTAAATGAAATGTTAACATATCGCAATATATGTCTTCTTTCTGCTCTGATGAAGTGGTTAAAGGAGGAACTCAGTGTTTTAAACAGATAGTCACAATGAAGCGTGGTTCAAGTATACCCAAGTGTACGTGAAGCAGAGCGACTGAATAGTCTCTCAGTTCGTACCGAAGGATGTTCAACGATTTATTAATTACATCGTCATTTCGGACGTCTGGCCTGGGCGCATGTGTGGATAGGCTTGTGGTCAGAGGCAAGCACAACAAGCATCCTGGTGAAGTGATTGCCGGTCGGTCACGCAGACTACTGATTAAATATGGTAGAACAAGCGGAGACAGAGACAAGGCGGTGAACTTCCCATTCGGCAGGCAAACCACAGCACTAAGATTAGCCAACGTAAGCCCAATAATTCTGATTCGAGACGGACGCATTATACCGTTTCCAGTCTAAGATTTCTCGATATTAATTTAAGATGTTTCAGGCAAGTGGGTCTGTGCAGGCTAACTTGTTTTGCACTCTACACCTGGCAGAACCGCGTCCGGTCACTCTGTAAGAGCCAGCCAATCTCTGTATGCATATTAGCCGCGCAACCCCCTTCGTCCAAGGATGCTCTCAATTTCAGAGGCCGTGTCCCTGTAATTTGCTGGAAAAGCTTTCACTACTTTCACTGTTTAGAAGATTCGATGGCAACCTGTGTATTGTCTGTTGGTCTCTCAATTGCTGGCATTTGGTGATACCTTTTTTCATAGTGACTTCCGATCGAGGTTAAACGTACACACCGTCAACGCACATTGACGAATGCGAAAGAAGAGTGACTTACTGTCACAGAGAAGAGGGAGAATGCCGTTCATAATACCAAGCTGGATTTGGATAAACTACAAAGTGAAAACGTACGGAAAAAAAGACACAACTTGTTGTTTGCTTTCGGCTCAACCATTACTAAGCGCTGTCGTACTCTGTACGGTCCAGCTGAAGGCCATGCGGCTCGATCATGTTTATCCCGCCGTTCTCCCTGGGTTTACCACGGAAACTCAATTGGGTTAATTGAAAAGTATGTCTTAAGTGACAAATACCGCCTTTCAAGGGGGTGAATTCCTTCAGTCTTCCCAGCACTCTTTTCAACTTACCAATGCTGGTGGAGAATAAAATACTCAGAGTATTCTTTCAAAAGGGAAGCTGCAAAGTGGCTTGATTTAAACCAATACGGTTGAGCATAATCTGCAACTTGTAAAAACAACAGGGTCGTGTAAAAATCTATGGTTCAAACTTCATCAGTCTACCGAAATTACTCCAAAGTTTAAAGCCAAATAAAGAAAGTGAGATGAATACTCGATGGGCTGTACCTCAGTAGGGTAGTGCTATCCCTTTCTATCCATTCACCGGCCCGATGCTGGTTTCAACTGGTATACATAGTGGACCACGTAGTTTCACTTGATTAAAATCCTACACAGTTTATATAAACACAAAATAATATCTGAAGCAATAAGCAACGGTGAAATAATTTCCTTTTATGGACATTCGCGTTCGTGTATATGCCCTTTTCCAATTAAGTCTCTGACAATGGTCGACAAGCTCGTTAGGAAAAGATGCGCAGCCTGAGTGAGAAGAGAAGACTTAAATTTTCTGTGAATGCTATCAGAATTATACCACAGCTAACAACGAAATCGACTGGCTGCTACCTGACACAAACGGACCACCAGGCCTTTCCTTTATTTGGATTTTCTAAGTAAGCCGGTCCGTTAGTACCGTGATAGAAGATCGCAACATCTTAAGCCGTCATCAAAGTATAATTATCAGAACTGTCTGCTAATCGCAGACTTGCTCTTTACTAGAAAACATGCCCCACACGCCGTCTTTTGCCTGATGTTTTAGATACAGACCAGTACTTATGATCATTTCATGCACATAAATATCCGCAGCAGTGTGTCGTATTAGATGGTATTCAGAATAAAGTGGCATGGTTTAGAACACAGCTGAACAGCAGCTATTGTGAGGTTGAAACTCTAGATTGTTTTCTGTTTAGATATCTGTTCCAGATAAGTGAAAATGACTGTAAGTTGCTACTTACTCGTTAGTCGATAGGGATGAAGAACAACTGACCTATGTCCGACGAATTTGCGAGCATAGATTTATCGGTTGAAAACTACACATACAGAGTGGGTATTTCATTGGAGCCGATCCATAAGTAAAAATGGAATACAGTAAATAAATAAAAAGTTCCGACAAGCCATCTCCATCAGTCAGTTAAATTTATGCAATACGGTCGATTGTCTGCCTTCTTCTCGGTTGGGCAGATTAGCTATCGCGAGTGTCGTACGGGATCGTCACATCTGTAGTAACGTTAAGACTACCGTTGCATTCTTAAAGGGATAATGAAGTGAACTGAGTAACTTCGTCTGACTTGTATCAAGTGAGCAACCATTCTCCGTTTGCTTTCAGCGACTTTGCTCATTTACGGCAACCATATTGTCGGCTGAACAGAACAAAGCCAACTTTTGCAGTAACGACATGTTTGACTGTCCGGGGAAAGTTTCTTCGTCTAATCATAAACCAAACAATTACATCCCCGTGATTTATGGGCGTCAATCTTCAGACAGATTTGCAGCAGGCAAGCAAAGGCAGTTATCCATCAAGCGATCAAATGTGTGTTGTTCAACCGCAACATAGACACAGCACAGCAGAGAGAGGTCACCCACTGTACTGGCTCGTACGGACGAGTTGGTAGATTCTCGGGGGAGGGTAGGGAAATTTGACGCCACACCCATTGACAGAGGTCAGCAATAAATTGTTCGCATTTTAGTTCACGGAACCTCCGGCGACAAAAGCTCAAGCAGCGGTCGGCCACAGTGTGCACTGATTCCAACAGACTGATAAACTACCAGTGCGATAGACAACACAATCAACGACTTTCAGAACCACTAAACGAGGATACACTGAAACAGATTGTGTATGACTTGATAACTTCAGTTTACTGACGGCACACGGATCTGTGATGCTGAACACATATCATGTAGAGGAGCATTTGAGTAACTGCGAAAAAGAGTTGATTTCGACTAATTAGAGACTGTCATACGGTGTGCATAGTCACGCAACTACCACCAACACCACAGCCGGCTGAACGATGAGTATGAATATGACTTGACCCTGACAACTTCTGGTTATCAACTCTGGCTGTTGAATGATTCGTAATTGTACGGTAATAGTTATACATTTTTTCAGTGACATGGCCTATAAGAGCTGTTACGGTACGGAAATTGTTCTACGTAGTGTAGAGCACCTTGAATTTAAAAGCTGTCTGCACTATTGTAGCGACTGTGGTGTGGATTGTACCTGATTGGTCAAACGACCGATCAACTTTGGACAACGCTGAAAAGCTACAGTATCAACTACACCTACCTTATGGCCATGACTGTGTTTAACGTTGCTAGTGTCTGTAAACAGGTCCCCATATTCTATGGAATCTCAGCTTCAGATCGATATTGTGGAATTTACCAAGCAGGTTCAAACTTGCTTTGCAAAATCCGAGCATATGAACTGAACAATAGAAAACGGTACAAAGATAGCTGTCCGACACATCCTCATATGATTTATATTACGCCGGCGTTGTAAATGTCTCTGCTAGGTTTTACATGCCAGTTATTAAGGTTTTTGCCAAAAGAATGAATGACTCCGTAACGAAATCATCCGACTTAATAAGACTACTTAGAACTTTGCGTATTCTGTTAAATGCAACTTCCAGGGTGCGGGTTTCAGGTGTGTAGACTAGTGAACTCAATAAAGCGAACTGTATTGAAGTGGCTGTTCATCAACAGTCTACTTTGTCAGATACTGAAAATTTTTGCACTGTCAGATCAGAAGGATTTAGCGAAACATTGCCAACTGACAGACATTGTAGATAACGTGAAAGGAATGCTCAATCAGAGTAAAAGTAAGTCGTTGACAAATGAGTAGCTTAGCATTTTAATATATAATGAAACGTAGTATGTGCGCAGCATTTTCACTTATTTCAGTAAACTGTTTTCCACAATACTTTATTGCATTCTAGCCCATGCGTTTTAGGTAGTCTTGATATGTTATTGGTCACATGTAAGTAAAGCGAACTTTGTGTCGTTCACTTGAGGACAAATTGAACACAGCTAGGTATGTGGAGATGAGTGGTTTGGGATGAGTGAGAAAATCGCTTTTCATGTCCAATTTCATGTCAGTGTACTGTTATTTTGGTCTGTATGTGAGTGGTTACGACATGTACATTACACTGGCTCACCTTGCTTGATAAGGCTGAAAGTCTGTTTTGTTTAAGAGCACACTGCTAGCAGAAAGTGCGCTGTCCGGAAATTCATCATGTGAGCTGACCAGTGGACTCATACATTGTTGTTCGGACCCCGGACCTCGACGGACAACTGTTAATAGAAACAAAACGGCACATGTTTTTAATTCAAAACGTTATGTGCGTATGCAGATATGTGTGCAACGTTGCATAAGGAAGAGAACGTTGTAAATATTTACATCGTCGACCCACCAAATGTATCAAATAGACATGACTACCATACACAGACGCATATAAGGTGTGTCACGATAAATCAATTGCCACTTCAGATGGAGACTGTCATATAGTTCAGGCGATAAACATGTAAATAGTTGAATACACACAATGAACGTCGGCCTTTCAAAATTCATTTGTTAGTTGTAGAGAGTAAGTTGAGATTAAAGAATCTGTGTGCACACTGTTTAGAACAAACAATGAAATTAACAGTATAACGCGTATCATGAGAGTAAAACACTGAATAGCAAAACACTGAATCCTCATGCAAAAGATACGAGTAAGAGATGCACAAAGCAGTTCAGTTAAATAATTCAATTGTTTTGGTATTGACCATTAGGTTTTATTTACTCTGCCCATCAAAACTTGGTTGCACTTTCATTCAAGCGGAAATATTCATCAGTTTAACTGTGTATTTTTTTTACTTAATGCCTGCCAAGCTGAGGTTTTTAAAGTGGGGCTATTCTCGCTCGACTGTGTTGAAACTAGAGCTACTAACGGACCACGTCTGACTATTCTACAACTTTTCCATACTGCAAGATATCACATATTCGGTTCCATAAACTTTACATTTGTAAAATTTGGAGAAATCATTTAACTTGCGCCCAGGTTAAAGATGGATTAATGTGTTTATCCATTAGGGCCTCCACAGAGTCATATATGATCAGAATGCAACTACATCAGATTGAACGTCTTACTGTCAAATAAAACTGCATCTGTATACGGCTTCAGCCGTGGTTGCGTGTAACACGTTTTGAGATCTAACCCATTTCGCAATTGTCACCGATCGAAACAAAGTACTCATTTGTTCGTATATCATTTGCATGCTACGTAAATGACTACACGGACTCCTACCACCGTCAAGTCAGCGTGTACTATGGCAGAGACATGTACGTTCGGACAACCTGCACTGGCACGGTCACTGTTACTGAAACAGGATGTGAAAACCAACTATCCGGAAGAGCAGACATTAGTCATGTGGTCTGTTTGGTTTATCGGGTTAGTGTTCCTATCGCAGGCGGCCTTTTCCCAAAGGTAAAACTAGGGAAAGCGAATTCATGGAATAGTCGAACATCCCTGTTGAGAGAGTGAACTGTCTAAAGAAGGGTTATCTTCTTTACACATCGCGCGTATATCAGATTCTCTCACCTAAAGGTATATCATTGCTGCAAACTGACAAACAACATTCTGAATGGTCATGGACCACGGCCGTACTGTAAGGGCTGGAAACGCTTAGTGGTTTACAAAGCAGTTCCGTTGTGTTTCTGCGGAACGAAGAGTTCGGAATCATGAGGTTCTGACAGGCAAGTATCGAAACCACTGTTGTGCAATCAAGAGACATTTCAGATTTGACTAATAGATCAATCTGAATGAATGACGGCAAGATGGTCGATTCATACGGACAAGTGGTTTCAAAGTAATTTCATTGCAAAGTGTAGAAGCGTTAACAATCCCCATGATTGAACTGTATCGAACACTGGTAACTACTTAAGGGAATACATTTACGCTGAATAGGCCAGCCAACTGCGAGCTGAAATACTGGGAGGTGGCAACTGATTAAACCTAAAAGAACACTCAACATGTTACCATATTTGCAGGTTAAAGTCGAAACGTATAAAACGATCATTCTGTGTCAATAATTATGGTGTTTTTTCTATTCTACCCGATACAAGATATAGCGTCAGGGTTGACCATTGTCGCCCAGCTATAAAATAATAGACATGTCTTAAGAATGGCGTACCATAATCGTGAAGACTTCAAGTGTGAACAACAACGAGGTTCGGTAGGAAGTAAAACATTAGTAAAACTCCTTGTAAAATAGGTTGGGTGACTAATATGTTACAAAATGTTAGGCTAAAAAGAGAAACCCTGTCACCCTGATTTCTATTTCATATCAAAATACACATACAATCATAACATGAACAAAACTCTAACACCGTTTAGGTCTACAACGGAACAAAGTGTGGGAATGACATTGTTAACAACGTGCTACAGATGGACAACGCTCGATGTACATCTAGACCATGACCGATAGCCGTTCGGGAAAATTTACACGATGTTGTTTCGAATGAATGCATTTGCTATGAAGAAAAATTGCGTATTAACACTTTCTAGAAGGAATTCATAGACGACTTATAGATAAACTCGTGTGAACGCGCCACTACGGAACAAAAGAGCAAATGATGTCATATATCCGTGTGTTAACATAAAGCGAACGTTATGTGGTGCACCATCAAACTGACATTCTGCGGACGATACCGCTCAAATTCACTAAAAATTAATTATATCACAATGCTACCAATGTAACACCATTACTAATACCCTTATTCGCAGTAAATATCGGTTTTACTAAATGTTTCGACTGACACGAATTGATAGATGCTGATTAACGACGTTGAGATTGGGCAGCTGGATGAAATCATTTGCGCCATTTTTTGTCCTTTGATTGATAAAGCAATTAACTCAGGATACCAGTTCGAAGGGTGATTCGACACTGTCTGAACGGTAGAAATTCGAAAGCTTTCCATCTGGTTTGTTGCAGCATAAAATTTCGAGTGAAAATTGCATATTATTCACTTCTGTAGGCAATTTTCCATTTCCAGATTTCATGCATGAGCTTATCCGTAGTCTCACATTATCTTGTCATGAGTATGAAGTGGTTGGCATCTGCCTACATGTGTGACCCTAAATCGTTGACAGGAAAGTCATCTCTTTGCAACAAGAATCATACATCAGCTCACTGATGGCTCCCGGGTTAGACGTTTCCTAGCTGTTCAGGTTGTAATCGCATCCGGACCATTTATTACACACGGTTCAAATAACTCTCTATCTGTGAGATGCATTTTTCCTTGACTTCACTAGTATATCTGCTAGCTGGGATGATCTACCAACTTTCTGTTGTTGATTAACAGTGCGGGTGGACTAAACCTAGAAAAGTTCAAGTATTTTAACATTTCGCGAACGCGGTGACCACAGGAGTGTGTTTACGCTAACTGATGTTGAGACTGCCTTTAATATTCTTCCCATGTATGATATCGCATTGGATCTTAGCGTGCATTCACCATCCAAGTTAGTAACAAAGGAGAATCACTAACGTAACAACATAACCATATAAACCTCCACGTGCTTCTGACAGTAATGTAAACCGTTATAACGTGTACAGTTCAAACCAATCGGTCTTGACCACTCTCGAAGCTGATTAAATGACTGAAACCATCATTGCATGGCCCTGCAATCGTTTTTTTTGGAATGTGTCACAGAACATAAGAATCCTAAATGGGCATGCAATATGCAGTCTGATTATATGTTCTGTGCCAGTGTCACTAAACTTATCTACGGGCCACTGTATCTGCACAGGGTGAAGGCTATACCAAAACGTTTGTTCTGCTAAGTACCATATGTCATGTGGCGTGGGACCCACTTTGTCCACTTCCCACCTACGTTCGGAATCCTTACTGATGGCCACCGTTTTGATATAATCTGGAAAAGCCTGAAAATTTTGATCGTCCAGTCTACGATTAACACAATATTTATGTTTCGATGGAATCAAACAAATGGTTTGTTACTGTTCACCTAGCAAGTACGCTTGCAACAGACTAGTGGGATGATCCGCCAGTGTTATCAAACATATCGACGTGCATGATTAACCATAGGACACCTGGACTGCCATGTTTCGCAGAAAGTGGAATCCGTAATTTCACAGAAAGAAGTAAAGTTTTACCTTATCCACTGAGACGGTGGACAAAGAAAGATCACAACACTGTAACTTTAATTTCTTTGTGATCCTATTCAGTACGAGCTGACGACGTGAGGTCTAGTGCGTCCATATAGATTAACAGAATATTGGTAAATCCCTTGAAAATTAAGCCATGAAAATCTAAAAATGCACAAGTGAGGGACAATAACTCCGAAGGTGACCATTAGTAATAATAAGTGTACAGTCATTCTACGGAAATAGCCGCCAGAATATGAATTGCAGCCATAGGTGGAAAAGTTTTGATCGATCCTGTGCAGCTTCAGTAGCAAACTTTGAAAATGGTGAACCGATCACAAATCCGTCCGAGAACCACAGTCCTGACACGATTTAGTTCAAGTTCAATCCAGGTAAATCACAACTTCCACCAGCGAAATCTGGAGAACAATCTGCCCGGCAGAGCTGGTCATAGCCTCTGGCAGACAAGCCGAATTGTCTCATGTCATTGATGGCATTATCTCATTGATTTTATACTGGCAAATATGGATTGTGTCACATTTCGAAACATTAAATACCTCACCCGACGTCCATCCCATTAAGTCACCAACAGATGCACGGCGCATATATCTCCTCTCATTCTTTCAGTGTAATTCTTATTTCCCTTGTGATAAGCCATCAATAATATTGTCACCTAACCAATGGGAATTCACTTGCGAACACCATGGAGTTCGCCCCGGTCCCCCTTCCTCCCAAACTGACAAGTCACTGCAAGCCACATGCAGAAGCCCAAGGATGGAGAAGAAGCCCCCCTGCCAAACAGCTCCCGACGTAATAGAATGTGTGGATAGTCTGAACTGTCCGTTTGCCCCATGACACGTTCAACGCATAAGGCTCTCTGAAAACAACACACAGAATGGAGTGAATATGGAAAACTTCTGAAGAGGGTATATCTGTCTGCTCACTTGAAGCGGCAGAAGAGTGCTCATACTTGGTGTTGGATACCGCAGTGTTAGACTATTCTGAAGTGGACAACTAAGTTTAAAACTCCCGTAGCCCAAGCATAGCTGGAAGGAGGTTATTTAGTCTATGGTAACTGCACTAATGGCTCCTCGAGATCCATGTGGAAAAAGATTATGGTGCTGCAAGGAACAAGCCCGCTTTTCCATTGGAGGTAATTCAGTAAGTATAGCAGCTGACTTCATTTGCCCTCAGCAACAGCTATATATATATATATATATATATATATATAAATTATAATATATATATATATAATAGGCACGACTAGTCACGGTTCTGGGCGATACCTGATAGCATTGAGAACTATAAACTTTTGAGATTCTTAATTCCCCAGTCGCAAAGATGCATTAGATGGTGGAAACAAGCCCCATCGACGGTTATTTGATGTCTAGATGTGAAGCCATCGTTCGACAAACACTCGTACACCTCCAGTTTACTCCTAGCTGTTCAAATAAAGCTTGATGGCTTAAGCAGTGAGATAGCCTACGCAGCACTTGCACGAGCCAACAAAGTCGAGTATTAGAGGTCGCGTTACATAAAGGTTGGTCGGAAAGATCATTTCAGCTATAGTCGACTCTCATAAGTGGGGATGTCTGCACACATTCACGATGGGTCAAATCGTGCCAACTCACTGCAATCTAGTTTGCTCGGCGATTCTAATGGGCTTATCACACCACAGAGAGGGGAATGGATGGTAGTGACTAACGGCGTTGTCTCAGTAAGGCAAAGCGACGCCGTGAACCTCGAGCGTTGGTGCAGATGAGCTTTGTGACCGGAACATATGAGAAAGCACCAAGGTTATGAAACTTAGAATCGATAGCACCAGTACTGTTTGGGTCACAGTTGCTAGCGTCAGCAACCGCCGCCTGACCAAACATCTTGGGTGATCCTCAGTGCAAGTTCAATAAAAATCAGTCATCAGAAAGGCGAGCGGATTGACAAACTAGACAAACAAGATAGAAGTAGTCATCACCGCCGATTGATCCAATACGTGCTCTGAATGCATAAACACCCTCCACTTGTGGGTATCATTCGTAACCTAGGTAGGGGTTTTGGGACCATTTGTACATGTTCGGCTTACTGTTCAAGATGATTTGTTGCTGGGCAACCTTGTCGTTTACCGTGTGACAGTGATTGCTAAAATGACCATCCGTAGGTATCTTCCTGTCGCATAGGTTGGATTCCAAAGCCACATAGCAGGGTCTAACAAACGGTTGCAGAGCACACCCAATCTTCGAGTAAGGTCATGTCTTTTCGTCACCACACGTGGTGCATGTCTGTAGAGGTCATTCCGGTCTTTGAAGTGCTGCTGCTGATCGCTTCACATGTACCCACACCAGATACATAATTAGTCACATAGGAATGAATAGCACTAGCGGAAGCTATATGCCATTCACACAGAGTAAACCATTTTAGATAGTTGGGTTTATAGCAATCCTATGCAAACTATATTCAAACTAGAGGAAGAAGTTCATTAATTACATTAGCTTTATGAGACAGATGTTCTGTTAAACTGCAACACTGTTTTGCCATCACTCTGGTTCAGAGAAATAAACACAAACTACTGTCATTAAAATCACGGTTTTCCATAGGAAAGCAAGCCACTAATTATCGAGGTGCTTCTGAGCTAGCCAAACCATCAATGTCAGTCATAACAAGAAATTCACAGAGTAAAGTCAAGGCATAAATTCATACACTACAACTATGTTTGCTGTCCATGGGTCTGAAGAAACCGATATGGAGAGAATGAATGTTCTGGCTTTCCAAGTGATCGCTATGTATCATATTGTGATGGATGCCGAAATCGGATGCGCGATTATTCCAACACTCAGTAGAATATTTTAACTCGAATGAATTGCGAACTACGCGAGCGACCAGACGAGAAATCACTCAACGAAATCGGACCAAACGGGCGAGGAACGGTAAGCAGAAATCTACGGCAGAAAAACCTCAGCTACACGCAGAGAACCTAGTCGAAAACGATCATTCTGTGTCAATAATTATGGTGTTTTTTCTATTCTACCCGATACAAGATATAGCGTCAGGGTTGACCATTGTCGCCCAGCTATAAAATAATAGACATGTCTTAAGAATGGCGTACCATAATCGTGAAGACTTCAAGTGTGAACAACAACGAGGTTCGGTAGGAAGTAAAACATTAGTAAAACTCCTTGTAAAATAGGTTGGGTGACTAATATGTTACAAAATGTTAGGCTAAAAAGAGAAAAACCCTGTCACCCTGATTTCTATTTCATATCAAAATACACATACAATCATAACATGAACAAAACTCTAACACCGTTTAGGTCTACAACGGAACAAAGTGTGGGAATGACATTGTTAACAACGTGCTACAGATGGACAACGCTCGATGTACATCTAGACCATGACCGATAGCCGTTCGGGAAAATTTACACGATGTTGTTTCGAATGAATGCATTTGCTATGAAGAAAAATTGCGTATTAACACTTTCTAGAAGGAATTCATAGACGACTTATAGATAAACTCGTGTGAACGCGCCACTACGGAACAAAAGAGCAAATGATGTCATATATCCGTGTGTTAACATAAAGCGAACGTTATGTGGTGCACCATCAAACTGACATTCTGCGGACGATACCGCTCAAATTCACTAAAAATTAATTATATCACAATGCTACCAATGTAACACCATTACTAATACCCTTATTCGCAGTAAATATCGGTTTTACTAAATGTTTCGACTGACACGAATTGATAGATGCTGATTAACGACGTTGAGATTGGGCAGCTGGATGAAATCATTTGCGCCATTTTTTGTCCTTTGATTGATAAAGCAATTAACTCAGGATACCAGTTCGAAGGGTGATTCGACACTGTCTGAACGGTAGAAATTCGAAAGCTTTCCATCTGGTTTGTTGCAGCATAAAATTTCGAGTGAAAATTGCATATTATTCACTTCTGTAGGCAATTTTCCATTTCCAGATTTCATGTATGAGCTTATCCGTCTCACTATTTGTTGTGTATGAGTGAGGGTTGGCATCTGCCTACATGTGTGACCCTAAATCGTTGACAGGAAAGTCATCTCTTTGCAACAAGAATCATACATCAGCTCACTGATGGCTCCCGGGTTAGAAGTTTCCTAGCTGTTCAGGTTGTAATCGCATCCGGACCATTTATTACACACGGTTCAAATAACTCTC